>JARQOC010000001.1:149017336-149125359 GCA_033576535.1 Allobates femoralis
TACTGTATACTGTAATCTTGTGCTATGCTAAACAGAAATGAGCCAACAGGAATCAATATTTAGATATCTCTGTATGTAGAAATATTTCTGTACTTTATTAAGGCACATACAAATAGACATGTGGGGGGATTCATTCCACCGACTTCTGCTTGTTTCCCCCACTTTAAACAAATGTAAGAGCTTGCATCAAGCCGCAAAAACTGGAAACATTTTTAAGAAATTACAGTCATGTGCAAAGGTTTGGGCACTCCTGGTGAAAATTACTATAATTGTGAACAGTTAAGCAAGTTAAATATGAAAGGAAAAAGGGATTATGCAAAAGTTTGAGCACCCTGCATGGTTTGTACCGAGTAGTATAGATGAACGAACACCTCAGGGTTTGAATTCAGCTGCGTTTGACCCGAATGTGGGGTGTTCACCAAATAGTTTGACGAACAATTCACCAAACACCATTAAAATCAATGGCAGGCAACATTAAATGCATAGAAACACCTTTAAAGGTGTACAAAAGCTGACACACACAACACAGACACACAGGCAGACACACACAGACCATCTTACAAATCACTCGCTGCTTGCTTGCAAGTCCACTCTCCCGATCTCCCTCTCACTTATTTCCGGTCCCGCCCATTAACCTTTCTGCATATCCTCTTCACTGATTCTGCAACAGCCAATCACAGACGCTTATGCTCTATGGGAGCATCTGTGATTGGTTGTCGCAATTAGACTGCATTTTCACAATCTGGATGATGTCTGTGTGTGGTTGTCATACACATTAGTGTATTGCAACCAACATGATGTCATAGGATGTAAAATAAATTATTACTGGGAAACAAAATTTGTAAGGCTCTGCTGTATTTTTCAGTCTCAGGACAAATAAAGCTGACAGCTATGAGCTGCAACCCTCAGCTGCCTATTTTTACCTTGGCTAGCAAAAATAAAATGCATGGGGCTTTAATTGCCAGCCATGGTAAAATTAGGCAACTGAGGGCCGGAATTTTCAGCAGTGTGAGTGCCAATTATTTTAGGCCCTCCCCCCACGCAAAAGAATAGCAGCCCGCAGCCGCCCCTGAAAATGGTGCATTCATCATAGCACCATTTCCAGAAGCTTTACCTGGCTTATCCAGCGGCACAGGAGGGGGTGGCACTCTGGGTAATAAGTGGTTAATACCAGGTTTGTATTGCCAGCTGGCATTAAGCCCGAAATTCTTAATGTCAGGCCAAGTTAGACCCAGCCATTAAGAATTTTAAGAAAAATAGTAAAGAAGACACCACACATAGAAATTTTTTTTTTATTAGAACTAAAAACACGGGGAGTGGCTTGGACATGGAGCTGTAAGGACGTGTGCCCTGTGAGCTCTGGTCCCTGAAGCCCCTACAGCACATAATTTGCCACCATCTGCTCTACTCACCCTCCGGATGATGAAAGGAAAGTCTGCCCTGCGCTCCCAGACATCCAGGGAGCTGGCTGCGGGCTCTGCTGGCTCAGGAATCACAAGGTTCCTGACAGCCTCTGAAAATGCGGGAAAGAGAGCACAGCACCCTGTAACGGCAGCAGGCAAAGATGGCGCCTCCTCCACATCACAGCCTCAGGGTAAGAGATCATCACTGAACACCCTGGGCCCTCAGAGAAGCAGCACTGCCTCAGTGACAGCAGCAGGAGGTCGGCAGACAGCCCCAGGAGCTGGAGGATCTTCCAGGAGGCAGACACGAGGAAGCAGTGCAGGAGGAACAGGAGAGGTTTGTGACAAAGCCCATCCCCCCACGCCTGGGAGCCCTTCACTGCGGGCAGACATGCTGAGTGGCCTTAACCCCCTCACACCTGGAAGCATTTCATCACAGGCTGGAACACTGGGGGGCCCTTCTCCTCCTACACTTCACCCCTATCAGACATATGACCCTGATCTGTGCACATCATCAGCAGCAGGGGCTTGTGAGGGGAGAGCTTCAGCTAACACTCAGTCCCAGGGCACTACACCCCCCATCAGTGTGGCTGCCGGACTTTGCTTACAGGCTCACACTGGTCACACTATTGACCCTATGCTCATGCCTATAACTGCCATTGATCTGAAAGCCCACCTAAGTGCCTTCCCTACCAAGGCTGACATGGAGTGTTACATACAAAGATTGGAGGCAGTGTGCAGGGGTGAGGTGGGGGCTCTCAAGGAAGAGGTGTCTCAGATTAACACTACAGTCACTGCACTAGAGGCCAAGGTAGAGAAGCTCTCCTCACAATTAAACACCCAGCAGCAGCTTCTGGACCTACACTCAGAGACTTTCAATGTGGTCCTTGATCTGCTGGAGGACTCTGAGAACAGAAACACGAGGAATAATATCAGGCTTCGTGGGATCCCTGAGTCCGTGGCCCCACGTGACCTCTCCTCTGCCCTCCATGGCATCTTCAACTCCCTTTTAGGGAAGTCACCCACCCAACACATCGAAATTGATAGAGCCCACCGATCGTTAGGACCAAGAAACCCTGATACGGATAAGCCGAGGGACGTCATCTGTAGAATTCACTATTTCCAAGTCAAAGATGACATCATGCGTAAGGCGAGAGACCATGATGCTATTGATTTTAATGGATCTGACATTCTTCTCCTGTCTGATCTCTCACGCTTCACCCTGGCTAAACGGAGAGCTCTACGCCCCCTCTTGGAAGTGCTGCAGCAAAATAAGATCCCCTACAATTGGGGCTATCCTTTCCAACTACAGGTCCGAACTGATAAAGGAATGACAGTTTTGAGATCCCCATCGGATTTACAGAACTTTACCACCGCACTGGGCTTGCCCCTGGTCACACTGGGTGATTGGCCTCGCCTTACTGCGTCTGATTTATGGGGTCTGCGTCGGAGTGGAGGACCCCCTGCTGGATCTTTGGGAAAGAGGAGAAGGGGCTCCCGACGTAGACATGGCTCTGTTAACTTAGCTGATGACACTTGAGGGTCGCGTGTAGCTTTTTTGACCACTTCTTTTTGTTTCTGTCATTTATAATACCCCTTCTGGTCACCGAGTTCCCATGTGTGGTCAGGTTGTGATTTTGCTTGAGTTTGACTATTACGAGTAAATTGGACCCATGTGTTCGGAGGTGACGATGCCTATTTTTGACGCCATCCAGGGCTCCTGTGTGGAGTCGCTTGGGGGGCCTGTTTTGCACTGTTTTTTTTTTGACTGTTCATATATTTTCATATATTTTCATAAGCTTTTTGTACATTGTGCTATGCTACTAGATTAGTGATACTTTATAATAACTAACACTGCTCCTGCATCTAATTCTGACATATGTCAGTACCCTTTCTTGGGTTTTACATACTGTGCCCATTTACAGGTATATGCTTAGCCCATGAGCTGGTTGGTTGTGTTCCACAAATGTGTTAGCCTTGCCGGGTTGAGGGCCTACTGAGTGGAGCAATATTGCCTGCTGTAGGGGCTTGGCTGGTTGCTCTTTGTTCAATCACCTTCCCCACTAGGGTGTGTCTTTGACACTACTTTTCAGAGTTTTCTCTGATATTTCACTGCACCTAGAGGCCTAGTGGCCTCTTGGGGTGTTTAGCCGGAACCCTGTCTTCCGGCTGAACTGACTCTTTTTCTTTTTCTCCTTTTCTTGGAGCTACATTCCTCTTTACCTCTCTGGTTTTTTTCTTTTCCCCTTTTCTGTTTTTTTTTCCCTCCTTTCTCCCTTTTCCTCCCTTGTTTATACCTCCCCGCGCTTCCCACTTTTCCCTGTCCCTTGGTGACCCGGTAGTACTCTACGCCAGATCCTAAGACTCTCATGGCAACCCTACAACTTTGCTCACTTAATGTCAGAGGATTTAATGTCCCTGAGAAACGCTCGAAAGTACTATATAGCATGCATAAAAAACGGGTCGATATCCTCATATTGCAAGAGACACATTTTCGATCAGACAGAATCCCTAAGCTTAACCATAGATACTACACACAGTGGTTTCATGGTAGCAATTCTGACTCTAAATCTAAAGGAGTCAGCATTGCACTGCACAAGTCTTTGCAGGCACAGGTGGTCGCCTCTAAATCGGATCCGAATGGTCGATATGTGTTCTTAAAACTGAAAATTGTTCATGATACATTTACCATAGCTAACATTTATCTGCCCAACCAGGATCAGGTCCGAGCATGCAGAAAATACCTACGGGACCTCTCAGCCTTTGCGGAAGGCTATGTGATTATGGGAGGGGACTTCAACATGGTGTTGGACTCTTCCTCGGGCAGGTCGGCGTGTCCCCCTCACAGCTGGAGAGCCTGCGTCGGGCCTTGAGGGACTCGAGATTAATTGATGTCTGGAGACTACTGCACCCCACTGCTCGCAATTATACCTTTTACTCCACGGTACATGATTCTTATAGCAGATTAGACTATTTCCTGATTAGCCATGGGCTTTTGTCCCTTAACCCAAAGTCTGATATTGATACGATGCTATGGTCAGACCATGCTCCGGTCTTGCTTTCCCTTCGGCTGCCGAGCCTCTCTCCTAGAGAATGGACTTGGTCCTTAAACCCTGGACTTCTCGAAGATATGACGTGTCAGGCGGCCGTTCGGACAGCAATCACAGACTTCCTAGATTTTCACAAGAATGATCTCACAGCTCTCCCGTACCAATGGGAGGCCTTGAAGGGGGTTATACGAGGAGTATTTATCCAACAGGGGGCCCGACTGAAAAAAGAAAGAATGACTAATATTATGGGATTGTTGACCCGTGTCCAAACCCTAGAGTCGGAACATAAACAAACAAGAGATATCAAAGTACTTGCTGACCTCTTACGGACACGTAGTGAGTTGAGTGCACTGTTGGATACGACGTTAGCAAGGCAGCGGGACCGCTTCCATAAGTACCTATATAAGTACTCTGATAAACCCGGTAAAGCTCTGGCGAGGTTCTTGCACCCTCGCGCTCCCACCACTTACATCCCTACCATGAGGTCTGCTACGGGTGATTTAGTCCATCTTCCTGCAGAGATTGTGGATTCATTCAGAGCATATTATGACTCTCTCTACAACCTGAGGGGTCCGTTGTCTGATATGTCCCCTACCGAGTTTCAGTCTCGAGTGGATGATTACATTCGTGACACGGAGCTCCCGCCTATGACAGAGATAGAATCTGAGGCCTTGGAGGACTCCCTCTCGGAAAAGGAGATATTGGATACGATAAGATCCTTGGCCAATGGTAAAAGTCCGGGTCCAGATGGATTCTCTGCCGCCTTCTACAAATTATATGTGACTTCCCTGGCCCCCTTTATGACCAAACTATTTAACTCCATTTCGGCCACCTGCCCCTTTGCCCCCCAAACACTGATGGCTACAATTACTGTGATCCCTAAACCGGGCAAGGACCCCCTGTTATGCGCAAGCTATAGACCTATTTCCCTCATCAATGTGGATGTGAAGGTGTTCGCAAAGGTGTTGGCCAATAGACTGAGCCCTATTCTTCCTGGGTCCATCCACAACGATCAGGTGGGTTTTGTGCAACATAGGGAGGCCAAGGATAATACAGTAAAGACTCTGCTTCTGACTTCGTACATGCGCACGGGAAAGATACCAGCCTGTTTATTATCTATTGACGCTGAAAAGGCATTTGACCGCCTAGGCTGGACCTTCCTACGTGCATCTTTGAAGCAGTTGGGGGTGGGACCTACCATGTTGGAGAGAATCTTTGCTCTATATCATAGACCCACGGCCCGTCTTAGGGTCAATGGCACTTTATCCTCGCCCATTGACATAAGAAATGGGACTCGTCAGGGCTGCCCCCTCTCCCCCTTGCTATATATCCTTGCTATGGAACATCTAGCAGTGGCTTTGCGGAAGGTACCAGATGTCAGGGGTCTGCGGATTGGTCAGCATGAGTTTAAAGGGATCCTGTCACCCCCAAAACACCTTCTAAGCTCTTAAAACCTGTCCCTAGTGCATATTAACACTTTCCCTACACTCCTTTTTGCTCCTAAATGCACCTAATCAAAGTGAAGAAAAACGTTTTATAAGTACCTGATTATTGATGCTAATGAGTGACTATCTATTCATAGTCACTCATCCAGGCAGCCCCTCTTCATGATATCACGCCTATTCAGGCGTGATCTTCCTAATAGATTCAAAATCGCGCCTCTCTGCGCGCCGCCCCACTCTCCCATTACGCACGGGCTTCAGTGGGGGCTGTATGACGCGATTCGCGTAATTTCCTGGCGCCCGGTGACGTAGTACATCCGCGCCGCTCGCTTTGAGCTTCAAGTGCCCCACTGCGCATGCGTGCGGGAGCGCACTGCGCATGCGTGCGGGAGCCGGAACAAAGCGGCCTGTGTCTCCGGATCGCAGGCACAGAAGAGGATTCCATTCCTCATAACAACAGTACGGCGGTCCCATTACAAACCCCTAAGTTAGGGGTTTGTAATGGGACCGCCGTACTGTTGTTATGAGGAATGGAATCCTCTTCTGTGCTTGCGATCCGGAGACAGGCCGCTCTGTTCCGGCTCCCGCACGCATGCGCAGTGAGGCACTTGAAGCTGAAAGCGAGCGGCGCGGGTGTATACGTCACCTGGCGCCAGGAAATGACGCGAATCGCGTCATACAGCCCCCACTGAAGCCCGTGCGTAATGGGAGAGTGGGGCGGCGCGCAGAGAGGCGCGATTTTGAATCTATTAGGAAAATCACGCCTGAATAGGCGTGATATCATGAAGAGGGGCTGCCTGGATGAGTGACTATGAATAGATAGTCACTCATTAGCATCAATAATCAGGTACTTATAAAACGTTTTTCTTCACTTTGATTAGGTGCATTTAGGAGCAAAAAGGAGTGTAGGGAAAGTGTTAATATGCACTAGGGACAGGTTTTAAGAGCTTAGGAGGTGTTTTGGGGGTGACAGGATCCCTTTAAGTTGTCCCTATACGCTGATGATTTATTGTTATATATTTCCAACCCGGCTGTGGCTTTCCCTGTACTCCTCAGAGAGTTCCGTATGTTTGGTGAGGTCTCCAATTTTAAGGTCAATTTGTCCAAAACGGAGGCGCTCAACATCTCCCTGCCTGATGACCTGATCTCTCAACTCAAATCGTCCTTCTCCTTTAGGTGGCAGACCACTGCATTAAAATATTTAGGAATCTTGATACCGGCTGACCTTAACGCAACATATGCTCTGAACTATGTCCCTCTCCTGCAGAAAACCATATCAGATCTTAAACGGTATAACAGACCTCAGCTATCTTGGTTCGGGCGGGTGGGAGTGATCAAAATGGATATTTTACCCCGATTCCTCTATCTCTTTCAGACAGCTCCTGTGCAGGTTCCGGATTGTTTTTTCAGGCGTCTGCAATCGGCCATTAACAGCTTTATTTGGGGAGCAAGGAAACCACGGACGCGGTTTTCAGTCCTAGTGAGACCTAAAGTTAAAGGGGGGGTAGGCATTCCTGATTTTAAACGTTATTATCAGGCAGTCTTGCTCTATAGGATTGTCGACTGGAGGTTCAGTGATGCCCATAAACAGTGGGTGCTCCTGGAGAAACTTCTATCACCCTCCTCCTTGTACTGGCTGCCTTGGCTGGGGGGGACTGGACGCCCACCTGTGACGGGCTTCCCTCCCCTCACACAAACTGTTTTGAGGTTCTGGGATAGATCATACACGAAATTACGTTTGACTTCCCGATTGAGCAGACTGAGTCCCCTTTTTGACAATCCAGCCTTCCCCCCTGCAATGAATAGATCTAGGTATCTGTGCTGGTCACAACTAGATGGAGTGGGGCTGGGACAAGTGAGGGATAGCCTTGCGGGGCTCTCCGGCGTGGGGGGGTTGCGAGGTCCTGACGATGCGGCTCCTTTGTCCTGGTTGGAGTTTATGCAGTTGCGAAGTTTTCTCTCCAATATTTCAATAGGGGCGCTAACTCCGTTTGAATCCCTGATGCTCCCCACCGAGGGTCCCTCCCATGTGGTTTCGGTGCTCTATAGCCTGATCCTGAACTCGCTCCACAATGGCACGCTTGGATTTATGGAGGCTTGGGAGAGAGATCTGGGGATCACCTTTTCTGAGGCAGACAGCTTAAAAATTTTTACTCTTGTGCACAAGATGACAATGTCTAGTCAAGCGCAAGAGAGAAATTATAAATTGCTGACGCGTTGGTACAGATGCCCTACCCTGCTCCACAGGATTAATCCGGAAGTCTCAGACACTTGCTGGAGATGCGGTTCTGCTGTGGGCTCTATGCTTCATGTCTGGTGGTCCTGTGATCTCCTGCAACCCTTCTGGGCCTCGGTTTTCGATGCCTTCCATCTAATGACTGGGGTCCGCCATGAACCCTCTCCACAATTAGCTCTGTTATCTCTGATACCCGGCTCGATAACCTTCATCAAAAAGGGGATTCTGAGGTTCTGCCTAATAGCTGCCAGGGCAGTTATTCCCCGACACTGGAGGTCCACTGAGGTCCCCTCTACAGTGGAATGGATATCTGAAATGGATAGGTTGCAACGTATGGAATCGCTTGCAACGGGAGATAGTGACGCCGGGTATGAACAGGGGCGCACTTGGTTCCTCTGGCAATCCTTTAAGGAGGGCCAGGGGTTCTTGACTTGGTTGCGCACCTACTCGTAATTTCCAACACCTGGGCGTCTAGACTGCTGGGTCTTTCCCATTCCCCCCCCCCCCCCCTCTTACCCCTCCTACCCCTTTCTAATTTTTCTCTTATTTTCTTCTCCCTTCTTATGTCTCAGTGTATACATTTCTCATTGGCTGTGTGTGTTTTCTAAGTTTTGATCCAGACGTGATTTTCAGGTAATGAAACATGCATTCTCTTGTTGGAGGTTTTACTGGTGTCCCTTTGTACCTGATTTCTTACAGCTGTAATATGCCACTGTACTAGGATCTGGATTCTGTATTGGTTATTTCTATTGTTATGCTTGTTTGAAACTTTAATAAATATATTTACAGGAAAAAAAAGAACTAAAAACACAGAGCCATTTAGGGATGTCGTCTTTATTAACCCCTCACCCTCAAACCCCTCCTTGGATCCTCAGTGATGTCTTCTTGAATGAAGCATATGATGAACAATACAGTATCTTCATGATGAAGTTGCGTATTTTCCTATTCTGGCTTTGCTATGAGCCTAAACAGTGTCCTTTGACCATATATGAGGTACTACTAGGTTATGGAAAAAGTGCGTAGCAAATAATAGAGGTTAGTTTTTCCTATTACTTCTTCTGAAAATTACAAATTTAGGGCTAAAACAATTTTTATTTTCATGTCCAAATGCTATAAAGTTCTGTGAAGCACCTGTGGGTACTAAATGGTCTACACACCCCTAGATGAGTTCATTAAGAATTTTACTATCAAATGTAGGGTAATTTCTGTGGGTTAATGCTGTTTTTGTACATCAAGGGCTCTGTAAATGTGACATCCACAATTTATTCCAGCCAAAACTATGCTCCCCAAAAATAAATTATTTCCTTCTGATCCCTACAGCAGTGTTTGGCTACATTTAGGATATAGTCACATTAGATAGAAATTGCACAATAACTTTTAGGGACCATTCCCTATTATTACCCCTCAAGAAAATAAAAAATATGCAGCTTAAGTAATATTTTAATGAAAAAAAGAACAATTTTACTTTTTCATTCTACTTTGCCTTAATCCCTCACCTGAAGAATGGTCAGCACACTTCTTTTAACTGCTTTGCATCTTTGGAAGTCTTAAGTTGTTAAAGGTGCACTAAAGACTAAACAGATGAACATAAAATAATTTTTATAAATAATCTAGCTGTAGTACCCGGCTATGCCCGAGTTAATAAATAACTGATATTAGCTATAACAAAATAGAATTTGAATATGTCATATTAATGACCTGTAAGAAAATAGAAGCTGAGCTGTGATTGATTGCTATAGGCAGCCTGATAAATCTCCAGCCAACAGTAAACCCTCCCCCTGGCCGGGCAGTATATGTTACCTCACTTATACACATAATAGACAGCTCATGTGACTGACATCTGCCTTAATTCCCTATATGGCACATGTGTTGCACAGTGGCTGTTTTTAATCAGATGTTTATGTTTGGAAATTAAAGATAGCACACGTATGAGGCAAGTTGTGTGAGGTGATTTGTGCACATCTGTGTCTGTCTGTGTGGTGTGTGTGTCCCTGGGGTGTATGTATGTGTGTGTCCCTGTGGGGTAGTGCATGTGTCCTTATAGGGTATGTATGTGTGTGTGTCCCCGTGGGGGGGTCTGTGTGGTGTGTGTCTCTGTTGTGTGTGTCTCTTTGCGGTGTGTGGTGTGTCCCTGTGGGGTGAGTGCATGTGTCCCTATAGGGTGTGTATGTGTGTGTGTCCCTGTGGGGGGGATCTGTGTGATGTGTGTGTGTGTGTGTGTATCGGTGTTGTGTGTGTCTCTTTGTGGTGTGTGTGTCCCTGTGGGGTGAGTGCATGTGTCCCTATAGGGTGTGTATGTCCCTGTGGGGGGTGGGGTGTCTGTGTGGGGTGTGTGTGTCTCTGTGTTGTGTGTGTCTCTTTGTGGTGTGTGTGTGTCTGTGGGGTGAGTGCATGTGTCCCTATAGGGTGGCTATGTGTGTGTGTCTGTGTGGTGTGTGTGTCTGTGTTGTGTGTCTCTTTGTGGTGTGTGTGTGTGTGTGTCCCTGTGGGGTGAGTGCATGTGTCGCTATAGGGTGTGTGTGTGTCCCCGTGGGTGTGTGTGTGTGTCTCTGTGTTGTGTGGGTCTCTTTGTGGTGTATGTGTGTTTGTTCGTGTGCGTGGTGAGTATCCAATGTTGGGGCTGCACCTTAGCGACTATACACTTGCTGTTACTCTTTGTGTGCGTGTGGTATGTATACATGTCCCCGTGCATGGTGAATATCTCATGTTGGAGCCCCACCTTAGTGACTATGTGCTGGTATGTGCTGTTAGTCTTTGGCGCTATCATTAAGCCCCTCTCATTCACAACTGTCAACTGGTAACTGTCACTTTTTCCCATTATGTAGATAGGGGCAAAATTGTTTGGTGAATTGGAATGCGCGGGGTTAAAATTTTGCCTCAGAACATAGCCTATGACGCTCCTGGGGTCCAGACGTGTGACTGTGCAAAATTTTGTGGCTATAGCTGACAGCTGTCGACTTTCCTCCAACACTTTTCCATTCACTTTTTCCCCATTATGTAGATAGGGGCAAAATTGTTTGGTGAACTGGAACGCGCAGGGTTAAAATTTCGCCTCACAACATAGCCTATGACGCTCTCGGGGTCCAGACGTGTGACTGTGCAACATTTTGTGGCTGTAGTTGCGACGGTGTAGATGCCAATCCCGGATATACATACATACACACATACATACACACACACATTCAGCTTTATATATTAGATTAAGGTTCATTCTTTGAGTTCTGATGTAATGCATCTTCAGACAGTTTTCAGAGCGAAATCTGCCTGAAGAAGATGTGTGCACATTCCCTAACTCTGTAGATCCACAATTTTGTATTATTTATCTTTTATCTTATGATATACTGCAAAATAATATATTTAGCTGGCCTGCAGTCCTACTGGTGGCAACCCTGTTGTATTAAGGATGGTAAAGAATAAACATTGATATAAATGAAACTTACCTAACTCTAATGGGTTTTAAAACTGTAGTATACAAAATGTTAACGGGTCCTCTACAAGTAGTAGAATCAGACCTAATAGATGTTTCTTGCTTTAAATCAGTCCCTTTGTAGTAGAATTTAATCATAAATATTCGCACCAGACAGATGTGAAAAGTCTCTATCCAAAGCTTTGTTGAAGAATGTCTTCCGCAGATCTCTCGCAATGACTTTGGTTTTCAATCACGAGCTCACTCGTGAATAAAGTAGCGCTCTCCTGCTTTTAATACCATAGGAAAGCATGAAATGACTAATGACATCTATCATAAGATAGAGCTGTGAATGCATTTAATCTAATATCAAGTAGCAGAAGAGGTTTTTGTGACTAAAGATGCATGTAATAGTTTTTGTAACTGTATCCCCAAAAGCCTAGCTATACATAATGTGACAGTGCATTATTTTTATTGATAAGAGTTTGTGAACTCCTTTTACGAAACACCGTGATGATGGCACAGTTAAAAGCGCAAATCCTTAGGCAGTGATGGAAGACAGACGGTTTGTAAATGGTTTTCAGATGTTAGTATTTTATTATGGATAAGGGCCATTGGGCTCCACTTGTCTTCCCATCTTCCATGGTTGATTGGGAAAGTGCCTACACTGACAGCGGGTGTTAATCATTAATATTATGGCTCCTCATTGAGTCAAAGGAAATTACTGAGTTGTACTTATTGATCATGAAAGATAGAAATCATTCATATATGGTTACTTGAACTGTGAGGTTACCGAGGGTCTGACTTTCGGAGAGGGAGAGCGAGTACAATGCCTGAATTTGTAGACATCACTTACCATTAAAGGTGAGAGACTAATGTGGCCCAGTCAGTGATGCATCTCAGCGGTTGGGTACTCTAGCAGGGACGATTCTTTTTTTACTTGCTTCTAGCAATGTGAAATATCCCTGGAAACTTTCTCTGAAAGATTCCTTAAAAAAGTGTAATGATTTAACTATAAATCCCCAGAATATAAGTCATTATTAATTCCACAGCGCTCACCAAAAAGAGTGATTGGTTTCCTTTAGTGTTTCACAGAAATATACAGCCGAACTACAGTCATTTCACTTTTATTTGATGCTTTCTCAAACATTAGTGAAACAGCCATTGGACGGCTGAGTATTGTTGTCCTACTGTCCATGCGCGCATATTTTTGTGAAGCAATAAAGAAAACCATTTATCCCTACTCTGTGAGTGCAATGGAACTTATTTCTTCTACTTTGTAACTATGCTGGAACTCATTTCAGCACTATCTGTAAGACAACCTGCTATGTAGTCTGTGATGATTACATTTTTCATTGTGCTATTTGTGGCCTTACCTACTGTATGTAATACAGAATAAGGAGAGACTATAACAACCAGTATAAAAGATGAAGGCTCGCCAAGGAGTGTAATTTTGAGATTTTATAGCACATGGATAGGAAGTCAGAGTGCACAACTCTTTACATATACTAACTAGGTATGGGAGAAACAAGCAATAGGTTCTTATCTGTGAAGATAATGTAGGTGATCCCTAAAATCAAAACCTTGCTCACCTGGGTGGGTTGTGTGAGACACAATCACTGTACAAACACTTGATAACAGCTGCAGCAGCCCCTACATAGTAGAAATTGAGAGATGATAGGGTTAAAAGCCGCACTGCTGTATCAAAGAAGCATGGCTGGTTCTTGAAAATGTGATTTTACTTCATTGTGTTTCAGTGTCAACACTCCTTCATCAGGATAATCACAAATGTGATTTTAAATAAAATCATTTTTTCAAGAACCGAAATCATCCTTCTGTGAGACTGCAATGCGGCTTTTAACCCTTTCGTCCCTCCTACCTACACATAGTGGTGAAAAAAGACCTAATCTGATTGTGGTGTACTACTGTATTAAAAATGGGAGTCTCACTCTGAATAATATTAGTTCAGACATTCTAGTCATGGCTAGACCTGCAAAATCACTTAGTCCTGCCAACTCACCACCACAGGAGCTGCCGCCTCTCCACCACCAGAGCTGCAGACTCACCACCACCAGAGCTGCAGACTCACCACCACCAGAGCTGCAGACTCACCACCACCAGAGCTGCCAACCCACCACCACCAAAGTTGCTACACCTCCCCATTGTCCTACAGATTGTAAGCCCGCAAGGGCAGGGATCTCTCCCCTCTGTACCAGCCTGTCAACATTAATTTGTTTACTGTAAAATATGTCTATAATTTTGTATATAAGCACTTCTCATGAACAGTAGCATTGAATTAATGGTGCTATATGAATAAATAATACTGATACTCATGAAATACTCACTGAATACTTGAAACTCATGGGCCCTGATGCAAAAGCTCCAATGGGGCCCCCATTTATTGTAAATCTTTAATAGCATTAATCTTTTTCTATAGTGCAAAGGAACTTTTGGGGCCCTCTAGACTCCAGGGCCCGGGTCCGATTGCAACCCCTGCACCTGTTGTAGTTACCACAGCTAATTATTAATTCAGTGCCTGTAAAGGTGCCTTAATAATACCATTTCTTTAATCCACATAATGGGGTAAAATTAAAAAATAATCAAAGGTAAGGCTTTGCAACTGTTTCACTAGTTGAATTTAACAACCGCACGCACCCCAACACTGCTGGCTATTTCCGTAAACTACTAACCATGTGTACCACATCAAATGATTATTCATCAAGTGTAGGAACTTGGCACTCAGAGTTCTTCAAAAAATTTCCATTTGTTAGAAATTGGTTCAGAACAATTTTTTGCACATAAAATTCTAAAAGATGAGTGTATCATGGTCTTTAGGTGGAGTGCCAAGTTCCTACACTCTGAATGAAAAGGTGTGTAGGCTCAGCGCAATTCTTTTTTATCAATGGCTTATGTCTACTGTATATCAATATAACTCACAATATGTATGCTAAAAAAATCTTAAATAACAAATATGTGTTTTTTAACCGTGAACCGGATATTTATTAAAATAATTTTTATCAAAAAGAAATTTGTATAAATTCTTTTTGATAAAAATTATTTTAATAAATATCTGAAACACATATTTGTTATTTAAGATTTTTTTTAGCATACATATTATGAGTTATATTGATATTCAGTAAACATAAGCCATTGATAAAAAAGAATTACGGTGAGCCTATACACCTTTTCTTTCATTGTCTATTGTACAGGGGGATATTTGCACGAAGATCCACCGCAGGCTTTCAAGCAGCATACCCACAATTAATACAGTTTGCTCTAGTGTATACCCAACAATCCGTGCTGAGAGGGAGGAACACAGGAGAAGGTAGACAGGTGAGCGGACATAATCTTTGTATTTGATGTAAAAATGTGTATACCTACAGTACATAGCAACTTTTTTTTTGGTTTACAGAATTTCATTTTAGGGGTTTAATTAACAAAAAATGAATCTATCAAATGGAAACAAAACAGGATATTTTTTTGCATAACTGGTTTACTAATTCAATTTAAAGGGAACCGGTCACCCCGATCTACCCCTCTAACCTATCACTAGCTGTCCCTGCACCTTCCTAGCTGATCCCTAACCATCCCTGTCTTACCTAAAAGGGCCCTATAAAGATTAAGAAAAAGAGTTATATACAGTTATATACTTACGTGTAGTCTGGATACACAGTCTCCAGCACTCCATTCCTCCTCTTCGCTTGCTTGCAGTACACCCCACTGGGCGTCAATGTTCCATCCTTTGATCTCCTCCTCATTTGAAAATTCCCGCCTCTTATGAGGACTTTCATATTCTAATATTTTTCGCCTCTTCTGTTCAATTCTGTACCAGCCATAACGTCATAGCTGTCCCAGTGCATTGTGGGGGCTAGTCATGGGTGGAATTTTCAAATGAGGAGGAGATCAAGGGATGGAACGATGACACCCAGTGGGGCATGCTGCAAGCAAGCGAGTAGGAGGAATGGAGCCCCAAAGTCCACCCATAGCAGACTATGGATCCAAACTACACGTAAATATATAACTCTATATAACTCTTTCTTAATCTTTATAGGGCCCTTTTAGGTGAGACAAGGATGGTTAGGGATCAGCTAAGAAGATGTAGGGACAGCTAGTAATAGGTTAGAGGGCAGATCGAGGTGACAGGTTTCCTTTAAGAGATGTACGCACCACAAAAATACTGCTGTTGTTGCCACAAGTTACTTTTCATATCTGTAATTACCATCAAATGTAGAATTCAAGGTTATGTTTTTGTTGGTGGGGATGTGGCGCCCCTGCGGTCCGGCAGTAACAATTGTATCGCCTCCCTAACCGGTGATGGCATCATGTCTGGAAGTAAATGGGGCTCCCTATACTAGGTAAACCACACATTCACACACAAGCCCAATCTCTGACCAGAAGAGGGAGCACAAGCACCTAGTTTTTGTGGTTACTGCCTCTTCTGGCTGGGGGAGGGGACAGAGAGGAGGAGTGTAGTCTAAGGAGGGGAAGGGAGAAGATGCACGAGGAGACAAGAGCTCTTGGGGTTGGAGCTATTGCAGGCTCACCCCAGGATCACGCTGAGAAGAGGACACCAGAGTCCGTATGAGGATCACCTGAAACACCTGGCAGAAATCTTTAAAGCATTATCCAACTTGATAGGTAAAACCATCAAAGTGTCATCTTCTGAAGCCCAAAGTGCAGTACTTAGGCCACAACGTGAGTGCTGACGGAGAAGCACCAGATCCAAACAAGATGATGGTCATCAGAGACTAGCAAGTAACCACTACTGTCTACGAGGTTCGACAATTTTTGGTGTTAGTCCATTATTACAGATGCTTCATCAAAGGCTTCACAAAAATGGCTGCTCCCCTTCAAGACCTCCTAGTGGGCCACTCCAAAAAGGACAGAACAAAGAGTCCTCCAATTGACTGGAATGCCAAATTGGAAAAGTCCTTCAACCACCTTAAGCAAGCTCTCACCAGAGCAGAGATATTGGCTTTCTCAGACTATGGTCAGCCATTCATCCTCTACACTGAAGCCAGCAATGTCAGTCTAGGAGCCATCCTTTCTCAAGTACAGCATGGCAAACAGAAATATATTGCCTATGCCAGTAGGAAGCTCAACTCTACCAAGATAAATCCTGCCAATTAGAGTTCCTTCAAGTTGGAGTTCCTGGCTATCATCTGGGCAGTGACTGAGAGGTTCAAGCACTACCTCGCCTCTTCCAAGTTCACCACTTACATTGACAACAACCCGCTGACGCATCTGTAGACTGCAAAACTCAGTGTCTTAGAGCAACAGAGTATGACCCAGTTGTCCAACTATGAATTCATCATCAAATATCGAGCTGATAACAAAAATGCTAACGCCGATGCCTTATCCTGCATGCCAAACCCTCCTGACTCGCATGAAAACCTGCCAGGTCTGGAAAAGATCCAGATGCCAGTATTCTATCGCCAGCATGCTTCCCAATGCTCCCACCGTGTGAATAACAAGCACTCAGCAGTTCGAGAGCTCTCCCTCAATCCACTATCTCATCATGGTTGGGCAGACACACAGAACAGCAATCCAGCCATCTGCATGGTGAAGGAACTGCTTGGGACATATGATTCATCTCCAGCTCCTGATGCACCATCAGAAATCTTCCAGCTGTGAAAAGAAGGGAAGAAGTTGTTCTTCTATGAAGGCAAATTGTGCCGAAGAACTATCAACTCCCGTACGCACGAGCTGTTGTGGCAGATCGTGGACCCAAGAAAGGATGTACCAATGGTCCTCCAAACCTACTACAACCAGGCAGGACACTTCGGATGGAAGTAGACATCCGTGCTCACTTCTTTTGAACAGGTATGAGACAGACCATTGAAAAGTGGTGTAGAGAATGCGGCCCATGTAACCTCAGAAGAAAGGTTCCAACAGCTAAAGGGCCGGCTTGCAGTCCATCTTCACCAAGCAACCATTTAAAATAGTGTCTCTAGACCACTTTAAATTGTCCCCAAGTCGGTCAGGATACACCTATGCTTGGACGATAGTGGACCTCTACTCATACTTTCTAGTGGATGTGCCAGTAAAAGATCAAGAACTGCTGCAAAGGCATTCCAAGAGTACATCTGCTGACCCCACGGGTTATCCAGATCAAGTCTTGACAGACAAGATGTCCAGCTTTTGAAGCAGAGGTCTTCTAAGTTTTCACCTTACACGGCTCTAAGAAGATCTGGACAACACCATACTATCCACAGGGTAATGGCCTATGTGAAAAAATGAATCAGCTGGTGATCGACTTACCAAAGATTGTACCACTGAAAGAGCGCAACCAATGGTAGTAGTGCCAGTTCTAATGTTCCCACAGTTGACAATGCCAGAAACAGCAGAGACATTGAATTCCTACAGTACCTCCCACAGTAGGTTCAAAAAGTCGCAGAAAATCATCCAGAATTCCTGTATTACGTAAATCCTACTGTAGTACTGTCAGCAATGAACCTATCACACCTGAAGTAAATGTACAAGGTCACAGAAGTTCAGCAGGTATTCCAGTATTTCAAAGATCCCATAGGGACAGACCCCTAGTTGCTATAAATTCGACTTATGAAGTACTTTTAAAGAGTTTGAAACTGTACATATGTGAAAGTATGCTTTAATGTAATGCTGTTCAAAAATGTTGAAAAGGTTGGCACCCACATATATTAATGTGAGACCCAGTAACCACTACACTTAGTTGTCTACAAAGACTATTGTAAGAATTTATAAGCCTGACTGGAGTTGAATACGAATGGACATGGATGGTCATAGGTCTATGTGTGATGACCCGAACTAACCTGTAAATAGTTGCGCCTTTAAGGTGCCTTTTCCTGCAGGTTTCCAGGCGAGGACAACAAGGTGCAATCCAGGAACTCTTGCACTTTGAGAAAGGTTTACACTGCAGAAAGCGGATCCAGAAAATAATGAGCATGTCAAATAGTGCTCCATTTTTTCTGGTATGCTTTCTGCATCACCAGCGCTCCATTACTTACCCTCACTGGCAAGCCCACAATAAACCCTGGTGATGTGTTCCTTCTAGGCATCAGCAGGACCTGCCCATGTGACTCCGTCTGAAAGTCACATGTGCAGGTCCTGTAAGTATTCGTACTACTCACAGGTCCTGCCGGTGCCCGGAAGGAAAACATTGCTGGTGTTCATTGTGGGATCGCTGGGGAGGGTAGGAAAGTGTGTGTGTGTCTGTCTGTCAGTCTATCTGTGCGATGCTTTTGTCAAAAAGAGGATCTGTTTTTGGTGCAGAAACTGCACCAAAAACACATCAACAAAAAACTGCCAGATATAAAGCCCATACATATGAGATGAATCACATTCTTAAATATGTTCTTCAGTGTGTATTGTACCAGCGCATAAATGCATTACATGTATGGTATAACAGGATTGTCACAAATTCAGAAACTGGCTTTTCCTGCATTCCTACGTAATGTCTATAGCAATCAATGCCTGTGTACTGCTTAGCGTTGTGGGTGTGTATCCACCTTCTTTTAACTAGATTACAGATTGTTCTCCATTCAGGGTGGGGAGCTGTTGTCTGGGCACCCGCTGATAAAACAATGATCCTGCAGATTTGCTCTAAGGAGTGGTGCTGTTGATGAATCTTTCAGCTTTTCATTGTTGGCAAATGATAGCTGAGAATAATTTTCTCGCTTCATGTCAATTGAAGGCTGAACGTAAAGCAAAACAAATATGATATCTTATAACTTATCTTCCCAATGCGGAAAGTAGGCAAGACACTTATGTTCACCTTGACAGTATTTTCTCCATATGAGAAAAACAGTCCAATT
Organism: Allobates femoralis; assembly: GCA_033576535.1. Taxonomy (NCBI): domain Eukaryota; kingdom Metazoa; phylum Chordata; class Amphibia; order Anura; family Aromobatidae; genus Allobates; species Allobates femoralis. The sequence continues at coordinate 149,036,667 of JARQOC010000001.1, forward strand.
TTGCTAATCAGACTCTGACCAGAGTATGACCCATTTATCTTGGAGGTGGAAAGAAAAAAAAGGTTCCCATTCTGTCAATCCATGAAAATCAGACCGCATTTGTTTGTTAGGGTGGAAACACTCGCGCATGGAAAAAAAATGGTCCCATTGTCGTTCAGGAGAGTCCCATGGTCGTCCTAGGTTTGGTCAGTGTGGTTTCCGTGTGCTGTCCGTGTGCAATCCATTTTTTTTCTCAGCAGCTAATTACAGTATAATCTACAGAATGATAATGTATCAGTGAAAAAAGCGGATGCCTCTCAGATGGCCCATGTGCGGTCCGACTGCGGTCCGTGAGTTTTGTCGGACCCATAGACTTGCATTGGCGAGTGTCAAGTGTGAATCGCATACTGTCGCAGCATGTTGCAACTGCTTGCTCGTCCATGGAGCGGACAACAACAAAAACGCCCGACTCTCGCAAATGTGCTCTTGGACATTGATTAATATTGGTCCGACTGCAATGCGAAAAAAATTCACACTACAGTCATCCAACTTTCATGCTGGTGTGTCCATACCCTTTTGGGCATGCTGCAATTCATTTTATCTGACCACTCCGAGAATAAAATCGGACATGTACAGTACTGCAATCTAATTTTTTTTTTTTAAGGATATCAGTCAAACCAATTACTAATTGTCTAATAGTAATTTTATTTCTGTATGAGCAAGATAATCTGTAGCAAACTTCTTTGAGTAAAGATTTTGACAAACACTGAAAAGAATCTGACACAGCGAAAGCTCCTTAAAATGAATGTTTAATCTGAAAATGAATCTATTATTTAATTCAGGTTTTGTGCTACATTAAGTTTTTTTTTCATGTTTTTTTTTTGCTAATTTTTTATCTACCATGATCTTAAAAAAAATTTGAGATCTTGCATTTGTCAAACTGGGTTATTGAACTCCTTCAGCACCCGGCGATTTTCCGGTTTTGATTTTCGTCTTTTCCACCCTTTCTTCCAAGAGTGTTAACTTTTTATTTTTCCATTAATATAGCCATATGAAGGATTGATTTCCTTCAGGACGGGTTGTACTTTAGAATGACACCATTCTTTTTACCATATAGTGTACAGGAAAATAAGGGAATAAAACTCAATGTGCGGTGAAATTGCAAAAAAAAGTCAGATTTCATGATTTTTTTTATTTACCATGTTCATTATATGGTAAAACTGACCTGGCCGTATGATTCCCCAGGTCAGTATGAGTTCATAGATGCTAAATATATACCGTATTTTTCGCTTTATAAGATGCACCTGATTATAAGATGCACCCCCAAATTTGGTGAAGGAAAAGAGAAAAAAATAATTTATGTTAAATGGGGTCCATCTTATAATGCCAGTGTCCGTCTTACAAATCATATATATGTCAATACTGGTATATATATATCCCCCATGCTGGCACAGTAGCCCCCCATTTCAGGCACAGTAGCCCCCCATTTCAGGCACAGTAGCCCCCCATTACAGGCACAGTAGCCCCCCCATTACAGGCACAGTAGCCCCCACTGCAGGCACAGTAGCCCCCACTGCAGGCACTGTAGCCCCCACTGCTGGCACTGTAGCTCCCACTGCTGGCACTGTAGCTCCCACTGCTGGAACTGTAGCCCCCACTGCAGGCACTGTAGCCCCCACTGCAGGCACTGTAGCCCCCACTGTAGCCCCCACTGTAGCCCCCACTGTAGCCCCCACTGTGCAGCCCCCACTGTGCAGCCCCCACTGCAGCCCCCACTGTGCAGCTCCCACTGTGCAGCCCCCACTGTGCAGCCCCCACTGTAGCCCCCCATCTTTGCGCACATGATACTCACCTAGCTTCACCGCTGCCTGCTGACCGCGATATCCCCGCCATCTGTGCTCTGCCGGCATCCGGGTCCTGAGAGAGCCGCTCGGTGATGACGTCACTCACAGCGACGCTGACAGCACCCGGATGCCGGCAGAACACCGACAGCGGGGATAGCGCGGTCAGCAGGCAGCGGTGAAGCTAGGTGAGTATCACATCCATGGTATAGTCAGTGCTTTCCACGCAATGCAAGCTTGACTGACTATACATACAGGCTGCAGCTGCTGACCCGGCTCCTGTAATATGGGCTGCTCCCGCTGGTGATTGACAGCGGGATGCAGTGCATATTACAGGAGATAATGAGCGGCCCCAAGTGATCAGAGCCTGCAGCTGCAGCCCGCTCCTGGCCCCATCCAGCCCCCGGACACCGCTCCTGAGCCGCCTTTCCCACCCCCCAAAGCACAGCTTTTACTTTCGCTTTGTAAGACGCATTCCCCACTTTCCCCCAAAAGTTGGGGGACTAAAAGGGCGTCTTACAAAACGAAAAATACGGTAGTTTACTGTTATCTAAGTGCTGACAAAAATTCAGAAATTTGTCAAAAGAAAGACTTGCGCTTTTGTCGCCATTTTCCATTACCCATAGCGTTCTCATTTTTCAGGATCTGGAGGTGTGGGATCTCTTATGTTTTGACATTGTTAATTTGATTATTTTGGTGTTGATGCTATGTTTTGATAGCCTGTTATTACATTTTATTGCAATGTTGCAGTGACCAAAAAAACATAATTTTGGCAATTTGCCTTTTTTTCTGTTGCACAGTTTACTGATCCGATTAATTTATTTTATATTTTGTTTCCAAATATTTAATAGTTTTATTTTCAATGGGTCAAAAAGGGGGTGATTTGAAGGCTCGTGCCTTTGGGCTGGGAGATTTTGTGCTGTCCTCCTCAAAAATTTACGCTTAAATGTCAAGTCTAAGAAATTTTCTCCTAAAATTGTAGGTCTTTATAAAATTATTAAAAATTTTCAATCGTGTGGCAGTTAAAGGGAACCTGTCAGGTGGTCTATGCCTCCCCAGCTATCACTGTCTGTAGCTGCAGCTTTATAATACCAGTCTAATCATCCCTGTCTGAGCTCATAGTGTAATGTGAAAGGTGAAAGAAAAGCATTTATACACTTACATTTCCTTATGCAATGAGTCAGTCAGTCCCCAGCTTGGAGGACGGGAACTGTTTGGCAGGTTAATAGTTAACATTTCAGCCTTATGTTAGAACATGTTGGAAGACCTCATGTGATGTCATAAACATGTGACTACAATAGGCAGAGCTAAGTCCCCATAGAACATAATAAGTTTGCTTGCTTAGCTCCGCCCACTATGGTTACATGATCATTACATCACACAGGTCCTTTAGCCATGCAAGTTAATAGTGAGTTAACTATTATACTGCCAGACAGTCTCCCTCCTCCAAAGTGTAGACTGAAATATAAGTGTATAAATGCTTTTTTCACCTTTTACATTACACTATTAGCTCAGACAGGGATGATTAGAATAGTATTATAAAGCTACAGGAACAGATAGTGATAGCTAGGGAGGCATAAACGACCTGACAGGTTCCCTTTAAGCTGCTAGTTCCAATTGCCAGCAGGATAAATAAATACTTCCACTCTTTCCCTACTCTACTAGCTATTCCTACACTGAATGCAGATAACAGTGGTTTTACTAGATTACAGGACAGTATTTAGCCCTACAGATGACTTTTGTTTTTAGGTTGCAGCAGCAATATATGTGGGTCCCTGCAAAATTAGGTGTCACAAATATATGTAAACTCTGGGGGGGGAGGGGAAATCAGCTCTTTAGCCATTTTTATACATGCAGATGTGACTAGTGCAAGGGCTATTGTGAAGTATGGGGGTTAGCAGTCCCTTTAGGAGAACTACTGAGCCCAAGAGGAGCAACAGTGCTCTCCTTGGATTCATTGGTGCTGGAGAGAAAGGAGACCAGCCAGAGCCTTTTACTATGGTCGCTGTCAGGACACCCCAAAATCTGTGCAGACACATAGGCATAGTGTCCCCATGGTCCCAGTAGTCCCCCATAGCCAGATAATGACATTTAGGGATCAGTGAAGGTGTGTGTAGCGAGCATTCTTGATGACATCCTGAGTTGTCTGCATTGGGAAGAGAGCTGAAGTTCCTTCCTGTAAGCCTGAGGTACTGTGGATGCTAAGGTCCAGGCTGAGGAGAGGTTTAAGGGCATAGTATAGTGCCATAACCAGCATGAATGAGGACAGTTCTCACACATTACTAGAAGGAGAGTTGTGTTCATCACACCATGAGGCTTCAACTCTGTATCTAGATTAACTGTGGAGAGCTGTAATATCACCACCATTACAAACTGTTACAGTAAAAAGTGAGTTTTGTTCTGTTGAATCTGAGGCCTGGATAATACTTATTCAGCTGTTGATCCGGCACCCCCATCCACAACTTTAACCCCTTCTTATTCTGGTGAGGATGGCCTGCCAGCTAGAGAGACCACTGTGATAGTTGGCTGCCGTTACAGCCCAATTCAGTGGAGGTGACAGACAGAAAAACTGGCCTCACGAACAGGATTGCAGCCTGCTGTGCCATTTGCCTAAAAAGTCTTGTCTCAGTATTGTAACACAGACTACAAAAACAAGACAGTGAGTAGTAATAACTAGTGATGGGTGAATCCGCCAATGTTCGAGTTCAACGAACTTGCCCAAAATTTTTTTTTAACGTTCGGGTTCGGGGTTGAAAGTGGCTCAAACTTGAGTCCAAACCCCGAACTCAGAATGTAAAGTTATTAGAGGGGGGCAACGAGGCTGTAAAAGAAAGAAGATAGTTATTAAACAACATTATACTTATCGGCACCCACCTGCTTGTACTTCTGAGGCTGCTCATTAACATCCTGGATATTCACTGCAGAGGGACCCAACAACCAATCACAGATGCTGTCACACAAAATTAGCGCACCAAACCAATATGCGTTTTTTTGCCACGGATTTCATGCTCTTTTGGTGCAATTTTGACACAAAACTGCATGCATTGCGTTCCATATGTTCATCTGCATCTACTGGCCAAAAAAGAGTACCAAACCCACCACCGGGGTTTTGCCGCGTATTTCATGCTTTTTGGTCAATTTTGCCACAAAACTGCATGCATTATGTTTAATGTGTTCATATGCATCTCCTGGTCCAAAAAAGCACCAAAACCACAAAACGTATTTTGCCCCAGACGTGACAGAGTGTGCGACAGAGCAGGAAGGGACAACAAGGCGATGAACAATCCAATAAGTTTTATTGAGGCAGGAAGCATAGAACATCAAATATGACTATTGTTCTTTAGAGTCCACAATGAGTTCACTCAAAGAGAAAAGATCCGGAGGCACCACCCAGCAACCCCACACCAGGGAAAATATAGAAATAGTGCTTGGAAGAGTTCAATGGATCCAGCAGATGAGGGACACAATACAATCTCACAAGGCTGCTTATATCAATCCACATAGGTTATGAGGGTCTGGCAACAGCCCCAGACCCTTTCAGTGTCGAGAGCCACCACACAACTGACTGATCAACCATGAGTGTATTCACCAGTGCCTGTGGATCTGCCTCTTGGGGAGGGGTTCGCACCCACTTTTGAGCATGTGGCTACATCGAGACTTTTCCAGAAACTCCTGGCTCTGTTCTGTCTACCAATTTATATATTGGATGAGTCCCATGCTGAGAAGAACAAACACAGAATCACCTACTAGATGTAGTACAGGACACAGTAAACCACCTTACATTACATTACAATGCATAGAGTACATGAATACAGGCCAGGAGAGGGGCACACTGTTACAACCCCTTCCCCTCTCAATTTGTGTATGGACTAGTGACCTCAATAGGTCACTCGTCAAGTACACGTAGTCATGGTGGTACTTACACTCGACTACATGCAGCCACAATTTGGCACTGTAGCTCTCCTACATCATTGCCTAGGAGAACATCGGTAGGAAGGCTGCCCATCACCCCAACCAAACATCATCTGCCCCCAAAGCCAAAGTTCAGATCCACCGTTGCTTTGGGAATAGTCCTCCATTTGCCACTAGTCAATTCAATTACAATCTCAGGTCCTTTCTGGATCAACTCAGGTCGAACCACTCAGGGATCAGCTAGTGTGAGAAATGCCTCCGAGTCACAAAATCCAATAAGTCTCTGTCCATCCTGCATGAACTCCTCTAAGTGCTTACCCCAATGAGCAGAAGTCGTCGTAGCTGCGGGCCGCACCCCACAAACACCTGGTAGTGCAACATGGGTGGCTGAGTCATCACTTAGTGGTGACAGGTATTCCTCCAGTGTACTTAGTTGTAAATATTTAACAATCCAATTGGGTGCAGGATCACTCCACATTTGACCAGCAGGGCAGGTGCATTGATAACATTTACGCTGTATCTCACTCCTTCCAATGTGCACTCTTGGGCAGGGGGTAAGGGAACCTGGAGGTTGGCACACTCCTGAAGGTGCTGGAGGTGATTGTTGAGTTTGAGGACGACTCCTCTACTGGTTAACTGGGGATGTGGCCTGCAGATGCCCGGGATGCCCACTACCATAACACCTGCGCTCTGCTACTTTATCTCCTCGTTGTATTCCAGAATATGAAGAAGGAGCAACTGGAGACACATTCACATGGGTATCACTGTGAGGTCGTGGTTTAAGGGGATGGTGAACAATGGGGACAGGAGGACAAGGGACCACCAGTGTTGGGGAGCTTGTAGGCCTCTCTCTATCCTACAGTAGATACCTCCACTGAAACTTGATTGTGAGAACCTGATTAGCTAGAGCAGCAGCTCATTCCACTGTCGCTGTCTTCCTCTCACACACCCATTCCTGGATCTCAGTAGGGCATTTGGCTCGAAATGTTCTTTTACGATGACCTGGAGGAAGGTCTCCTTCCAGCCAGCGATGACATACTTGTTTGAGCATGTGGGCATACATCTTGACATTTCCCTATTATGGGCTAAGGAGCAGAACTGAGCCCTGTAAGTGTTTGGGGTTACTGCATAATGTTTAAGGATGGTCTCTTTTTCTCCCCATACTCACAGTTCCACCGAGGGTCTGTAGTTCTATAGGCTTCAGCAGCTCCACCTTCTAGGAGCCCCACCAGATGTCTGACTTGATCCCTTTCAGGGACTTCCATTAAATCAGCATTGATGCTCAAAGTCCTGGAAGAAGCCCTCAATGTCACCTGCAACCTCATTAAATGGCTTAAGTCCTTTCAGGACACTCTAGGGGATTCCCTCATGGTGGATGCTGTGGTTACAGTCTGTCTGGAGCTCCTAGCTGCTTCCACACTGAACTTCCTCTCCAGTAATACCCTCTTCTGAGCTCTGTGAATGGTATCCATCTTATATTCTATGGTGGCCTCATCTCCAATCAATACCATCTCTTTCTCATACCACACAAACCACTAACATTTTTAGGAATTTACAGTACCTCAAGCTTCCGTCTTTCCTCCCTTTGCTGTGGTAATCTTTCCTCAGCACCATCTTGCAGGCAAGCTCCTTCTAAAGCCTCAATTAGTTGATCATTGGAGAGTCCTTTGAAGCGGTTTCCTAATTCACGGGCCTTTGTTTATAGGCTCCCCACAGTCCAGTTCCTGTATCCTGAGGTTCTGGCTCTAGATGTTGATGGGCTGCTGTCCTCCATTCCTTCTGCTTTGATCCCACTGCTGCTAACCAGTTTGTGACAGGGTGTGCAACGAAGCAGGAAGGGACAACTGGCTGATGAACATTCCAACAAGTTTTATTGAAGCAGGGAGCATAGAACATCAAATATGACAATTGTTCTTTAGAGTCCACAATGAGTCCACACAAAGGAACAGATCTGGGGGCACCACCCGGCAATTTGACGCCAGGGACAATATATAAATAGTCCGTGGAAGAGTTCAATGGATCCATCAGATGAGGGACACAACACAATCCTACATGGCAGCTTCTATCCATCCACACAGGTTACGAGGGTCTGGCCACAGCCGCAGACCCTCTCAGCGTCGGGAGCCACAACAAAACTGACTGATCAACCATGAGTGTATTCACCAGTGCCTGTGGATCTGCCCCTGGAGTAGGAAGGGTTCACACCCACTTTTTAGCATGTGGATACATCGAAAAGTTTCCAGAAACTCCTGGCTCCATTCTCTCTACCAATCTGTATATTGGATGAGTCCTGTTATGAACCGATGACTCAGGAGTAACATTCAGATTCCATAGATGTCGTTGGTAACTGTACTGACCACAATCCCTGACTACACACCACGACTAGAAGTAGCCGTGGGATGTAACTAACCAGACCTAGACACCTCTGCACAGCCGGAGAACTAACTGCTCCTAAAGATGGATGTAGGAAAAGCTATCTTGCCTCAGAGCAGAACCCCAAAAGAATTGCAAGCCCCCCACAGATATTAACTGGGAAACAAGACACGGAAAAACAAACACAGGCAGAGTAAAAGGTTTAGCAAAAGAGGCCACACTAGCTATATAGAAAAGACAACATAGAATACTATTGCGGTCAGTATAAAACACTATTAAAAACCACAAACAGCAGATATTACAAAAATTAACTAAGACTCAGACCTCTATATCTGCAGAGTTCTATAAATCAAATGCCAGCAGAACGGGATAACAGATAATAGTGAATGGTAAAATTCCTTGGAAGAACACTTCCTATCTGAGAGCAGATAAACAAATATACAGACTAGATAGCAAACCCACATCTCAGAATAAAACAAAACGTAAGCAGATGCTTAAGCACACAAAAGTGTGCCACAAAATATAAAAAAAAATTGACTTATCTTGCAAAGATCTCCACAGAGCAGAAGAAACCAGAGAGATGTGAACTCCTCCAGGAACAAAAGACAACTGGCAAGGATTGATCCACTTCCAACCATTATATGCTCCAAGAACCAGATTGCCAATCACCATCACTTGTGAAGCCCACACAGTCAGCTGCATCACCAGCAACAACCACCGGAGGGAGCTCCAATGAATTCACAACAGAGTTCCATGCTGAGGAAGAACAAAGACAGAGTCCACCACTAGATCTAGTACAGGACTTAGTAAATCAGCTTACATTACATTACAATGTGTAGAGTACATGAATACAGGCCAGGGGAGGGGCACACTGTTACAGCAGATTTTATGTATTTTGATGCATTGTGTTCAATGTGTTTATCTGCATCTCCTATCCCAAAAAGCACCAAAACCGCAATGCGTTTTTTGCTGCGGATTTCATTGCTTTTGTTGGTGCAATTTTGGAATAAAACTGTATGCAATGTGTTCAATGTGTTCATCTGCATCTCCTGGCCCAAAAAACACCAAAACTCCAGTAAAGTTGAGTCGTTTTTAAAAAATAATTCCTTGAAATAATTAAAAAAAAAATGATATGGGACTTCACCATATTTTTGTATGCCAGCCAGGTACAGAAGTCAGATAAAGGCTGCCCCCTATCCCAGCTGCCTATTTGTACCTGGCTGGAAACCAAAAATATAAGGAAGCCCTTATTTTTAATTATTTCATGAATTTCATGAAACAATAAAAAAAAATGACATGGGACTTTGCCGTATTGTTTGTTTCAAAACAGGTACAGCTAAGCAGCTGGGGGCTGAAATCCTCAGCGCAGGGTGACCCATGCTTTTTGGGGCCTCCCTGCTGTGAATAGCAGTCAGCGGCTGTCCGAGAGAATGATACATTCATAGAAGCACCATTTTCTGGCACTGTATCCCGACTTTTCCAGTGGCCCTGGTGGCGGTGGCATGATGGGTAATAAAGGGGTTAATGTCAGTTTTGTATTAGCTGCTGGCACTGCACCAAGCCTAAAATTCATAGTGTAAGCAGTAAAAAAAAACACAACACTGAAAAAACATTTAGAAATAAAATACAAGACAACCCTGTTTCGCATTTTTAATTTACAAAAAAAACCTTCCCTCCGGCATAATCCACAGGTAACATCTTCAGCACTGCTGCATATATCTGAGCATATAACCATTCTCTGTGATAGCGTCTGTAATTGGCTGTTGGTCCCCTCTGCAGTGAATATCTAGATAATGAGCAGCACTGGCAGTAGACGCAGCGGGACAGCGGAGCGGTGGGATGCGGTAAGTATGATACTGATTAATAACCATTTTCTTTATTTTTACAGCTCCCCCACCCCCCAACCTAATCTCGAACTGTAAAACAGACTCCCCAGGAAAGTCTGTGTTCAAGATCTGTGCCCGAACACCTAAGTACGGACCCTGAACTTTACAGTTCGGGTTCACCCATCACTAGTAATAACCCAAACTTGGTTGCAAAGAGAAGGTGATAGCTATATCACATACTGATAATGTACCCACAGGGGAAGAAAGAGCGAAATCTCTACCTGGAGCTGCTAGTTTCCATGGCAGCAATACCACTGTTCCATCTTGCCTTTCGCCATGCCATATATGCCTGGAGCCCCCTGGCTACTGGAGTATAGCAGTGGACCCAGAGCTCTGCAAGACTTTAAGGACAAACTGCAGAATTTCTTTAATCTGTATCCTACGACAAAGGCACAAAAAGTGACCATTTTAATCAGTTATCTCACTGCTGTTGCACAGAGAGACTTCGAACCCTAGCTTGACACTACCAAACAAACTGTAGAAGCTGTGCTCACTAAATTAACCCCTTCACGACCCATGACCCAGTACATGCACTTTGATGTGAACTCTGGCGGTGAGCTCACATCATTCACGCGACATCTCAGCTGAGATTTAGGGCTAACAGCACTGACCGGATCCACGATCCAATTGGTGCTGTTAACCCTTTGGATCCAAAGACACCACGGGGGGACCTCGCTCTTCCCGCCATGATTGGTGATTGCATCACCTGATAGCTCTTAGTCCTGCAGTGACCCCAGAAGCTATCAGGGTTCACTTCCTGTGAGTGGTTGGCAAGCACTGCCAACATCATTTGAGCTATGTCGCGATGTGCTGCAGCTCATTGGGACATGGTACGAGCGATCAGACACTGCAGCACTGTGGCGCCCTATAGGACACTGTAAAATAAAGACAAATAAAAAAATAAAGTTTTTAAGAATTAAAAAAAAACACAAATGTTCAAATCAACCCCCTTTTCCACATTCAAAATTAAAGCATTAAAAAAATTTAAAGAATGCACATATTAGGTATCACCGAGTTTAGAAATGCCAGATCTATCAAAATATAAAATCAATTAATCAGAGCTGTTAACTGCTGAACGAAAAAGGTCCAAACGCCAAAATTACGTTATTTTGGACACCTCAACATTGTTATAAAAACAGAAAATGAAAACAGCGCAACCACTCAATAATTGGTATCATTAGAAATATTAGAAACATCAGCCAAAGACGCAAAAAATAAGCTGTCACAAAGCCCCAGATCCCGAACAATGAGATCCTTACGGGTCGCAGTACATGGCGCAAAAAGTGCAATTCTTTTTTTCAAACTTTTTTTTGCAATTTCACTGCACTTAGAATTTCTTTCTCATTTTTCTGTACACTACATAGTAAAATAAATGACTTCATCTGGAAGTACAACTCCTCCCACAAAAAACAAGTCCTCATATGTCTACATTGATGGAAAAATAAAAAAGTTATGGCTCTTGGAAGAAGGGAAGGAAATAATGAAAACGAAAAATCGCCGGGTGGTGAAGGGGTTAAGAGACACCTCTGATACCCTAGACTACAGCAGAAATTAAATCTACAGGACGCTCTGATGGTCATGCACCAGACTGATGCTGGAAGTATCCGAGAGGCTGATAAAATGATCAAAAAGCAAGTTATAGCAGGTGTGGTGCCCCAGGGTCCGGTTGCCACAATACTAAGCTTGGAGTCAAGGGAAGGCACCCACCTCAGGTAAACCACACACACATGCACAATACCTTCCCAATTCCAGGCCAGAAGCGGGAGCTCTAAACCCCGAGTTCAGGGCAGGTCCCCTATAAATTCTGGTCTGGTGGCGGGGTCAGGCAGTTCAGTTCCTAGGAGGACTGTAGAAGACATCCTACAGACAGTAGCTGTGCTAGGCTCATCCTAGGTTACTGACTAGTTAGTGTGAGAGACCGCGGTGAGGGTCTGATAGGAGTGGAGAACAGGTGTGAGGAGTGGAGCGGTGCCAGCTCGCCTCGGCACCTAGCATAGTACGGATCCGGGGTCGCCAGAGACTTCATTCATACCCAGCAACCAACACCGGAGGGCGGGTAATTCCAAGTTGCTCACCCACCAGTAAGGCCAGGAGACACAGCCGCAACACAGAGCTCAGGAAACACAATGAAGGAGAGTAGCACCAAAAAGGGCTCAAGCCTCCTGTCATGCAGCCAGGATAGACAAGAGAGCAGAGGGTCACAGCAAAGCTTCACACAGCCAGGGCCCACCTAGAGTAGCGCAGTAGGCAGGCCTCAGCACTTGCCAGGTGTGGAAAACCTAACTTGCTTCCAGGGTCTGGACCCCGGACTCCACTTGTGAACTTTGCCCTGGATGAACTTGCTGTTGACTTCAGTAAAGGTAAAGGAGACTGTTACCCCTGTGTCTGTCAGTTATTCTGTACACTCAGTACTTGCACCCCAACAAGCCCTGCACACCCACAGACTTTACGATTGCCCTGGGGAACCTTTCTTGCCATGGAGAGCTGATCTATCTACGCTGCAACCTCCATCATCCCCAGAGGTCCTGACTGCAGCGGTGGTTACAACTGGCCACAAAACACGGGTGGCGTCACAACACTCTTTTAGTTTTTCATTTTTATTTTTCTTTCATTCATTTTTTTAATCTCCTTTTTACTGCTCACCTGACGAGGGGATCACAGACCAGGTCACGCCACTGTGACATCCCGCAGCTCCAGATGACTACGAGAGGCCCTGGTTTCAAGTACCCTGCCAGGGGCAAGACACAGGCCTTTTGTCTAAATCAGCTAAAGTGCAGCTGTGAATGCTTTCTTTCCAAAACTCAGATTTATTTTGCACAAATCAAAGCCAGTCTATCCCCATCCTTCATGAGCCTGCCGACAAGGTCAATTTGGCAGCAGGCTACCACATTTCAACTACCCAGCACAAGACCACAGGTTACCGTAAGGCAGTGGTTTACAATTCCTTGTATTAGAGAACAGTAAATCCATCTGCATCAGCTTTAGTAGACGCTATCACTTCAACACTACAACAGCAAGGGAATGACCTGTTGCTGAGCTGTGCCAAGCAGTACAGACTTTTTAGCTCATTTCCAGCTTAGAAGACCTGCTATCGTATTGACAAAAGCACCTGCCACCATCCCAAAGAAAACACATCCACATGGACTGACATGTTTGGTCCATCCAGCTAACCTATCTGCATATGGTATGACAAAACTGGTCACATTGAGGGAAGGTGTCTTTTAAATTGGAAGGTCCTGGGACAGTGGACCAAACCCCAGGAGTAAGACCAGGTGATTTACAAGACCTGCATTTTAAGTGTATAGGTGTCCAGTTGATGATTCCAGCCCTGAGTGATGGGATTTCTTCCATGACCCAGGTAGACACTGGGTCACAGATAACAACTATGCCTTTAACCTTCTATGTTGTATGTAGGTGTGGAGAGAGGTGATGTTGCCCCTGCAGTGACCCTGGGCATCAGGGCTTCCATCAGGGCTGACTGGCCTTCTCCTGTAAGGGGCCCAGACAGCAGAGGCCAGGAGAGGGGCCTGAAAGCGCTGACAGCCAGGGTCCCTTCTCTGTTATTCTGCTGTGACCCAGCCCCCAGGGGCAGGGGGCAGGGCCCCGCAATGTAGCTGGAAGGGAGCTGGTGGAGGCCCCGGCCAACTGCCCCAGGCGCAGCAGGCAGGGGGGTGCCATTGACACTCTGCAGTTTCTCCCTGCAGCGGGACATTCCCTCTGAGTCACAGTCAAGAACTGACAGCAGCTCCGAGAAAGTGCTGCACACCAGCTCCAACTGTTCAACTGTACAATCAGCTGCTTGGTGCTCGTACAATTGAAGAGTGTGATGTCCTTCAAATGCGGGGGAGAGGGAGAGTATTTGTGGCGCCCCTGTGGTTCAGTCACCACAGTGGTACTTCACCTATCCAATAGATGTAGTGTCATGCTCTCAGTTAAGCTGGGAACACTAAGCTGAGACACACTAAAATGCACCCAACACCAATCCAGACTACAGGTCAGGGAGAAGCTGGGTGGAAAAGGCTCGACGATAGAGAACACCCCATCTGCTGACTGGAGGAAGGAGTAGGTATAAGGGGTCGGATGAGTTAGTTGTTGAGAGAGAGAGAAAGGAGAAGCAAGATGCCGTTTTGGGGAAGCTGGAGCTGGGGTCTATCGGGACCTTGTGTGTTGGGTCAGCTGCGAACCCCCAGATCTGAGGACCCTGAATCTACAGCCGGCCATTTAGGTCAGGTAGAGAAATGAGCTGCAAAGGGGTGCTGCCCCAATTTGGTCTGGAATCTGCAGGATTCCGCGGCCACCACCGTGGACTCTCCCAAGCAAAGGGACTACAGAAGGTCAAGAGGACTTGCCAGGTTAGTAGCTCAGAAGAGTCCGCAATCGCCTGCTTTGGGACTTGAAGCACGAGGATAAAGGAAAGGAATAGAGTAAAGTGTCAGGAAAGGGCAGCACAGGAAGGCTTAGACTTGGTGTCTCAGTGACCCTGACTGACTGTAAGCTGGCCAAGCTGCAATCTTGGAGGACAAAGCACTAACTACAAGTGAAATTGACTGGTAAGAACTGCAACCCTGTGTCTGTCCACTCCTTCCTGTGCCTCCCTGCACCAATATCTACAACCACCATCATTGTATTGTTTTTGGCATTGTATTGTATTTTCTAATTGTTTCTTATGATTGTTTAAATGTGAACTTTGTATTGTGAAGCGCTGCGGAATATGTTGGCGCTATATAAATAAAAATTATTATTATTATCATCAACAACACCTCCACCTATACCTCAGGGACCTGCTCCGTCTGTGGGGAATGTTACAACTAGCTGCTTAACCACCTATCCCCTGGGGACCTATACAAGCAGCGCTGGTCATCCCTAACTAGAGAACACAGATAGCATCCCAAAAAATTTCTTTCGACTTGTAAATAGCCCCTTTTCAACATGCTCGATCAGGGCCACGACCTCCGGGACTGCCACTGTGACTTCCAACAGACTTATACCCCAGAGTGTCTGAGTACCCTTGCCCTAATGGGTGTAACAGTGTCTTCCTCCCCTGCAAGTGCTCATGGTGTAACAAACTTGTCCATCCCCCATGTACTACTTCTGGTGGCAGATTCTGTCTTTGCTCCTCTCAGCAGGGGACTCAGCCAATATACAAATTGCTAGACAAAATGGAGCCAGAAGTTTCTAGAATCCTCCCTTTGCAGCCACAAAAGTTGGTGTGAACCCTTCCCCCTCCATGGGGCAGATCCTCAGGCACTGGAGAATAGACTATTGGTAGATCAGAGTGTATGTGACGACTGAAGGGACAGGATCGAGCGGCTGCAGCCAGGTCCTGTTGCCTGTATAAACTGATAGAAGCTACCACAGGGGATTACATTGTGCCTCTCATTGGCTGGATTCAGTGAACTTTCTTTCTGGACTATTTCTTCTATTAACCTGGCGTCAGGATTTCCGGGTGACACCCCCGGACTGCTCCTTGGGTGTGGACTTCTTACGGACTCGGCAGAATTCTCTTCATGTGTGTTGTTCAAGTTTCCCAGCCCCAATAAAGTTCTCTTAGATTGATCATTGGCCTGGTGTCCCTTCCTGCTCTGTCGCACACCCTGTTACAACAGGCATTGCATATTATGTGCTGCAAATGAGGGGTGGTTAAGTATTATGTGCTGCAAACAGGCGGAAAAGGGGCTGCAAATGGGGAGGGTGGGAGATTATTATGTGCTGCAAATGGGGGGTGGTAAAGTATTATATGCTGCAAACAGAGGGGGGAAGAGGGGTGGTCGAGTATGATAAGCTGCAAACAGGAGGAGGGTGGTAAAGTAATATGTGCTGCAAAGGTGGGGTGGGAGAGTATTAAGTGCTGCAAATGGGGGGAGGGTGGGAGAGTATGAAATGCTGCAAACAAAGAGGGAAGGGGGAATGTATCATGTTCTGCAAATGGAGGGGCAAGGGGGGAGTGTGATGTGCTGCAAATGGAGTGGGTTGAAGAGTATGACGTGCTGCAAATAGAGGAGAGAGTTGAAGAGTATGATATGCTGCAAATGAAGTACTGTGGTTTCTTTATGGTCTGATAATGACTGGTAAAAACAATGCCCAGTATCATCATACTTTATTAAGGACATACTGGAAGTTGTAGGTTCATGCGATACAAATATGTATACAGGATTGACCTGACATCATAATTGATGTACTATGTACTCATGGTGGTTCTGTTTAATAATTTTTTTGTATTGATGGTGGTTCTGATGATGCATTTCTGTACTGATGATGATTTTGATGCTGTGTTTCTGTATCTATGGTAGTTCTGATGATGTATTTCTGTACTGATGAGGGTTGTGATGATGTGATGATGTGTTTCTGTACTGATGTGGGTTCTAGTTATATATTTCTGTACCTCGGTTGTTTCTGCACTAATGAGGCTTCTGGTGATGTATCTCTGTGCTTTTATAGGATCCTGTACAAATGAAACATTTCAGAACTTGTAAGCTTATGTGATACATGGCTATGTTAATAAAGTATTGTGTTGTCTGACAAGTAAAGGGTTATTGTGTTTTTATTTATGTTACATACAAGCAGTCATATGCCTACTAAACATGTGTACGATTTATATCTGCAAAGGAAGCAAGCGCAAATATGGTCTTATCGTTATATGTAAGGGAGGCTCTGAAGCTGCTAAATGTAACTGCTCACCTTTTTAGGTTGTGTGACACATAACCAGTATAAAAAACATAAGGTAGCTGCTGCGAGACACACACTTCCACATGCAGCGTGGTGGCAATCCTTAGATTCAAAAGGGATGGTGTGTAGTTAGTCCGCGCTGCTACAAAAGACACGAAGCCCAAACCTTCAGTTACTTGGGGTTTATTGGATCCATCCAATGCATTTCAGAGCCTGCTATACTCCTTCATCATGAAATGCATGGAATGAACCCCAAGTAACTGAAGGTTTGGGCTTCGTGTCTTTTGTAGCGGCTCAGACTAACTACACACCGTCCTTTTTGAATCTAAGAACTACTAAACAGGTGTGGCCTCAACCAATGAAAATGATTTGAGTGTGGCTGGACACATCTAGTCAGAATGTGGCCAGAAGAATGCAAATCGAATACTTGTGCTCACATGACCATCCACTTTTGCCACTGGCACGGAAGAATCCAGAAAGCGTGCAGTGCATGCACTGTGAGAATTCAGAGGCCTTCAGTCACTTAGAGGGACTACAGATTTTCATCTCAAACCTAGAAAAGGCCTTTAATTTTAAAATTAAGCATTGTAGCTGAATCCTAACAGAGTGTAATATATTCACTGTTAGGATTCAGCTCTTGCTGATTCCAGCTGTCATCATATGGTCATTCCACTCATGTGCAATTTTCATATTTACAGTCATGGGACAGCTTTTCCACCTGTTTCTCTCAGTTTTTCATTGAACATTGAGAGCATTATGAAGAGTAGCTTGTTAGCTCGTGTAAGTGTGAAAATCACCTATGAATGATTGATCACATAATGTCTACTCAGACCACTTAGGAGGAGTGTGGAGTTTTTCCAGAATGGGCAGTGCTAAAATGGCTGGTTTGAGGTTTGAGCCTGGACACAGCCTCAAGGGGACCCCAAAATGTTGCCAGTATGGGGCAATGAAATTCCTAGTGGCATCCCTGCTGGGCATCAATGTCATTAAACACTGCCTAAATTACATTTTTGCATAAAGTACCATTTTAGGAGAGACAAGCTCTCCAACAGGACCTGAAGATCTTAGTAAAACATCAGCAGTTTACACAATCTAGTGAAGCGATAGGAGGTTAGAGACTTACAAACCCAAACCCTGTTTTTCTGCCCCATATGAGCCAGACAATCCTGTAAATCCTGTAGTGCAGAACTGCAGTAGGTATAGGAGGTAGAGATTATGATGCTCTACTCAAGCCAGTGTATGCTTTAGTATACCTATCATCCTTGCAGCACACCAAGTTGTAAATATATACAAAGTAAGACTTTCAGTAGAGGTTTTGGGCTGAGGAGGTACACCTTCTACGGTACTCCACATTTGCCAGGCTATATCGGATGGGCCCCAATGCAGTCATTGTGTCACGATTCTGGTGGAACACTCACTGTTATCCGATGACTGAAGGGCACAAGCAAGAAACAGCAGACAGTATTAGAATTCCTAGGATGCAAGAGTCCAGGGAAAATCGGTGTTGTTCGGTCCGCGCTGCCAGGTTCATTCACATCAAAGAAAAGCCAGTAATCGATATTTGATCCAAACCTTCCTTTATTCTCCTCCTACGCGTTTCAGTGCCCACCTGGCACCTTCATCAGGGATGCCAGGTGGGCACTGAAACGCGTAGGAGGAGAATAAAGGAAGGTTTGGATCAAATATCGATTACTGGCTTTTCTTTGATGTGAATGAACCTGGCAGCGCGGACTGAACAACACCGATTTTCCCTGGATTCTTGGTACATCTCCACGTGCGTGGAGCCGGTGGGAGTCCTGCAGCAGCCATCAGGATATTATTCTATGAGCCTTCAAACCAGTTGTGGGTCACACAACTGGAATAGGTGAGTGAATTGCCTTTTTCACCACTTTACGTGTTAGTGTCGAGTGATAAGGGCACTATTGCGCCTCTTTCCCCACCCCCCCCCTCTTTTTCTTAGGATGCAAGAGTGGATGTCTGGAGAAACAATCTGAATAAGGTGAGAACAATCTGGGAAAAGACTGCTCTGAGTTGGAAACTGTAGCTAGACTAAACTAGACACAATACTCAAGCACTTAATGAAATTCACATGTGGATATGTAGGCCCAAACAGGAAACAAGATGGATTTCACAGGTTCAGCAGCATACATCTTACTAAAGGATGATTTGCCAGAACACAATAGCAGCCTCCAGTGGTAAGGAGTATAACTGCAGCACATTTTAGCACTGTAAATAATTGCACTAGTAGACAGTCTGGAGAAAGATAACAGAATCCTTACACATTGCTGCTAAACCACTACTTCCCATATGAAACGAAGATTCAAGGCCCTTAATTAAAGGGGGTCAGGAGTTGTACATTTTTACCAACACTATGTGTCAGTATGACAAACATAGTTTTCTGAGAGTAGCAAATGAGTATGGACATGCATTCAGCAAACACCCTCTTGACTTTGGTAGAGTAAGCTCCATGCAACATCACTTGCCCAAAGCGACCAGCCTGCCGACAAAAGAAAAATATAGACCAATTTCCTTGGCAAATTATCAACAAGTAAAAGATGTTAAGGGAGATGAAACAGGTAAGAGTGATTTTAGAAAGATATAATCCCTGGGCAGCTCCTTTGGTTTTGGTTAAAAAGAAGGATGGGAGCATCTGCATGTGTGTAGACTGTGTGTAAAACTAACAATGTTACCCATACAGATATATACCCCTTACCCCGTATTGAGGAGTCTCTTGCTGCTTTAAGAGAAGCTAGGTATTTTTCTACCCTGGACTTCACTTGTGGGTACTGTCAGGTTCCAGTCGCTGAAGCAGACAAGGAGAAGGCTACTTCCACAACGCCAATAGGACTATTTGAGCACAACTTTATGCCATTTGGACTGTGTAACACACCACAAACGGTTTAAAATTAATGGAGTGCTGTTTGGGGCATAAGAACTTTGAAATGGTCCTCCTATACCTGGATGACATAATCATCTATTCCAAGACCTAAGAGTAACACTTACAACTTCTTTTCGAGTTCTTCGAATCCATGGCAAAATTTGGATTGAAAGTGGTGCCAATCTGGAAAGACAAGACACAAAAGTCCTCCCATTGAATGGAATGCATGGCTGGAAAAGTGTTTCCAAGACTTGAAACAGGCCTTCACCAGGGAAGAAGTCTTAAGGACGGTCACAAGTGTCAATATTGTTAACGATGTCGCTGCAACTTTTGACGTTGCAGCGACCTTGTAGCGATGTTGCTAAGTGTGACATCCTGCAACAATCAGATATCAGCTCGCTGATTGCTGATCGTTGCAGAATGGCCAGGGTCATTTTTCGATCGCTGGTCTCTCGCTGGGTGGCCAGCATCGGCGTTTGTGACAGTGGGAGCAAGACGTGCAGGTCAGCAGAGAAGCCGTCGGGAAGGAGATCCTAAGGGCACCAGGTAGTGTGGTGCACCTGAATCCGGAGCCGGTACGATTACCGACCGGAGGGATCTGTCCCGAAACACAGGACCGGCTCTGAGCACGGTGCGGGTGTCTATCACCGAGACGCCGAACCAGATGCCCGAGCTTCTAGAGGAAGTCGCGGCCGAACACCCAGCGCATCCATAAAAAGGCCTCGTATAGAGTCCCAAGAACTCGATGAGGAGTCCCGCAGAGAGGATCCGTGGGGGCTGGCTTGAGGCTCTGCGTGTGGAAGCGCTGAAAGAGATAGGGGAGAGCATAGGAAGGGACCGGACAGGAACAGCAGGCATTCTACTGAGGCTCCCGAGTAAAGCATCTTAATTCCCAGTGTCTACCCAGGCAGGCAGATGCGAAAAAACTGTGTTATCAAAGAACTGCCAGTAACCTTGTACAGAGTAAAAAGAGACTGTGTGGCGTCCTTTTCTATCTTCACCTGACAAGCCACTGACCACAGCAGGGAGGAGGATTAGTGACAAGGCCTGGTGTAAACTGCGCCCCTGTGTCAAAACAAGTATAACTTCCACTCCTGCCTTGGGGATCCCGCTCCACCTACAGGGAGCGTAACCATCTTGCATCTCCACTATCACCCCGGAGGGCTTTTCTGCAGCGCCGGTAACCTTACCGGACCATAGGTGGCGTCACAAATCATCTTTTATTTTATTCCTTTTGACTTAAATCCCCTTTTCAGTGACCACTATTGTCACAGAACCGGGCAACAAGCCCCATGACATACCCTGTAAACTACAACACCTGGAACCGGGTACCCCACGGCCCTGGGGCGGGTTATTGTAAAGTCTGGTAGTTAGCAAGCCCTGTAGAAGAACTACTGAGCCTAAGAGGAGCAACAGTGCTCTCCTTGGATTAAGTAGTGCTGGAGAGAAAGGAGGCCAGCCAAAGCATTTGCTGTGGTAGCTGTTGGGACACAGCAAAATCTGTGCAGCCACATGGGGGCATAGTGTGCGGTCCCAGTATTGTCCAACTGGCCAGACAATGACAGTTAGGGATCAGTGAGAGTGTGTGTAGGGAGCTGCCTTAATGGGATCCTGAGTTGTCAGTAGTGGGAAGAAAGCTGAAGTACTTTCCTGTAAAACTGAGGTATCATGGATGCCAAGGTCCAGCCTGGGAGGAGAGGTTTAAGGGCATAGTATAGTGCCATAACCAGTGGGAGAGAGGAGAGCTGTTACACATTGCCGGAAGGAGAGCTTAGTTCATCACACAATAAGAGACTGTGACTCTGCATCTTCAATAACTGTGCGAGAGCTGTAATATAACCACCATCACAAAATGCTCCAGTAAATGGTGAGTTTTATTCTGCTGCACCTGAAAACTGGACATTACTTATTCGGAGTGACTGATCCTGTACCCCATCCACAACATTAACTTCTTAATATTCTGCTGAGGACAGTCTGCCAGCTGGAGAGACACCATGACACTTGGCTGCCATTACACACATACCTGAGAAAGAGGGTAAGGCAATAAACCCTGCCATATGCCTGCTCTAATCTCAGCTCTCCCTCCTAGATTAACTCTCCTTGAACTGCAGTGTGACGAGCATTGCAGACCAGAGTCTTATACTGTATGAGACCCAGTAAGGCAATGCGGCTGACCAATCACAGTAATGTGAGTAGCTTACATGGCTATGGTATTAGGCTGCATTCACACGTAGCGTTTTTCCAGCGTTTTATAGGGAGCACGTTTTTGCCACATTTTGCGGCCACGCTATTTCAATAAAAAAATGCTGGGCATTCACAAACCATGTTTTTTTAA
The DNA here is from genome assembly GCA_033576535.1 of Allobates femoralis. Lineage (NCBI taxonomy): Eukaryota > Metazoa > Chordata > Amphibia > Anura > Aromobatidae > Allobates > Allobates femoralis. The sequence goes on from JARQOC010000001.1 coordinate 149,058,537, forward strand.
GGCCGCATTTTTCCCCTAAAAGCGCAGGAGGAAGGGATGTCACACGGGGGGCAGGAACAATCCTGCTTCCGTGTGACATGTATGTGGACTTTCGCTTTAGCAGTGTATGTACATACACTGCTAAAGCGAAATAAAAGAAAACAATGGTAATAAAAATAATAGAATAAAATACTCCCCTCTCCGCCGACTCTCCTGTAATGCGAGGCGTCCACATCCGATTGCTGCAGGACCTGAATCAGCTGACCGGCGGCAAACCGATCAGCTGATGTGTCACCTGACAGCATCAGCTGAGCGGTTTAAATCGCTCTCTCAAACCGATTGGCTGGCGGGCGAACGGGCGGTTTAAGTCGATCAGCTGATGCTGTAAGCTGACACGTCAGCTGAGCGGTTTATACCACCTGTCAAAACTGATTGGTTTTGGGGGCGGTTTAAACTCTCAGCTGATGATGTCATGTCACCATCAGCTGATGATGTCACGTGACACACCAGCTAATCGCTACCGGCCAATCAGATGATTCAGGTCCTTGCAGCGATTGGACATCTTCTCCTCGGGTCCTGGACATGTTCATTCTTTTTACGTACACGCTTTCTCTCATAAAAGCGCAGCCGAAAAAAGCCCAGCATCTGAACAGCAAAAGTGAAAGTTCATTCACTTTGTCTGGAAACGCAGATCCGCTTTTGGGGGAAAAGCGCGCTTAAAAAGTTGCAAAAATTACGCAGCATGTGAACACAACCTTACCATGTATGGCAGGCAATCCCCACATGTTAACTAGTGGAGCGGCTTTTTGAGCTTGTTCCTCAAGCCCCCTTTACACTCGACTGAGGGCACACTTGCTCATCACTAAATTTAAAGTGTAACTGCTGTTGAAATTTTTGTTTAATAATAATGTAGAGCAAGTGATTTCAATAAACTTTCAAATATACTTTATTTGAAAATTCTGGTTGAAAACCATTCATAAACTTTCCACAAGGTATCCCCACTACACTTTATGTGAAGCAGACATATGTTCATTATCAGTCAGAATCGTCTTGACAGTGAATACAGGCATATAACCATATAAGGTAAAGGGAGCGTGGCCTACACTGCTGACTGCAGCTCATGAGGAAACAATGTATCAGATTAGCTCAGTATACAGCACAGTTGCTAAGCAATATCAGAATATCAGGATCAGTGCAAACTCTTTAGAAGCTGGTGCCAAGGAAAGATCTGTCATCTGGCACCACAGGGCTCAATCACAATGTCTGTTAACACCTCGTCTGATGGCTCCCCACACAACTCACTATCAGTCTGTTCTCAGAATCTGTTTTTTTAATGAAATGACATTTACACTTTAAGTAAATAAAATGTCTCCAAATGAAAGGGGGGATGAGGGTTAAAGGTTGAAGACCAGTGACAGTGCCCTTTTAAAATTCTTCGGCTGGCTTCACACTGCAGTTTTTCACTGATCAGTGTCCATCAGTGCTTGGGTGCCAAAACCAGGAGTGTCTCCAAAACTCAGAACAGGTGTCAATCTTTCAATTATAGTTTTTCTCTGCAAGTTCCTCTCCTGGTTCCTCTCCTGGTTTTGGCACCCAAACACTGATGGACACTGATCAGTGAAAAACTGCAGTGTGAAGCCAGCCTTCCTTAATGTTCGTAATCAGGATATCAAGGACATATTTAGTTTGTCCTTTTTCATAACAATGTGGTATAGGGTAATTGATAGATTACCTCATTTTAAGACACCTCTCAGTGCTAGATTAGATTTAGCAATACTAATCAAAGGCTGGTGTTAATACCATTGAACTTGCATTTTGATCAGATAGTCCATCTGTTTTTTCAGAGTTGCCTTGTTCAAAATTGATTTTTAAATTAATATATTATTTATAGAACAGGAGTCGTTGCTCTTATTGTTTTAGACACCCTGATTGCCAATATTAGGATAGTAAGCCTGCAATATTCTGCCCTCCAATAAACACCTTTTATTATTTAATAACACATTGATTCCCACATAATGGTTTTATAATTCTTCTGAATATAGGTTCACTATGTGTACTTATGCCTTCCAGGTGAAGTAATTACATACCTGCCACAACATGTTCTCAAAACATGGCACATCACATGTTACATTGTAACCTAAGACACACAAACAGGCATATAAAATAGATACATAAATATGTAAATATAACCTATAATTATCTGCTCCTTGCATATTTGTGTTTCATATGCTTATAAGGAAACTTGTAGTTTCAACAAATGTATGCGCATACAATAAGTAATGTAAAGTACTTTTTTTTTTTTTAATTATTATTCTTAGGCCTCAGTTCTACTTTAATTTACAACATCGGTTTGCACTCACACCATTGTTAAACAATGAGGCAGTGTCTATCTGTGAGTTTTTCTCATGCCAAAACAACTGTGTTAGCAATGACATCAGAGAGTTTATCTGAGATCACAGCCACAGCTCAGTCTGAGAGCGCTACTTGTGGTGAGCAGACACTAATCTCTCCACTCACCATAGGTAGCAGAATCAAGTATGCTTTGCTGGACATTGCTGTGAATTATTGTTGGAGGGCATGTTTGGGGTTAATAAATGGGAAAATGAGGGTTGTCTTTGTATCTTATTTCAAATACAGGATTTTTCTGTGTATGTGTTTTTAACTATTTACTTTTATGAATAATAATGAGCGGGTCTCATAGGTGCCTGAACATTATCAATCTGGGCTTGAAGGGAACCTGTCACCTCGATCTACCCCCCTAACCTATCACTAGCTGTCCCTGCACCTTCGTAGCTGATCCCTAACCATCCATGTCTCACCTAAAAGGGTCCTATTAAGAAAAAGAGTTATATACTTACATGTAGTCTAGATCCATAGTCTGCGGTGGGTGGGCTCAGTGGCTCCATTCCTCCTCCTTACTTGCTTGCAGCACATCCCGCTGGGCGTCATCGATCTATCTCTTCATCTCTCATTTGAAAATTCCCACCTCTTCTGATATATGCACCGGCCGGTGCATTGTGGGGGCTGATCACGTGGTACGGCCCGGCTCCAGCACATGCACAGTATGCATATTGAAGCCGAGGCGTACCATGTGATCAGCTCCCACAATGCACTGTGCTGGATATGACGTTCCGGCCGGCGCATATACATCAGAAGAGGCGGGAATTTAAAGTGAGGAGATCAAGAGATGGATCGATGACACCCAGCGGGGCATGCTGCAAGCAAGCGAGGAGGAGGAATGGAGCCCCGGACCCCGCCCACCACAGACTATGGACCCACACTACATGTAAGTATATAACTCTTTTTCTTAATGTTTATAGGGCCCTTTTAGGTGAGACAGGGATGGTTACGGATCAGCTAGGAAGGTGCAGGGACAGCTAGTGATAGGTTAGGGGGTTACATCGAGGTGACAGGTTCCCTTTAGTGACAGCTGTTAATACTCAGTTGTCATTAACTCCTTCTATCATCCTGATGACACTGAACAAGGGCATCGAGAAGAGCTATGTAAAGTGCCAGGAATTAGCGCTTCTAATGAATGTGCCAATTTCAAGGGCTTCTGTGGGCTGCTATTCTATAGCCTGGGAGACCCAATAATTATTCACCTCACCACGCTGAAAATACCAGTTGCATGGTTTTTACATTGGTTGGCAATGAAAAGTAGGGTACCACTGTATTTTTGATTGCCAGCCAAGATAAATCCAGGCAATTGGGGGTGGCAGCCCATAGCTGTCCGCTTTATCTAAGAATCAAAAATAAAGGGGACCTCATGCAAATTTTTTAAAATAATTTGTTCATTTTTACACCCCTATGATGGCAGGTTCATTGCTAATGGCCACCAACAAGAGATACTGTTACAGAGAGTGGGCGTATGTGATTGGTTATGGGAGGCAGAGTCCAGTGTATAAACCAGAGGTCAATGAGCAGACCCGGAAGTGGTGTTACAAGTGTACGGTCCTCAGTACCTATATTCTGCTGACGCTTTAATCAAGGATTTCCTTTCTTTTAGAGCCCCTAGCCACCATTTTAAACTGTAATGTCCAGATTCGGGGTTCGGGATTAAGTTCAGGACCCAAACTGCAGACTTTCATACCAAAGTTTGATAACTCCTTTAACACCATACTGAAAGTGCTGGCTTATCTACCTACTTTAATACATGTTGTTGCCAATTTGAACTGCGGAACTAAAAGATCTTGGCTCCTGTGTGAGCTTTTCTGTTTCACTCCTGCCTACTCAGACACTAGATACAAACACTCTACCTGTCTGATCATGGGAGGGGGAGCAGAGATGCTCATATAGGAATGGGGATTTTGCAATATTTGCAGTTCAAATCAACTAAGAAGGAAGGATGAAAAATAAGGTATTAAGGCCCAATCATACCTTCCTACATCGGCTGCGATGTCAGATGCGATGCCGCGGGTCCGCGTTCGCTTCCGACATTGCAGCCTAGCTGTCACATGGCAAGATGTTACTGGTGACGGCACTGCGATGGGATCAACCCAGCGAGCGATCTGCTGCAATGCAGCGAATAGGTGGGATCAGCCTTGAGATCGCTATTGTGGTGTCACACCAAACGATGCCGCAGGTTGTTTAAGTTGAAGTTGACAGGTTTTCCTGCATGCAGGAAAACCTGTCAACTCCGACTTGAACAACTATCGTTGTTGAATCGTGCGTTTACACACAACGACGCAACAACGATGTCGTTTCAACATCGTTCCTGACGTCACTTTTGAACGACGTCAGAAACGATGTTGAAAGGTGTGATGGGGCCTTTAAAGTATAATACGAAGAATCATGATTTTGCTAAAGATGATCAATAATAATTTAAAGAAAAAAAAAACAGTTTTGGTACTCTTTAAAAGCTTCTTGACTGCCTAAAAAGGATAATCATTAGGGTTGTGCACGTTCTTCTCTGCAGTGACACAGTGAAAGATCACTACACACTAGACCAGCTAAACAAGATCATCCAGCTGTCAGACCTAGCCATATTCCCCAAAAGAGATGGCAGTGTACACAAGTGCTGCGTATACAGAATAATAAGGCGCTTTCCCCTCTTGACCCAGAGATCTTGTGAAGAGGGAGCAGAAGATTGTAGGTCCTAGTAAGCCTAGTCAGCTCAGCTATTGTCGAGCCCCAGGCCCTGGGGTACTCGGGTACCAGGCTCGGTGGTCCTTTTAGGGATGTCACGGGTGGCAGCGCCTGATCCCGTGGCCTTGGTGACACTTCAAAAAGGGTGTATTTACAGGGGAATAAGAGTTTTTGTCATGTGAGGCCGCCTGTAGTACCTGGTGATGGGTCACCAGTGCCATCACAGTCCGCAGGAGGTAGATGGTAGTGTGGCTAAGTTGGCAAAGCCCCCTACAGGTAGGGCTGGTCCTCCGGGGCAGCGTTCCTGAAAGGGAACAGGTAGATGTAGAAACTCACACGCAGGCAAAGTCACTTTCTCCCGGGTACTTTACTGTAAACTTGTAGCAGCATCAAACAAAGTTCACAGTTCAGCAAGATGTTATAATGACAGGTAGCTCTACGGGTGGCTGCAAGTGGATTCCAGGTGGTATGGTGAAACCCGTGGTGTACCTTCGTTTACGAACCCGTGTCCTTTCTTCCCCACCTAGGATGGGCCTATACCCAATAGCTCCGTGTAGGTAGTACCGGGGGTCCTCTCCCTCGTGGTGAGGAAGCAGGCAGACCGCTGCATCTGGCAGGGTGCTGCGGCTGATAAACAAGCCACAGCAGCCGGTTGCCGACTACAAAGATGAACTCTGGCCGGATCCTCTGGCCCGGCATTCCCGTGGTGGACTGGAGTATCCTCTGGAGTATGGTCGCTCCACTCTGGGGATCTCCCTTTCTCTCTAGGGCCTGGACTTCTCACGTCGGGCGCCATCTTTCAGGATCTCCTCAAGATCCATTCTTCTTCCCTCCGGATTAGCTTGAAACCGTTTGGGTAACCCTTTCACCTCGTTCCACACTCTTTCCAACTTTCTTCCTTCTCTGACTGTGCCAACCCTGTCCCCCTCTCGCTCCTAGAGGGAGACTATTCTTGCTCCTAGTTAGCCATACTGCTGAAGACCTCTTTTTTTCCCCCAGAGGTGATTATATCCCCTCCCGGGTAACCTCCCACCGCTCAGCTAATGTGGGAGTGCTGGGAATGGGTCCCACCCACCAACCTAGGGTCCACTTGCAGCAGGGGCAACTACACCTCTTTTAGGGGTGTAATACCCCTCTGTGATGCCTGACCATGCGGGGCACCACACTATGCTATGCAGCCCAGAGGCTGAATTTCCACTTTAACTGGGTATAATATAAACTCCCTAAAATAGACCTAGTTACAGGGAAAATCAGATTAAAAAATGGATTTAAATGTTTAAATCCCCATAAGTTCTTTTATGAATTTTCGGCATGCACAATAATAAAAATATATGATAAATACATTTTTAAAAACCTTAAATTAGTAAATATATAAAAAGCTGGGGGGAAAACAGTAAATTATATTTTAAAAAAAGTGAAAAATATAACTATTTCCTTTATTTTCTTACTGATATCACCTACCAAAACAAATTAAATAGAATATGAAAATAACCCATATTAGCTCATATGTATGATGATAAAGGATACAAAAATCATTTGAGCATCTTAACAAGAAAAAAATGTACAGCTCTTTAAATGGAACTTGAAAGGTCCCCCATGCCCTGCGACCCACCAGTATTCATATATTTATTACTAAAAACCCTGTTTAACCAGCCCTTTCTTGTGTTTTACACCTAGTCATATATTTTTTATATATTTTTTAAAAAGTCTTTATAAACCCTATTTTTAATATGATTAGGTTTTTGATGGGCGTTAGTTTTCCCAGACTAGTCGGCCCTCTCAGCATATTATCATGCCTTTCTGAGCATCATAACATTATTTGCAAGAATCAGTATCATTGCCAGCTCCCTGTATACTGTTTTACATGCGCGCTGCTTTCTTCACAGCATCATTTTGTCTCTTAAGCTGGGTGTATGTGTCCTGGTTTTAGAGAGGAGAATTGCGCATGTTTAGAAGTAAAGGTGTGGCGCCTCTGCGGATCCAGTCGCCACAGAGGTACTGCATCCCTGTTTGGGTGTAGTATCCCACTCACTGGTAAGGGGAGTACAGACCAGTACCGGGACACCCATATCACACTTGGAATGATTGTAGTGGGGTTGGGTGGTGAAGGAAGTAGTTAGAGGGAGCACTTGGGGAGTAGTAAGTTCAGGAAGAACACACGTAGATGACGTGGGACACGTGACAGAGGGAATAAAAAGACCGAGAAACATCTAGAACGTAAGAGACAGTGAGAAGAAAGACAGTTGAACAGAGGTGGAGAGTGACCAGCTGTGGAGAGGTGGTAGAACAGCCGAGGAAAGGCCATTGAACACCAAGGTCGAGTTGGAGGGAAGCTAGAGAATATACACCTGAGAAGTGTCTAGAGGACTGGAGCAAGTGGGAGCTCGTCCTACAGCAGAACCTTAGAGCAGAACATCACCCAAGTGGCTCTACGAGGAGGAGGGGGTCACAGAGGCACGGGAAGTGAGCAATCCACCCGTGGGTCTCGTATCTATTGTCAGGTGCAGTCAAGTGGAGGGACTAGGCTGCAAGGGGCACCAGTAACCCAAAAGACTGGTGGAGAAGACCAGGCTCAGCTAGCAACCCGGAGACTGTGTGACACTTTTACGGTGACATGGTCGACAACCGCGCATATCTGCTGAAAAGGTGGCAACCATAGGGTTAAGGGGAGACACTGCAGGTTAACCCCTAGGAAAAGCTCACAGTCACTGGCTCAGAGCTCTGTGTGGCGAGGCACAAGGCAGGATGGGTAAGGCAAGCGCTGTGTGAGACAACCTGGAAAGGACAGAGAAGGGTGGAGGTTACGTACCATCCTACTACCAGTGAGTAGCTGGATCCCTGCCTCCGAGAACTCAGTGCACAGAGGGCTGCTGGACAAAGGCTGTGAGTAAAAGAACTAAAGACTGCAGCCCACTGTGTCTGTGAACTTTCTTAACACGTCTAAAGCACCAGAAACACAACTACAAACTCACTCATGAACCATTGGCCACCTTAGGGGTCAGCCCTACCTATAGAGGGCTCCCAACCATTGACCCCTAGGAAGACTGTCGTGCAGTGGCGGCCATCTACAGCTGCAACCTGCGGGTGGCGTCACATATAAATTAAAAAGTATCCCCAGGTCCAGTCATCCCTGCCAGAATGAACCCTCCATGCCAGATCCCTATCCCTAAGAGAGAGAGCCACCCACATTTAACTTTGAATGACACTGCCAGGTCTCGGTCCCTGTGATCCCCATCATGAAGCCTCAAGAAAGCCTAGTTCCGAGTATCCTAAGGCCCTGGAGGGGATCATGTCAAAGGCGCTTTCTTCTTCATTTCCGGACATGCGCTATATGTATCTCTGACGGCAGGACACATACACCTGGATTTAGAGGCAAAATGATGTTGTGAAAAAAGCGGCACACATGCACAACATTTGAGGAGAGCTGCCAATGATGGCAGTTGTTGAAGTCCTTTACCTTTTACTTGCTGATCGGGCAAGGTCACCCAACCAGGTGCTGTGCTCCTCCAAAGCGCAGCCAGGTTAGCTCCCAGGAGATTAGGATCGCTCTGCCGAGACACCATTCATGGGCCTTCCCAGGTTGCTCTCTCAGTGCGCTGGATTCTTGCCTCGCCTGACCTGCGCCTTAGTGAACAGGGTCCCAGGCTGATGGCTGCGTGCCTTGTCAGGCGATTGCAGCAGCAAGTCCCCTGACCCTAGTTCTAGCCACCGTCCGGCGGATTATGCACAGGTTGTGACCACTGTTGCTACAGACACAGTGACCTCCAATTTTCCTGGTAGGCACCTAGAGTATTCACACCAGATTGGGGCCGGGCCCCTCTGGCAACCAGTCCCTCTGCCCAACTCAGGTCAGGACCAGATTCGGAGCACACGGGTGGATCCCCCACTCCCGTGTCCCCTAGGATGCCCTCAGTCCTGCATCTGCTCCGGACGCCTTGCTCCTCTCAATTCTCTTCTCTCTCTCCTCTAACCTTTTTCTAACCACTCCTCCTGGCCAGAAAATAGTGCCCTCCGTAATCAGGGTCTGCCCAAATCCCCTAACCCAAAATTGGAATGGTGTGGAATGCAAAGTATGTGTCTCGGGTTTGTGACCCCTCTCAACTGGGAACGTTGACACCACACCTGTGGTGTAGATGTGTCGAGCCCACTTGGATGGGGTACTCGGTATCGGACCGGGTTTGCTACAGGGGAACGTCACGGAGGTCCTGGTCCGGACCGTGCCCCGGGCCCTGGCAAGTAAAAGGGGGATATTTACAGGGGATAATAGTTTGTCGTGACGCCACCCACGGCTTGTGGTCAATAGTGGGACCACCGCTGCTGCAGAACCTACGGGGATGATGTTATAGCAGCTGTAGATGGAATAGTTCTCCGTAGGTAGAACTGGGTTCCCCGGGGCAGTGATGTTAAGTCAATGGTGTAGGCTTGTAGTGGATGCAATACACTTACTGTCCTGCTGCTGCAGCCTTCCTTTCCTCAGGGTTCAGAGCTGACAGGCTGTGGCTCTCCAGGTTGGATTTCTCTGCAGTCCTGGTGGAGGGAATCATGTGCAGGCAGTAGAGAATCATGCAAGGGAGTCAGAGGCAGGGTTCACCGTGTTTACTTCACAGATTGTTCAGCATAACAGCTCAGTTACAGTCCAAGGTACAAGTCTTTACACGGGGTACAACTCTCCCCTCCGGGTTCCTTTACTCCCTGCAGCCAGGTTGTTCCTCTCTGTGACCCCTCACTCCTTCTCTGTCCTTTCCAGGCTTTTACTCTCTCTCTCTCACTTTGTGTGTGTGTCTCCAGACGGTATGGCGGTGGCTCGAACCCCTGTGGGCCCTCGTGGTTGCCACTGAGCTGCCCGTCCTTTGGGGTAGGAACTCTAACGTAAAGCTGGAGTTCCCCGTCGGTTAATCAGGGGAAACTGGGTAGATCGTCGGTCCCCTTCAGAGCCGACACTCTGCTGTTAGCTTAGCCTCCAATAGTCTAGCTGTGCTAGGCTCTATCAGGCTCCTTCTACCGTGTGATTCAGGTTCTATAGGAAGGCTACTCCGCCTGCAGTCGGTCACCTCGGCTGTGTTCTCGGGACCCAGTGCTGCTGGTCCTCTCTTCCCTCACACTCCTGGGGTGCTGGATCTGGATGGGCTTTCTCTCTGTGGCTCCACACTAGCTCTTCAGATTCTGCGCTCCATACACCCCACTCCTCCAGGACGTGTGCTTCTGGTCTCTTCAGCCTATTTCAGCCTACTCTGATCTTTTCTGGTCGGCTCACTCTGGCCTACTGACTCCTTCCTCCTCCCCTTCCCTATTTCTACCATCTATCACCTGACCTGTTTGCTGTCCCACCCACTGTTCTCTAAACCCACCACCCCTTTCCCGCCTAGAGTCCCGGGCTCCAGGTCGGGTGCTGCCCTCTAGTGGTGTGTGGGATGTCTGTGAGGGTTTTGTGGTGCAACTGTCTTCCTATCTTACCTGGCTGCAGTTCCCTATGTGGCCTCATGGTCGCAGGGGCGCCACAGGTGTTTCATCACTGTGGCGACCAGTCCACAGGGGCACCACAGTAGTTTAAACTTCATGTACATAGTACAAAACAAAATGTGCCAGGTCAAGAACGGGGTCATTTAATATTTTTTTTCTATGTACAGTGGTTTCCCATAAGTGATGTGAAAATCAGAATCTCTGTAATGTTAATATGTAATTGGTCATCGGACCCAAATGCCTTCTTTAGGGTTCCTTATGGCTGTGTTTTAATTTACAAGAATGTATTTCATAAATTGATTTTCAACCTAAAAAATATATATCTTTGTGTGCAGCAATATCAAATGTTAAAAAATAGGATAAGAAACATAAAAAAGAGAGTGTTTATTACTAGGATAGGAATGTTTTTTATATGACATTGATTCCAGTCTGCAGATCATTCTTAGTCCTTTGATGGACATTCTTAGTTACACACAGTGAGCAGCACAACCATTCAACCTGTTTGACAACATGTATTTTTAACATGTAGGATCAATTTCAATTACATAATACTAGACAGGAACACTTGTCAGATAAATGCCAGCTTTTCTTGAAAATATATCTAGAATAGATAAGGAAAAATACAACTAGGTACTACTATTTACTAGAGTAATAAGTCAGTTACAAGTGCAACTCAATAAATTAGAATATCATCAGAAAGATCATTTATTTCAGTAATTCAATACATGAAGTGAAACAAATATATTATATATAGTCATTACAGAGTGATCTATTTCAAGTGTTTATTTATGGTAATGTTGATGATCATAGCTCGCAGATCATTATCTCAGAAAATTAGGATATCTTATAACACCAACTGAAAAATGATTTTTAAATCATAAACGTTGACCTAACGAAAAGTATATACAGTAAATGCGCTCAATACTTGGTGGGACCTCCTTTTGCATGAATTACTGCATCAATGCAGCATGGCATGGAGGCGATCAGCCTGTGGAACTGCTGAGGTGCTAGGGAAGCCCAGGTTGCTTTGATCTGCATTGTTGGGTCTGGTGTCTGATCTTGCTCTTGACAATACCCCATAGATTCTCTATGGTGTTTAGGTCAGGCGAGCTTGCTGGCCAATCAAGCACAGTGATACTGTGATTATTAAACCAGGTATTGGTACTTTTGTCAGTGTGGACAGGTGCCAAGTCCTGCTGGAAAATGACATTTCCATCTCCAAAAAGCTTGTTGGCAGAGGGAATCATGAAGTGCTCTAAAATCTCCTGACAGACGACAGCGCTGACTTTGGTCCTGATGAAACACAATGGACCTACACCAGCAGATGACATGGCTCCCCAAACCATCACTGATTGTGGAAAATTCACACTAGACCTCAAGCAGCCTGGATTGTGGCTTCTCCACTCTTCCTCCAGACTCTAGGACCTTGATTTCCAAATGAAATGCAAAATTTACTTTCATTTGATAACAACACCTTAGACCACAAAGCAACAGTCCAGTTCTTTTTCTGCTTGGCCCAGGTAAGACACTTCTTGCGTTGCCTATTGGTCATGAGTAGCTTGGCACAAGAATTGTGACAGTTGTAGCTAGTGATGAGCGAGTACCAAAATGCTCGGGTGCTCGATGCTCGGGCCGAGCATCCCAAGATACTCGTGTACTCAGCCCGAGCACCGAACCCAATGTTATCCTATGGGAGACCTGAGTATTTTTATGAAATGACCACCGGCAGCATGTAGAAACCCTAAAAATGTCACAAAAGTCTCAGAAGAGTGCTCAAATGACATGGCAACACCATGGGGAAGACCCCTGTAAGCATTTCTCACTCAAAAGTCACAGCTGTGAACAATGTTGTCCGAGTTTCACGCCAATTTTACGGAGTCACCAGAAAACCTTCCAAAATGACACCAAAATGAATATTCAGGGTGGAAATGTTAAGGGCACATACCCAATAGTGAGATACAGCTGGTGTATGTTACTTTTTGTGATTACATGAAAGATTTTACGTGAAAACATTGTGCGGCACATCGATGTCCCTGAGAAGAGACGTACATGAAGCCCTGTCTTGACATAATGTGCCCATTTTGAGGAAGTGGGTATATTGTAGTATTTTCCTTTACCAGGGCAGTCCAAAATTGTGAGGTTCAACAATGCCCCTGGATACAGACGTGCATGAGGGCCTGTAAACCTGAAGTGGGTGTATTGTAGTATAGCCCTTTGGCAGGGCAGCCAAAAATTGGGAGGTTCAACAATGACCCATGCATACAGACATGCATGAGGGCCTGTAAACCTGAAGTGGGTGTATTGTAGTATTGCCCTTTGGCAGGGCAGCCAAAAATTGGGAGGTTCAACAATGCCCCTGGATACAGACGTGCAGGAGGGCCTGTAAACCTGAAGTGGGTGTATTGTAGTATAGCCCTTTGGCAGGGCAGCCAAAAATTGGGGAGGTTCAACAATGACCCATGCATACAGACATGCATGACGGCCTGTAAACCTGAAGTGGGTGTATTGTAGTATAGCCCTTTGGCAGGGCAGCCAAAAATTGGGAGGCTCCACATTGTCCCTGGATAGAGACGTGCATGAGGGCCTCAAAACATTTTTCCCATTGAAAAGGAGCGGGTCTCCTGTCGTTGTAATGCCCATTCTAAAAGAATGGGTGAAAAAATTTACCACTGGGGGTATACCTGAAACAACAGCCTAACTATTGTAACGGTCATCATGGTGGCACATGAGAAAAAGGAGGAGCAGTCCAGCAATTAGCCAAAGTCCAGAAGTGTGTACCCATGGGTGAGTGGAGGTACATGGCAAATTCCCATAACAAAATTTAAATTCCGCTGTCATTTGCTGGTGGTGTGGTGAAGTCTAGCCCAATCCAACCCTTGTTCATCTTGATCAGTATCAGCCTGTCAGCATTTTCAGTTGACAGGCGGGTGCATTTATCAGTAATGATTCCACCTGCGGCACTGAAAACACGCTCTGACAAAACGCTAGCGGCAGGGCAGGCCAGGACTTCCAAGGCGTAGAGAGCCAATTCATGCCACGTGTCCAGCTTGGAGACCCAATAATTGTAAGGCACAGAGGAATGTCGGAGTACAGTTGTTCGATCTGCAAGGTACTCTTTCAGCATCTGGCCAAACTTAGCATTTCTTGTGGCACTACCGCGCACCTCAGGGGCTGTGGTACGTGAGGGGCTGAGAAAACTGTCCCACATCGTAAAGACTGTTCCCCTACCTCTGGCGGATTGGACTTGTGGCCCTCTCGGCCGTACGCCTTGGTTGTCCACCGATTCCTGACCTACGCCGCTAGCGTTTTGTGAGGGGAATGCTTTGCCTACTTCCATGACTATGGCCTTCTGGAACTGCTGCATTTTGGCTGACCTCTCCGCCTCAGGAATGAGAGACATAAAGTTCTCCTTGTAGCGTGGGTCTAAGAGTGTTGCCAACCAGTACTGATTGTCGGCCAAGATGTTTTGAACGCGAGGGTCACGAGCCAGGCAGCTTACCATAAAGTCAGCCATGTGCGCCAGACTCTTAACAGCCATCACTTCAGTATCCTGACCAACATGATGACTGAACATGCTGTCCTCCTCCTCCTCCTCTTCCTCATCTCCCCTGTCCTCTGGCCAGCCACGCTGAATCGAGGGTATGACTGGTGTGCATGTCATATCCTCAATTTGGCCAGAGAGTTGCTCCATGTCTTCATCCTCCTCCTCCTCCTCGTCATAGTCCTCCACTGCACGTTGTGATGAGATGAGGCTAGGCTGTGTGTTATCACCCACACCCACTACTGTTTCTTGCTCCAAGTCATCACGCTCCGCCTGCAATGCATCATCTTTGTTTTTCAGCAGAGACCGTTTTAGAAGGCAGAGTAGCGGTATGGTGACGCTAATAATGGCCGCTCACCATCTTGGTGGAGTTCTCAAAGTTTTGGAGGACGGTACATAGGTTGGACATCCATCTCCACTCCTCAGGTGTTATGTGTGGAGTTTGACCCATTTCCCGACGGCTTAGGTGATGCAGGTAGTCAACAACTGCCCTCTTCTGCTCACATATCCTGACCAACATGTGCAGAGTTGAATTCCAACGTGTGGGGACATCACACACCAGTCTGTGGGCCGGAAGACGCAAACGGCGCTGAAAGCTGGCAAGGCCGGCTGAAGAAGCAGGTGACTTGCGAAAATGTGCAGACAGGCAGCAAACTTTTACCAGCAGATCAGACAGCTCTGGGTATGACTTTAGAAACCGCTGAACCACCAGGTTGAGCACATGGGCCACGCATGGAACATGCGTCAGCTGGCCTCGCCTCAAAGCTGCCACCAAGTTCCGGCCATTGTCACACACGACCTTTCCTGGCTTTAGGTTCAGAGGTGTGAGCCAGTGATCTGCCTGCTGTTTCAGGGCTGTCCACACCTCTTCTGCATTGTGGGGTTTGTCACCTATGCATATTAGCTTCAGCACAGCCTGTTGCCGCTTCACAGAGGCAGTGCTGCAGTGCTTCCAGCTTGGGACTGGTGTGGAGGGTACAGTGGATGAGGATGCGCAGGAGGAGGAGGAGGCTGAGGAGCATGACATTCCGGATCTGTAGAGAGTGTGGGTGAAACCCTGACTGAGGTAGGGCCTGCAATCCTTGGTGTGGGAAGGACGTGTTCCGTCCCTCGCTCAGACTGGGTCCCAGTTTCCACAATATTAACCCAGTGTGCCGTCAAGGAGATGTAGCGGCCTTGCCCACAAGCACTTGTCCACGTGTCTGTGGTTAGGTGGACTTTGGCTGAAACAGCGTTGTTCAGGGCACGTGTGATGCTGTTGGACACGTGGTTATGCAATGCGGGGACGGCACATCTGGAGAAATAGTGGTGGCCGGGGACCGAGTAACGTGGGACAGCAGCCGCCATCAGGTCACGGAATGCTTCCGTCTCCACCAGCCGGAAAGGTAACATTTCTAGCGCAAGCAGTCGCGAAATGTGAGCATTTAGGACTGTGGCATGTGGGGTGTTGGCAGCGTAATTGCGCCTGCGTTCAAAGGTTTGCTGAATGGATAATTGAACGCTGCGCTGGGACAAGGACTTGCTTGATGGTGGTGTTATTTGTGCGTGGGCAACTTCAGGTGCAGGGCCGGAGGCTTGTTCCGGCCAGCATGGACAGGGGATTGGCTCGCACGCACAACACGCGAAGACGTAGTAGTGACATCAGCAAGCACCGCTCCTCGACTCTGTTTTACTTCCCAGAAAGTCGGGTGCTTGGCTGACATGTGCCTGATCATGCTGGTGGTGGTCAGGCTGCTAGTTCTCGTACCCCTGCTGATGCTGGCATGGCAGGTGTTGCAAATGGCCTTTTTAGAGTCATCCGGAGCCAACTTAAAAAACTGCCAGACTCGGGAAGACCTAACATTTGCACAGGCACGTTGTGTCGTGTTGTTGTACCGGGGAACGGTTGCCTGCCTTCTGCCTGCGGACACGACCCTGCTTCTTACTGCCTGTTGGGATGCTATGCCTCCCTCCCCCTGTGCACTGCTGTCCTCGCTCTGCATATCCTCCTGCCAGGTTGGGTCATCTACTGGATCATCCACCACGTCGTCTTCCTCTTCCGCACCCTGATCCTCCTCCTGACGTCCTAGCAATTGTGTCTCATCATCGTCCACCCCTTGTTGAGACACGTTACCAACGTTCCCTTCGTGAGAATGTGGCTGCTCAAATATTTGGGCATCTGTACATACCATCTCCTCATCACCCACTTCAACAGGAGCTGGCGAGAGGCCAGATTGTGCGAATGGATACGTGAACAGCTCTTCCGAGTGTCCAAGTGCGGGATCAGTAATGTTCGTGGACGTGTACTCGGCCTGGTGGTAGGAAGGAGGATCAGGTTGGGAAATTTGCGGTGCAGTATCACGGCTACTGACACTTGACCGTGTGGAAGACAGGGTGTTTGTGGAGGTGCCAATCTAACTTGAAGCATTATCCGCTATCCAAGTAACAACCTGTTGACACTGGTCTTGGTTCCAGAGCGGTGTACTGCAGCGGGCCCCAAGAATTTGGGACAAGACATGCGAACGAGTGGATGTGCCACTTTATTGTTGCGAAATTAGTGCTTGCACACGACCTCGGCCTCTGCCTGCACCACCATCACGTCCACTTCCTTGTTCCTTGCCAACGCCCTTGCGCATTTTGCCTGTATACAGCTACAACAGTCTGGTGACTGTTCTGGTCACAGGAAAGCTGGATATTAGAGCCTGCCTGTATAGAGCTAGTCAACTACAACAGTCTGGTGACTGTGCTGGTCACAGGAAAGCTGGATATTAGACCCTGCCTGTATAGAGCTAGTCAACTACAACAGTCTGGTGACTGTTCTGGTCACAGGAAAGCTGGATATTGGACCCTGCCTGTATAGAGCTAGTCAACTACAACAGTCTGGTGACTGTTCTGGTCACAGGAAAGCTGGATATTGGACCCTGCCTGTATAGAGCTAGTCAACTACAACAGTCTGGTGACTGTTCTGGTCACAGGAAAGCTGGATATTGGACCCTGCCTGTATAGAGCTAGTCAACTACAACAGTCTGGTGACTGTGCTGGTCACAGGAAAGCTGGATATTAGAGCCTGCCTGTATAGAGCTAGTCAACTACAACAGTCTGGTGACTGTGCTGGTCACAGGAAAGCTGGATATTAGACCCTGCCTGTATAGAGCTAGTCAACTACAACAGTCTGGTGACTGTTCTGGTCACAGGAAAGCTGGATATTAGATCCTGCCTGTATAGAGCTAGTCAACTACAACAGTCTGGTGACTGTTCTGGTCACAGGAAAGCTGAATATTAGAGCCTGCCTGTATAGAGCTAGTCAACTACAACAGTCTGGTGACTGTTCTGGTCACAGGAAAGCTGGATATTAGAGCCTGCCTGTATAGAGCTAGTCAACTACAACAGTCTGGTGACTGTTCTGGTCACAGGAAAGCTGGATATTAGAGCCTGCCTGTATAGAGCTAGTCAACTACAACAGTCTGGTGACTGTTCTGGTCACAGGAAAGCTGGATATTAGAGCCTGCCTGTATAGAGCTAGTCAACTACAACAGTCTGGTGACTGTTCTGGTCACAGGAAAGCTGGATATTAGAGCCTGCCTGTATAGAGCTAGTCAACTACAACAGTCTGGTGACTGTTCTGGTCACAGGAAAGCTGGATATGAGAGCCTGCCTGTATAGAGCTAGTCAACTACAACAGTCTGGTGACTGTTCTGGTCACAGGAAAGCTGGATATTAGACCCTGCCTGTATAGAGCTAGTCAACTACAACAGTCTGGTGACTGCGCTGGTCACAGGAAAGCTGGATATTAGAGCCTGCCTGTATAAAGCTAGTCAACTACAACAGTCTCCTGACTGTTCTGGTCACAGGAAAGCTGGATATTAGACCCTGCCTGTATAGAGCTAGTCAACTACAACAGTCTCCTGACTGTTCTGGTCACAGGAAAGCTGGATATGGATATTACACCCTGCTGTATACAACTAGTCAGCTCCAACAGTCTCCTGAGGACTGTTCTGGTCACTGGAAAGCTTGGACTCCGATCTGGATCACCCTGCCTATATCCTCCTAGATTAGTCCTGAGAAGGACTGCTCTGGTCAGCAGCAGTTTGCAGCCCTGCTCTGGATCTACCTATGAGGGCCGCAAATCTGTCCCTTAAGCAGCAGCAGACACTCTCCCTACACTGACTCTCTGGATGGCTGTGTGCAGAGCACATCGTGGCCGGGTCTTATAAAGGCTCGGTCACGCTGTGCAGGACGGCCAATCACTGCAATGCCACAACTAACAGGGCTGTGGCATTGCAGTGACTGCCAGCCAATCCCTGCATGGGGGCTGGTTCTCTAAAGAGCGCCAACATGCAGGGATGAGGACCCCAAGTACAGCACGAGTATCGCGACATTACTCGGTACTCGCCGAGTAGCCCGAGTACAGTGATACTCGTGCGAGTACCGAGTAGTCACAAGCGTACTCGGTCATCACTAGTTGTAGCCGATATCCTGGATACATCTGTGTTTGGATGCTCTTAAAGCACTGAAATTCTTGAATAGCCTTTACCGAACAATCCTTTCAAGGCTGTGGTTTACTCAGTTGCTTGTGCACCTTTTTCTAACACACTTTTTCCTTCCACTCAACTTTCCAGTAATATGGAATAATTGGATACAGCACTCTGTGAACAGCCAGCTTCTTTAGCAATGACCATTTGTGGCTTACTCTCCTTGTGAAATGTGTCAATGACTGACTTCTGGAAATCTGTCAAGTCATCAGTCTTCCCCATGATTGTGTAACCTACTGAACCAGACTAAGGAACCATTGTAAATGTTTGGTAAGCCTTTGCAGGTGTTTTGTGTTAAATATTCTAATTTTCTGAAATAGTGACTTTTGGGTTTTCATTGGCTGTAAGCCATAATCATCAACATTAACATAAAAATAAACAATTGGAATAGATCACTCTGTTTGTAATTAATCTATATGTTTTATGAGTTTCACTTTTTGTATTGAATTACTGAAATAAATTATCTTTTTGATGACATTCTAATTTACTGAAATGCACTTGTATGTTGTGTTTAAAGGGAACTAATAATGCTATTAACCTGTAGATATTAGGTTAGTCTGCAGGTTAATAGCATTATAAAGGTGCCCAGCTTCTGTAATGAACGTGGAGCAGCTGGGAGAAAACAAACTTTATTTCTCCCTAGAGCTGCCGGCTTTTAGTCATGCATGCATGCATGGAGAAATTGGAGTCACTGCGCACAGCACTGAGAGAAGAGGCTGTAAGCATGCCCTGTCACTGACCGACAGCTCAGTCTGTACTGATGAATTGCAGAGTCAGCTACTGGTCAGTGCCAGGTCATGCCTACAGCCTCCTCTCTCAGTGCTGTTGGCAGTGACTGTAACTGCTCCAGGCATTGCTGCATGACAAAGCCTACAGCTCACGCGACTCTTTTTCGTTCTGGTCCTGGGACCTCACACTTCTGGCCCTTTCTCACTCCTCTAGGCGGGGTCAGCAACACTCTATAGAAGGCCCCCTTGGCTTTTCTTTAGTACTCAGGGCAGGCCTGCTATTTCGTGCCTTTACTAAGGTTCTTCCTACGATGAGGGCCTAGACACACCCCCAGACCTGCACATGGCTCTTGTTCTTTCTCACCGCCATTTTTGCAAGCTTGTTCTTACACAGTCTTTTAACAGCCCTTTAAGGCGCACTAGACCCAGTGTTACTGGGCCGCTCGCATCCTGTTTGTGATGCCAAGTTGACATGCCCACTCTAGGACTGGGGGTACTCAGAAACCAGGCATCTTGATGTTCTTCACTCTCAGATCTTTTCACATGGACAGACGGGGGTCGAGACCCGGTCCCGTGACCCTGGCGGTGCCATTTTAATAAATAGGGGGGAGATGACAGGGATGATAGGGAAAAGGGATACTCACGACGCCACCTGCGGTATGCGGCCAGGACGGCCGCCACTGCTGCGGGGATGATGACTGGCAGCTTAGATGGCTTCACTACCCGCAGGCGGAGTGTGGTTCCTGGAACAGCCGGAAGAAGGGTTCAGTTCGTACCTTGGGAGATGTTCATTAGGTCATCAGCACCCTGGTGTCTTATGCAGCCTCCGCGGTCGGTGGTCGCCGCTAAAGAAAGTCTCACACACGACACTGCACTTGAGCCTTTGTTGGTGTTCCTGACTCTCTTACTAGGTGTTTCTGTCTCTGGTGGTCTCTCTCTCTCAGCGCTATAAGGTAGTTTCTATTCTGGGGCAAGCACGACACTGCTCTGCCCCCCAGGCTCTCAGCGCCTCCGCACACAGAGCTCAGGTACCGACAGCCACGGGTGCTCAGTTGCACCCCTTCCGGGCACTGCTCCCTAGTTTGGCTGCTTTCTCCAAGTTGTGTTGGGTGTTTGGCCACAGCTCCCATTAGGAACTTGGGGACTCCGGTTCAACGGTTCGGGCATACAGCATCCGCGCCATGTTCAAGGCCGGGTCCCTGTGTCGTCCACCAGCCCCTCTGTTCCCTCGCCAGATACGGGTGTTTAGGGCTCTACTTCTCACTCCGTAACCCAAGGGTTCTGTTCTTCCTCCACACCCATCGGTCGTTCCCTCCCAGGGAGAGCGTGACCGTGCCCACGGGAGCCAATGCCTCCTCCTCCTATTTTTGCACTTCTCCACTCCTCTGTGTTGTTCTGCTCCTGCACCTCTCTTTTCCCTCCCATCTATGCTTTGGTCCTCCCACCGTCCCGGGGTCCAAAGTGTTTTGTGTGTGAAGGTCAACTGCACCATCCCAGCACCAGGAGAGCAGAGGCACTACTCTCCCTCTAATGGAGGAGTGCAGTACCTCTGGTGATGGCCTACCCAGTGGGGCCCCACATAAGCTAATCACACTTTGATCAGAGTTTGATTAGAGTATGACACAGTCTTCTTGGATGTGGAGAAGATCGAAAAAATATTTTCTTTTCCATTGTGTTCAAGACAATTAGAGAACACTCAGATATTATTTAAGTGCAGGGTTCAATTTTTTTCACAAACCCAGTGACTTGCATGATCCAGTGCAATCTGATTCTTGGAGGCAAATTGGGCATCCTGCAAATTTTTTCAGGCTCAGTTTCAGGAAAACATTATAAACGTACACTGACCCAGTGAATAATATTGGTTAGAGTGTGAGTCGATGTTTTGTTGTACCATATTTTGACCAAGCATACAGTCATGTGACCCTAGCTCTAACCTGCAGATTAGTATACAGATCTGTAGAAGTGTGTTCACGTGTGAAACAGCCGTTGTCTGACTGCACTCTGCAAACTCTCTGACCTACCTGTATGTTTTAAAGGAATCCAATAAGAGATATTTTACTCCAGATGGTGAGTGCCACATCCTCTTTTAACACTAACCTGCAAATTAAGTATATTTGCAGGGGTTAATAAGCGTTATCCAACATGACAGGTTCCCTTTAAGTGTGATGGTAAAACTAAGAGTGCCTCAGACAGAATGTGATCTTGTTATTTGATGCAATATCATACTTCAGCAAAATAGAAAAAATACGGCACTCACCGGTTTGTAGTTGCTCTGTTTTAATTTCCTGTTCAGGTTACATCAAACGCAGGGAGGGGGTGATGGGGCAGACGACGGCACCGTTTTGCGGTGAGTTCTGCTTCCACGGGTCAGTTCTCAGCTAATGATGTCAGATCCTGCCTCTTTTAAAGCGTGGACCCCTTCACATCACAGCTATTTCAAATAGTGCAATTAAAAACACATCCAAAACAAGAAAAATAACAAAGAGAAAATCATTACATTAACGTTACATATATAAAGCATGTATATTTGATTCATTCTTAAGGTCCCTTCCTCATTTTATCTGAAAGTACGTGGATAAACCCAATAACATTAGATCCTGTTTTTTTCTTTTTTTTTTCTGTATAGATATGCATCTCAAATGGCCGCCGATTATAAATATGCTACATTTCTTATAACACTTAAATACCGACAAGAATCTTTTTATTTTCTTTTTGTGCCTTTATGGCTGAATGATTGTAACAGAACTATCAGTCTGATATTACTTTGATAGTTCAACAAACGTAACTCCACCTATTTAAAGGGTAATATACATTAATAAATTTACCTATGTATATCTATACCAAAAAATCTTGAGAGCGATCTAGGATCATTATTATGATTATTATGATGTTCTTTTATATGATTAATTAACCGGGAGCAGCCTTTCCCTGTGGTTATTGAATTAAAATGTTCTTTGAATCCAACCCATAATGGTCTTATCGTTTTGACTATATAATATCGTCCACACGGACATAATATCGCGTATACGACCCATGTAGTTTTACATGAGATATAGGTCTTCACCGTATGTAATTCTTGTCCTATCCGTATAGGATTTTCAGTTATATGATATTTACAGTAACTGCAGTTTTTGCATTTATAATTACCTACTGGTCTCCTTTCATCTAACCATGTCTTCTTTACTTTTTCTGTTTTTACTCGATTTTGTACTAGAATATCTCTCAGATTTTTACTTCTTTTATATGTTACAAGTGTTGTGCCTATACCTATTGAACTCAGGTCCCTATCTGATTTGATTACATGCCAGTGTTTGTGAATAATTGTCTTAATTTTATCATACATGTTATTATATTTAAAAGTAAAAGTAAATCTTTTCTTTTCATATGTTTTTTTCACTAAGTGTGTTTCTTTTCTATGTTTATCTTTATCTTTTTTATGTAACAGCTATCAGCGCTCTTTCTTTAGCTTCTTCTATCATTTTAAAGGGGTACCCTCTATATAAAAAGCTGTTTTGTAATGTATCAGTTTGGTTTTTAAAAGTTTCTGCATCATTATTGATCCTATTTAGTCTGATAAACTGACTCAAAGGTAAGGAGAGTTTCGTGTGCATGGGATGTGCGCTGTTAAAATGTAAGAGACAGATCCGCCGGCGAGAGGTTTGAACGGGGGATCGTCTCCCGCTTCAGGAGTGGGCGAGACGCAGCCTAGGAATAACAATAGTAATGGCGGACAACGAGGGGGGACCTCCGGTGGTGAAATGGGGGACCCAGCCTCCTGTATGCACACTGTGGATGTGCAATCCTTAGCTAAAGAGGTCGCACCATACCTTGCGGCTGATCTGAAAGCGGCGGTCAAGGAAGCTGTAGCAGAAGTGATTCAGGATCTACAGCGCACGGTATCAGCTCAAGGGGACCGGCTGCAAGAGGCAGAACGTAGATTGGGAGAAGCTGAAGACAGAATTCTGCGCTTGGAAGAGCAGGTGGCGGGCTTGCAAAAGCAGGCGGTGTACTCGGAAGACAAATTAGATGATTTGGAAAACCGGTCCCGCCGGAATAATCTGCGTTTGGTGGGTCTACCTGAATCCATCTCACCTGGTCAACTGGACGCTATCTGGGAGGTGGAACTGCCAAAGGTGCTGGGTATGCAACATAAATGCAGAGTTGAGCGCTCGCACCGAGTGGGCCCGCCACGGGACCCGCAAGACAACCCGAGACAAGCTATTGCAAGATATCTGGACTACAAGGACAAAGAAACACTACTGAGGGAGTACAGGTCCAGAAGGCTCCCATTGATAGTGGGTGGCCACAGAGTCAGGTTATATGAAGACTTTTCGGCTTCAGTGGCACGTAAGAGGAAACTGTTCAGTCCAGCCTGCTCCCTGCTTTTTAAACAAAACGTGCGCTTCCAACTAGCGTTTCCGGCTATACTCAGGTTTCGGGATCCAAAAGGTGTCCTGAAATCATTTACAGACAGTGCTGCAGCGATGCAATTTATTCAAGGTCGTGCTTCCTTTGGGTTTCATCGTCGCACGCCAGAGAACGGGAATTCCCCAAGATCCCAGACACAACGCTCGTACGCTGACGCTGTTACAGAGAAAATGGTTCCTGGAGGACGCGATAGTTACTCTGACAACGCAAATTGGACAACGCAACAGCGTCGCAGGCGTAATCATCACTCCAGTGAGGAAGCCTCATCTAGAGACCAATGCACGGCGACAATACTGGACTCAGCTGAGATTGGGAACGCATCGGACGTGTGACACAGCAAGGAAGGATTGCTTTACAAGTTGTGACTTCCCTATGATGATCTTGGCATCTTATCCCTGAGGATCCATGGACAGACCGATGCTAATGGATAGCCATGTCTACTAAAGCTACTGGCAAGCGTTGGTTCCCATTTTCAATCCTCCCTCTCTGCTTTTTTGTTTCCGCTCATATGACGTTCCCACTTCACTCCCGTACATCTATATGTACTCCATATACTTTCTCACCGACTCAATCTCAATCTTGAACTTAAACCTCTTCATCCCCTTTTCATCCCTCTCATATACATATTTCTACACACTCCCTTCCCCTCCTCTATTCCCCCCACATTCACACAATTACTCTCTTGCCTCTCACTTCTATTTCCACATCCTCCTCTTCCCCCCCCCCCCCGGTATTCCCCCCCTCTCCTTCCCCCCTCCACCTCGCAATTTCTCCCTCTCATTCGCTCTCTTATATGTCCCACTTTCTTCCTCCTCTTTCATTTCTCCCCTTCCTTTCTTTTCTCTACCTTTCTCTCTCTTCATCTCTCTTTTTACGTGAATATCATATGATGAGAAGTTCACTCCATAGTCTGATTGCCCTAATGTGCCTCCCTTACTACTGTGTGTTGTTTTTTTTTTTTTTTTTTTTTTTTTCCTCTTTCTCTTTTCTTTTCTTTATGGGAAGGGATGTATATTATATCTGAAGCTGGGGGTATGTATAAGCTTACATGTCCAAGGCAACATATACCAATTCAACGGCCTTCTTGGAATGGTTCCGTATATGTGAATATCAGGCTTAAGGCTCAGGGCGGGCCGCGTCAGCACAGAAAAAAGGAAGCCATGGGGTTAAGGAAAGACATTTTCCCGAGAGGAAACTTGTTTGTTGAAGTTCCCATCTCGTGTGCCCGACGTGGTCGGGTGATGACTAATAAGGGGAGGGTTGTTTGTTTCAGTTTATTTTTTGTGGTTGTGTTGTTGCTCCCAATAGGTTTATTACTCCAAGTATATAGTGCTGTATCATTGGATGCTCTGATTTCCCAACACATGAAATGGGTACTATACTATCTAGTCGTCAATCCGAGACTCTGGGGTGGGCTGGGTGCCTACTTTTCTCCTCATGACGTTATGAAAAATGGTTAGAGTAATAACCTGGAATGTTAAGGGGCTTAGGTCCCCCAATAAGAGACATATGGTGCTTAGACATCTGAAAAGACTTAAGGTGGACATTGCCCTTTTACAGGAGACACATCTTAGGCAACATGAGTTACATTACATGCAAAAGCAATGGGTGGGAGCGGGATGGATTTCAGGTGCACAAGACCGTAAAGCTGGGGTATTAATACTAGTTAACAAACATCTAGCTCATACTGAGGTATCGGTATCTAGAGACCAAGAGGGGAGGGTACTACATTTAGTCCTGGAAGTAAAGGCTCAACGGTTAAGTCTATATAACATCTATGCTCCAAACGGCCCGCGGGGTCAGTTCCTTAGAGATTTACAGACGAGGTGGTTGGAGGATAGTGAACCAAATATAATAATTGGAGGCGACTTTAACGAAGTAATGACTGAAGATTTGGATAGGAGGAGGGATACCTACGGGACTTCCGGTCTTATAGGAGCACCTAGGCGGGGAGGAGCATTAGCTGACATGGTGAGGTCTTTGGGTTTGGCAGATGTGTGGCGAACTCTACACCCACAGGAGTTGGAATATACTCATTACTCGTACCCCCACTCGTCTTGGTCACGATTAGATATGTTCCTGGTGAATACGAAAATGTTGCGATCCATAGAGGGTGCAGAGATTGAGCCAATGGTCATCTCAGACCACAGTCCGGTGTCTTTGGACATCCTTGATGTTCAACCTAAAGGATCGGACATCCTGTGGCGCTTTCCCTCACATCTGTCGAAACTGGGAGACTTTAGGACCAGACTTAAAGAATGGTGGCTTGAGTTCTCGAGAGATAACACGGCCCACAAAGATGACCATACGTTGTTCTGGGGAGCGGGGAAGGCAGTGGTTAGAGGACAAATTATTGCTCATACTTTAACACAAAAGAAGAAGCTGACAGAACAGTACTCAGTGGCCAGCGCGAAAGTCACAGACGCTTACAGGACATTCCGCCTCACATGTAATCAGTCCGACAGACAGAAATGGACAGAGGCGAGGAAAGATTTTGACAGATTGGCAGAGACCAGGGAAATCATGATACGTGGTCAGCTGGACGTGGATCTAAATAGATTTGGCGATAAGGCGGGGAAGTTACTGGCGAACCTGACTAGGGGTCGCAGATTACCTAATCCGATTATGGGACTACGTCGTCAGGGTGGGGAAGTGGTTACTAGCCCAAGAGACATTAATAATGTACTGGGAGACTTTTACCGAAAGCTTTACAGAGTACAGGGAGAACAAATGTCCGGAGGAGAAGATTGGTTACGAAAGATACACCTTGACTCGATCTCGGAAGCAGATCTGGACGTTCTTAACAAACCCATATCGGAATCCGAGGTCGACTCAGCCATCAGGAAATTGGGTACTAATAAGGCACCAGGCCCAGACGGTTATACGGGGGAGTTTTATAAAATCCTGAGAGAGGAGGTGACCCCAACACTGACGGGGATGTTTAATAGATTTACCATGGGTGACCCTATACCTGACGACACGAATATGGCCTATATTAAATTGTTGCCCAAAGGAGATAAAGATAGAGAAAATCCGGCAAATTACAGGCCTATATCTCTCGTAAATGTGGACCTTAAACTTCTATCTAAAATAATGGCAGACAGGCTGGCCCAGGTCCTCCCAGAACTCATTGAGGCTCACCAATCTGGGTTTGTTAAAGGGCGTTCCGCAGTGACTAACATCCGCAAGGCGTTATTGGTGTTGGACGTGGTGCGAAATAGTGCCAGACAGGAGGGGAAAGATCCGGCCATGGTCACCTTGGACGCAGAAAAGGCGTTTGATAATGTCCGGTGGCCATGGCTGAATCTGGTTATGAATAGAATGGGCATAGAGGGCAGATTTCGTAGCTTTATTTCTAATCTTTATTCTAACCCTACTGCGAGGGTGCACACCCCGGGCTTCCTGTCACCGAAATTTCCGCTACAGAAAGGGACTCGACAGGGGTGCCCACTATCGCCTCTATTGTTTAATATAGCCCTGGAGCCCCTGGCGAGATACATTAATAATGCTAGCCCATTTTCAGGAATTAAAGTGGGACGCTGCGAGGTGAAATCTGCTCTGTTCGCAGATGATATCGTTCTCTTTTTGGATAACCCGGAAAGTGATCTGCCTATGTTGATTAGGGGCATTGAGTCATTTGGAATCTTTGCGGGGTTTTCCTTAAACAGACGAAAATGCAAAATACTGAGTATTAGAGGGGGGGGAGCTTTAAGGGAAACTGCGAACGCATTGGGAATTCCGTTGGCCAACTCTCACATCAAATACCTAGGGATCCAGTTAGGCAGGACACCGAGCCAGGTCTACACCCTTAATTACTCCCCACTTTTTGACAAAATTGAACAGGAACTGAAAAGGTGGGCAAATCTTCCACTTTCCCTGTTGGGTCGATGTCATTTAGTAAAGATGGTAAGTTTTGCCCGACTTCTCTATCCTTTACAAACGATTCCCCTACTGTTGAAACATGTTGACGTATGTAGGATTAATAAGGCATTCTCCACGTTCGTGTGGAAGGGAAAGAGACCTAGACTTCGTCTGGGTACGTTGATGTTACCGCGAGCTGAGGGGGGTACAAACTTACCTGACTTGAGGGGTTATAATCTGGCATGTTTGCTGCGGCACGTAGTAGAGTGGATCACAGCTGCTAACAGATATTCTGCTGGCCCACTTGAGGTGGAATTCTGTGCCCCTTGGGACCGTTGTTCCCTCCTACATTCATCCCTAGCAAGCATTCCGCCTCATATCAAGTCAGCCGTTGTCTGCAAGGACACAATTGCGGCATGGAAGGCGGTCAGGAAGAAATGTGGCCTGTCCTGGAGGGTCTCTAAACATCTTAATCCATGGGCCTTCCCTGACTTTACTATGGGACGTGACAACGCACTATTCAGAGACTGGAGAAGGAAGGGGGTGTTGAAGATGGGCGATCTGCTACATAAGACGGAAGGACGTTGGATGACGGGGTTGGAGATTCTGGGCAATTTTGGACTGGGGGGGACACAGGGTCTCCAATATATGCAAATAAAAAATCATGTCATGGCACGACTACGTGATGTATCCAAGGAACTGTCCCCAAACGTTTGTGACAGACTAATTAACATGGAATCTTCCCAGCTGAGCATCTCTTCCATATATAGGGAACTTAGGGTCATTCTGTCACCGAGTGGGGACTCGGGATTGTTCTCCGTGTGGAGGAGATATTTGGAGGATGACTCAGTGCAGGACAGTATTTTGACAGGGTGGGATAAAGTACGGCGCTATATTTCCAGTGAACAGTGGAGAGATTCACATTTCCGCATCATTCATGCGATGGTATACGGATTTAACTTCCCGCGTTCTGTATCCAATCCAGATCGCCTACTTAATTGCCCGAAATGTCAGCGGGAAAAAACTGATATGATACATGGTATATGGAAATGCCCTAAGGTCCAAGTATTCTGGAGCATGGTAGATGCCCTGCTCTATAGTTACTGTAAATATCACTATGCTATGGAACCCTCGAAATGGATATTCCAGGACTTGGAGACGCCTGGGAGTCACAGAGGGGCCTTGCGTTTGGCCCATGTCCTTATGCTGTTAGCGAAACGCCTGCTACTCCTTTTCTGGCTACGACCGGATTTACCGGGAGAGTCTGACATGGTGATGGGCTTGGACAGAGCGCTGGAAATAGATAGACGAGAGGTGCTAAGAGATAAGGAGGCGATGATGGTGGCCTTCATGGAGAAATGGAGGAGTTTCATAGAAGCCAAGACCTCAGGGGAAGCGATACGTCATATCATGGTCCCACTTAAAGACACTTCATGGTACCTTCTGGAGGAATTAGGGGGGACTTTGGGACGACTAGATGTAGGATAAGAAATATGTTATAGGGGAGTAAAGATAGGGACTCACACTTACAGATAGATTTATAAGATGGCAAGGTCTCGTACATCCACCGCTGGAATATAAACGGTATTAGATATTGAGACACAAAGCCTTGAATAGGTGGTATTGGAGGGGTCCTTGCCCATACGTTGCGGCACTTGGATATTACTTGGAGATTTGGGAGCATTGTGGTTTTTGTTATATGATAAATACACCGATTTGACATGCAAAAATGTCTATATTAATGTTTGTTTAATTTTTGTATGATTGTCTTGCTCTGATTTTGTATACTATGATTATACCGAATGTAAACTATTTTTGTTGGAAGAAAACTTTGGTGGAAAATTGAATAAATATGATGTTTCAAAAAAAAAAATGTAAGAGAATTGTTGGCTGTAGGTTTTTTATATAGCGATCTTACCAGTTTTCTTTCTCTTATTTGTAAACTCACATCGATAAAATCTAGTTGCTGATCTCTATGAATAGAAGTGAAAAACATATTATATTTGTTACAATTATTCAGATAAGCAATGAAATCATTGAAATGTGCTTTGGAACTGTCCCACACTAGTAATACGTCGTCCACAAATCTAAAGGCCCCGTCACACGGGGCAACATCGCTGGCAAATCGCGCGGGAGCGCGCATCACTGCTAACATCGCCAGCGAGGTGTCACACAAAGCAATGTTGCCGGCAACCTCGCCGGCAACTTGCCGCGACTATCGCTCACTGGGTTGTCAGCAAACCAGCGAGTGATATACCGCAATGTTGCTAATACGCGGGATCGCCAGCAAGATTGTGGTTGGCGCGTCACACATGGCGATCTGGCCAGATCACCAGAGCAACATCGACAGGTTTCCCAACATTTTTGGGAAACCTGGCGATGTTGCTCAGGCAACTTATCGCCTTAATATAGCCCTGTCACACGTGGCAACTCAGTTGCGTAGTTGCCGCACGTTAGCCGCGCCCCTGAGTTGCCGATATATGTTTTTTTATCTGCTAATCCTAGATCCTGCTGATCCTAGATCACTCTCATTTGTAGGTTTGGAACATGTTGCACCATCAATTAGAGGAGGAGACACCCACAAAACTTTATTGCAAAAAGAGGCGCGATGGATAGTTGAGTCGCGAGCCCAAGGGGCAGCAGGTCTTAACTATAAAAATGACCTTGCAGTATACCTATAAAAATTGTATCTGTTTACATGATAAGACCTCATAAATATCTATTGCCTTATTAATAGTGAAAACTGCAATCTTTGGTAAGATATATAACTGAAGATCTTTTGGTGTAGATATACATAGGTAAATTTATTAATGTATATTACCCTTTAAATAGGTGGAGTTACGTTTGTTGAACTATCAAAGTAATATAGGACTGATAGTTCTGTTACAATCATTCAGCCATAAAGGCACAAAAAGAAAATAAAAAGATTCTTGTGGGTATTTAAGTGTAATAAGACATTTAGCATATTTCTAATCGGCGGCCATTAGAGATGAATATCTATACAGAAAAAAACAAGAAAAAAGCCGCATCCGATGTTATTGGGTTTATCCACATACTTTCAGATAAAATGAGGAAATGACCTTAAAAATGAATCTAATATACATGCTTTATACAGTGCCTACAAGTAGTATTCAACCCCTTGCAGATTTAGGTGGTATGATAAGATGCAAATAAGTTAGAGCCTTCAAACTGCAAACGAGAGTGGATTTATTAACAGAAGCATAAATCTTACAAACCAAAAATTTATGTTGCTCAGTTGAATTTTAATAAATTTTAAACATAAAAGTGTGGGTCAATTATTATTCAACCCCTAGGTTTAATA
This sequence comes from Allobates femoralis, assembly GCA_033576535.1. Lineage (NCBI taxonomy): Eukaryota > Metazoa > Chordata > Amphibia > Anura > Aromobatidae > Allobates > Allobates femoralis. The sequence goes on from JARQOC010000001.1 coordinate 149,089,452, forward strand.
TTTTGTGGAATAACCCTTGTTTGCAATTACAGCTAATAATCGTCTTTTATAAGACCTGATCAGGCCGGCACAGGTCTCTGGAGTTATCTTGGCCCACTCCTCCATGCAGATCTTCTCCAAGTTATCTAGGTTCTTTGGGTGTCTCATGTGGACTTTAATCTTGAGCTCCTTACACAAGTTTTCAATTGGGTTAAGGTCAGGAGACTGACTAGGCCACTCCAACACCTTGATTTATTTCCCTCTTGAACCAGGCCTTGGTTTTCTTGGCTGTGTGCTTTGGGTCGTTGTCTTGTTGGAAGATGAAATTACGACCCATCTTAAGATCCTTGATGGAGGAGCGGAGGTTCTTGGCCAAAATCTCCAGGTAGGCCGTGCTATCCATCTTCCCATGGATGCGGACCAGATGGCCAGGCCCCTTGGCTGAGAAACAGCCCCACAGCATGATGCTGCCACCATCATGCTTGACTGTAGGGATGGTATTCTTGGGGTCGTATGCAGTGCCATCCAGTCTCCAAACGTCACGTGTGTGGTTGGCACCAAAGATCTCGATCTTGGTCTCATCAGACCATAGAACCTTGAACCAGTCTGTCTCAGAGTCCTCCAAGTGATCATGAGCAAACTGTAGACGAGCCTTGACATGACGCTTTGAAAGTAAAGGTACCTTACGGGCTCGTCTGGAACGGAGACCATTGCGGTGGAGTACGTTACTTATGGTATTGACTGAAACCAATGTCCCCACTGCCATGAGATCTCCCCGGAGCTCCTTCCTTGTTGTCCTTGGGTTAGCCTTGACTCTTCGGACAAGCCTGGCCTCGGCACGGGAGGAAACTTTCAAAGGCTGTCCAGGCCGTGGAAGGCTAACAGTAGTTCCATAAGCCTTCCACTTCCGGATGATGCTCCCAACAGTGGAGACAGGTAGGCCCAACTCCTTGGAAAGGGTTTTGTACCCCTTGCAAGCCTTGTGACCCTCCACGATCTTGTCTCTGATGGCCTTGGAATGCTCCTTTGTCTTTCCCATGTTGACCATGTATGAGTGCTGTTCACAAGTTTGGGGAGGGTTTTAAATAGTCAGAAAAGAGATAATTAATCCACACATGTGAAGCTCATTGTTCTTTGTGCCTGAACTACTTCTTAATACTTTAGGGGGACCAAACAGAATGCTGGTGGTTTGAGGGGTTGAATAATAAATGACCCTCTGAATTAACTTTTAACGCTTTAAAAAAAAAAAAAATTAAATAAAAAATTATTTTTGGCTGCAGTGCATTTTCCACTTCCAGGCTGATCTACAGTCCAAATGTCACAATACCAAGTTAATTCCGCATGTGTCAACCAGCTAAATCTGCAGGGGGTTGAATACTACTTGTAGGCACTGTATATGTAATGTTAATGTAATGATTTTCTCTTTGTTATTTTTCTTGTTTTCGATGTGTTTTTAATTGCACTATTTGAAATAGCTGTGATGTGAACGGGTCCGTCCTTTAAAAGAGGCAGGATCTGACATCATTAGCTGAGAACTGACCCGTGGAAGTGGAACTCACCGCAAAACGGTGCCGTCGTCTGCCCCATCACCCCCTCCCCGCGTTTTAATGTAACCTGAACAGGAAATTAAAACAGAGCAACTGCAAACCGGTCAGTGCTGTCTTTTTTCTTTTTTGCACAAGTATATCAACAACCTTTATTATCTGTGCAACACCGGTAGTCGGGTGTCACATTTAGGTGTTTTAGGTTGGACCATGCAGGTGCATAAATATGTAAAGGTCATACAATAATGCTGAGCATTTTTCTTTATTGTGCATAAATATCATGCTTCACACAAGTGATGTCTGATAATATACTCTATGTGTATTTTTGCTTCGTTCAGCCTTGGTGTCTCCTCTACACATCAATTCTGACTGTTTATTGAACCCGTAAGAGGAGAGATGAATGGAAAGACCTAAGAAGGCAAAGACCATAACCTTAATGATCTGGCACTGAGCATCCACTTCTGTTATAACCCAGAGCTGCATCTCCAAAAATATTTTTCTCCTCACAAATTTATATTTTGCACCAATAAGGTTAATACATGGAAAGCTGACAAACATTCAACATGTCAGGAATCATAATTGTGTGGGTTCTCAAGAGATCGACCACTCGCAATCAGGTACGTAGATTGAGAGTTTATAAATTGCACAAAAATCAAATCCATGCCTTAAAGGAGTTGTGCCATGAATTATCGTACATTTTAACTACCGTAATAGAGCTTAGAATAAAAATAAATTCCACAATTAGATGTATTTAAAAAAAACTTTCCTTTCCAAGATATTCTTATAAATTTGCCCTTTTGTAATGTATGTGTCCGACCATGCAGGAACACGTCAGACATACCTCAGCTCCTGGGCAGGGGAGAAAAGTAAAATAGAGTACACAGACAATACTGCCGGGAAACACAGATGATTTTTTTCTGCAATGTAAAACAAGTTTTTAAACAGGCAATGAAATGGTATTCATTACAGAAAGAATCAGCTGTGATCCTTGGCTGTAATGTCTGTACAGGGTGGGCCATTTATATGGATACACCTAAATAAAATGGGAATGGTTGGTGATACCAACTTCCTGTTTGTGGCACATCCATTTTTGGGTGGGGGAAAACTTTTCCACATGGGTGGTGACCATGCTGGCCAATTTGAAGTGAGACATTTTGGTTCCAATTTTATTTTTTTCAATGGGAAGAGGCTCATGTGACACATCAAACGTATTGAGAATTTCATAAGAAAAACAATGGTGTGCTTGGTTTTAATTTAAGTATTCCCCCTCTCATATACTAATGTGCCACAAACAGGAAGTTGATATCACCAACCATTTCCATTTTATTTAGGTATATCCATATAAATGGCCCAACCTGTATACTCTCTTACTTACTTCCCTGCCCAGGAGCTGTAGTATATCCGACCTGTTCCTGCATGGTCGTCCACATACATTACACAGAAGCAAATGTATAAGAATACCTCGGGACAAGAATGTTTCTTTTAACACATCCAATTGTGGAACTTATTTTTCTTCTAAGATCTATTAATTAAAATGTACAATTTTTCATGGCACAATCCCTTTAAATACCTATGACTGAGGTGACATCTTCTAGGTTTAGACAGTAGATTTTTCTTAATTTTTTTGAACCAGTCCAATGGTTTTACTTTTTTTTATCATATATAATATACTATAGAGCAGAACCATGTCCACAGCTCACCTGGCCACTACAGGTCAGCAACACAGTTCTTCCCATAGTGTTGTGAATATCAAATTAAGCAATTGATGTGAAACCGACAAAAAATCAAATGCTGTATTAACCAGCCAGGTTAACATTTGTATTCTATCATCTTCATAGATTTTATAAGGTTATGACATTGGAGAAGATTTACAATTGCACCTGATTTCTTTAGGAGTTTGTATTAAATTTTTTGGCACATTTCATTGTAGACATGTTTGTTAATGCTAAAGTGTATTTGTCATTTTAGGTTATTTTTCAGATTAAGCTGTCATGTCAGGACTACCGCAACTCCTGTCTGTTATATGATTTGTAGCCTGTATTTTTCACCTGTTATAACTTTTGCAGGCTCAATTATTAATTTTCTTTTTCTTTGAGCTGGTGGATGGACAATAGCTGCTATATGGTATCCTATACACTGCCAGGGCCATATCTAGGGGGAAGCTGGTGAGGCATCTGCCCCAGGCACAGCAGGCAGCGGGGCACCCTCAGCCTTCTCCTGCAGCACCCAAGGTGGCTCCTCGCTGGCCGCGTGTTGCATGTCCTTCCCCTCTGACCCGGAAGTGTGAGCCGGCTCTCTTCTCTATCTGCAGAGCCACACACTGTACTGAGTGCTCTGTGCTTACAGGACCTGCGATGATGTTAATGATGGGTAGGAGTCAGGGGTCACATGATCTGCTCCTCAGTGTATGCAGGACTCTGCTGTGCTGGTCTTCATGATACTGAATGAGGTAAAGTTTATGTGTAGGGTCAGGAGGAATTTATAGTGTGGAAGTTACAGAGCCGAGAGTGTACAAGGTGTATGGAGCAGAGCCGTGTGTGCTCGAGGTGTATGGAGCAGAGCCGAGACTGTGCGAGGTGTTTGGAGTGGAGCTGATTGTGTACGAGGTGTACGGAGCCGAGTGTGTACAAGGTGTACTGAGTGGAGCGGCGTGTGTATGAGGTGTATAGAGCGGAGCCGCATGTGTACTAGGCATGCGGATTAGAGCAGAGTGTGTATGAGGTGTACGGAGCGGAGCTGCATGTGTATGGGGCATAGAAAGCAGAGCCATGTATATACAAAGTGTACGGAGCCGAGCCACGTGTGTACGAAGTGTACGGAGCAGAGCTGTGTGTGTACAAGGTGTACGGAGCAGAGCCGAGTGTGTACGAGGTGTATGGAGCAGAGCCGAGTGTGTACGAGGTGTACGGAGCACAGCCGAGTGTGTACGAGGTGTACGTAGTGGAGCCACGTGTGCATGAGGTGTACGGAGCAGAGCCGAGTGTGTACAAGGTGTACAGAGCAGAGCCACGTGTGTACAAGGTGTACGGAGCATAGCCGAGAGTGTACGGAGCAGAGCTGAGTGTGTACTAGGTGTGTGGAGTGGAGCCGCGTGTGTATGAGGTGTACGGAGCAGAGCCGAGAGCGTAAGAGGTGTATGGAGTGGAGCCGCATGTATACGATGTGTAAGGAGTGGAGCCCTGTGTGTATGAGGTGTACGAAGCAGAGCCGAGTGTGTACGAGGTGTACAGAGCGGAGCCCTCATGTGTACAAGGTGTACGGAGCAGAGCTGAGTGTGTACGAGGTGTACGGAGTGGAGCCGCACGTGTACGAGGTGTACAGAGCAGAGCCATGTGTGTACGAGGTGTACAGAGCTGAGCTGCGTGTGTACGAGGTGTACGGAGCAGAGCTGAGTGTGTACGAGGTGTACAGAGCTGAGCCGCGTGCGTACGAGGTGTACAGAGCAGAGCTGGGAGTGTACGAGGTGTACGCAACGGAGCCGCATGTGTACGAAGCAGAGCTGAGAGTGTTCTAGGTGTATGGAGAAGAGTCGCATGTGTACAGGGCATACAGAGCTGAGACGCGTGTGTACTACAGTGTTGGCCAAAAGTATTGACACCCCTGTAATTCTGTCAGATAATACTCAGTTTCTTCCTGAAAATGATTGCAATCATAAATTCTTTGGTATTATTATCTTCATTTAATTTGTTTTCAATGAAAAAACACAAAAGAGAATGAAGCAAAAAGCAAAACATTGATCATTTCACACAAAACTCCAAAAATGGGCCAGACAAAAGTATTGGCACCCGCAGCCTAATACTTGGTTGCACAACCTTTAGCCAAAATAACTGCGATCATCCGCTTCCGGTAACCATCAATGAGTTTCTTACAATGCTCTGCTGGAATTTTAGACCATTCTTCTTTGGCAAACTGCTCCAGGTCCCTGATATTTGAAGGGTGCCTTCTCCAAACTGCCATTTTTAGATCTCTCCACAGGTGTTCTATGGGAATCAGGTCTGGACTCATTGCTGGCCACCTTGGAAGTCTCCAGTGCTTTCTCTCAAAACTATTTTCTAGTGCTTTTTGAAGTGTGTTTTTGGGTCATTGTCCTGCTGGAAGACCCATGACCTCTGAGGGAGACCCAGCTTTCTCACACTGGGCCCTACATTATGCTGCAAAATTTGTTGGTAGTCTTCAGACTTCATAATGCCATGCACACGGTCAAGCAGTCCAGTGCCAGAGGCAGCAAAGCAACCCCAAAACATCAGGGAACCTCCGCCATATTTGACTGTAGGGACCCTGTTCTTTTCTTTGAATGCCTCTTTTTTTCTCCTGTAAACTCTATGTTGACACCTTTGCCCAAAAAGAGAGAACATTCTTCCAAAACGTTTTAGGCTTTCTCAGGTAAGTTTTGGCAAACTCCAGCCTGGCTTTTTTATGTCTCGGGGTAAGAAGTGGGGTCTTCCTGGGTCTCCTACCATACAGTCCTTTTTCATTCAGACGCCGACGGATAGTACGGGTTGACACTGTTGTACCCTCGGACTGTAGGGCAGCTTGAACTTGTTTGGATGTTAGTCAAGGTTCTTTATCCACCATCCACACAATCTTGCGTTGAAATCTCTAGTCAATTTTTCTATTCCGTCCACATCTAGGGAGGTTAGCCACAGTGCCATGGGCTTTAAACTTCTTGATGACACTGCACACGGTAGATAGGAACATTCTTGTCTTTGGAGATGGACTTGTAGCCTTGAGATTGCTCATGCTTCCTCACAATTTGGTTTCTCAAGTCCTCAGACAGTTCTTTGGTCTTCTTTCTTTTCTCCATGCTCAATGTGGTACACACAAGGACACAGGACAGAGGTTGAGTCAACTTTAATCCATGTCAACTGGCTGCAAGTGTGATTTAGTTATTGCCAACACCTGTTAGGTGCCACAGGTAAGTTACAGGTGCTGTTAATTACACAAATTAGAGAAGCATCACATGATTTTTCTAACAGTGCCAATACTTTTGTCCTCCCCCATTTTTATGTTTGGTGTGGAATTATATCCAATTTAGCTTTAGGACAATTCTTTTTGTGTTTTTTCATCGAAGACAAATTAAATAAAGATAATAATACAAAAGAATTTGTGATTATAATCATTTTCAGGAAGAAACTGAGTATTATCTGACAGAATCTCAGGGTGTCAATATATAACTGTATATACACTCTGCAGGACTGAAATGCATTGACTAATAAATCAATATTATAGTCACCCTTTGATGTCTCGTGGAATACGGGCACTGTTTTTAACTCCTCATCCTCCCTACTCTATATGCACCACGCTGGGGACTGCAGCAGCTGTGATATGCTTTTATAGTGGTTGTGACTCTCACAACCACACAAGGTGAGATTCTGATTCCTATTTAGGTATTATTTTAACTCTCAGACCCTACATCCTCCCTACTTTAATTTTCTGAGATAATGACCTTAGGGTTTTCATTGGCTATAAGCCATAATCATCAACATTAAGCGAAATAACTTTTTGATGATATTCTAATTCATTGAGATGCACATGTATAAACAGAAAAATACACATATTTGATATGGCCACATCTGAAATGCCTTGATCTAAAAATCTGAAACACCATAAATTTTTTTAAAAAAGTGGCAAACAGCTATGCTTTTTCATCATGCTGCTGAAAAAATGTGCTACAAAATGCGATCAAACGGTCCCATGTAAATAAAATTGGTATTGCTGAAAATGGCATATTGTCCTGCAACAAAAAAAGCCACCACACAGCTCCATCAACATAGAAATAAAACAGGTATAGCCCTAAGAATATAGCAATACAAAAACAATTACCATATTTTTTATATTATAAGACACACTTTTTGCCCCCAAATTTTAGAGGAAAGTTGGGGTATGCCTTATAGTCCAGATGTGGTGGGCAGTAGCAGTAGTACGGGATCACAAAAGGCAAGAGCAGGGTCACAGGAGGCAGGAGATAATGCTAGGTCTTCTGTTTAAAGATATGAATATTTACTGCTCCCCAAGCCCGTAATCTCCCACCCACCTTATTGCATTGAAACTGGTGCCAAGAAACACACTGGACTATGGAGCACTGATAATGCATTTTGCTTCTGCGGAGAAAAGAAAGAAGACCAAAGAACTGTCTGAGGACTTGAGAAACCAAATTGTGAGGAAGCATGAGCAATCTCAAGGCTACAAGTCCATCTCCAAAGACCTGAATGTTCCTGTGTCTACCATGCGCAGTGTCATCAAGAAGTTTAAAGCCCATGGCACTGTGGCTAACCTCCCTAGATGTGGACGGAAAAGAAAAATTGACGAGAGATTTCAACACAAGATTGTGGATGGTGGATAAAGAACCTCGACTAACATCTAAAGCTGCCCTACAGTCCGAGGGTACAACAGTGTCAACCCGTACTATCCGTCGGCGTCTGAATGAAAAGGGACTGTATGGTAGGATACCCAGGAAGACCCCACTTCTTACCCCGAGACATAAAAAAGCCAGGCTGGAGTTTGCCAAAACTTACCTGAGAAAGCCTAAAATGTTTTGGAAGAATGTTCTCTGGTCAGATGAGACAAAAGTAGAGCTTTTTGGGCAAAGGCATCAACATAGAGTTTACAGGAGAAAAAAAAGAGGCATTCAAAGAAAAGAACACAGTCTCTACAGTCAAACATGGCAGAGGTTCCCTGATGTTGTGGGGTTGCTTTGCTGCCTCTGGCACTGGACTGCTTGACCGTGTGCATGACATTATGAAGTCTGAAGACTACCAACAAATTGTGCAGCATAATGTAGGGCCCAGTGTGAGAAAGCTGGGTCTCCCTCAGAGGTCATGGGTCTTCCAGCAGGACAATGACCCAAAACACACTTCATAAAGCACTAGAAAATGGTTTGAGAGAAAGCACTGGAGACTTCTAAGGTGGCCAACAATGAGTCCAGACCTGAATCCCATAGAACACCTGTGGAGAGATCTAAAAATGGCAGTTTGGAGAAGGCACCCTTCAAATATCAGGGACCTGGAGCAGTTTGCCAAAGAAGAATGGTCTAAAATTCCAGCAGAGCATTGTAAGAAACTCATTGATGGTTACTGGAAGCGGTTGATCGCAGTTATTTTGCCTAAAGGTTGTGCAACCAAGTATTAGGCTGAGGGTGCCAATAGTTTTGTCCGGCCCATTTTTGGAGTTTTGTGTGACATGATCAATGTTTTGCTTTTTGCTTCATTCTCTTTTGTGTTTTTTCATTTAAGACAAATTAGATGAAGATAATAATCCCAAAGAATTTGTGATTGCAATCATTTTCAGGGAGAAACTGAGTATTATCTGACAGAATTGCAGGGGTGTCAATACTTTTGGCCACAACTGTATTTATCCTTTTTTCAGTGAATCTTCTATATCTGGGATTACATTTGGATATTTTTTAGTATATATTTTGTAGACCCAGCAAAATTGGCCCCTAACTGATTTATCGATCTGTAGGTATCTCATTCATTGAGATTCTAGATTATCCACAGCATCATGCCATCTTGGATGCCAACTGATTGACTGATCTCTCACATGGAAACTGCTGGGATTCCTCTACGTAGGGGAACAGAAGCTATAAATTGTAATTAAACATGATTTCATTATTGGATGTCATTTGGGTATAATTATGTTTCTGAGTCTCCTGCATACGGACTTATACTTTGTATATCGAACTAAGAAACTTCAAGTAAAGTTCTGCAAATTATTATTTCTTTATTAAACAATTAAAATAACAAGAATTTCTTATACTTCTCAGAGATTGTAAAGTTATGCAATGAGTGCAAACACAACCCAGGACGATATTAAAGAAATATTCGATTACCTTCAATGAGAAAAGTTCTAGCTTTATCTGGGCATAAATACTGATAAATCTGCCCCAACTGTTCCCGAGCCGCTGGCTTAAGAAATATACACTCTTTCTGCACAATAAAAGCGCAGTTGTGTTATGGCCTAAAAGTCATAATTATCTATGTCTGTCAGGAGCTGCATTATACTTCTGGACAGTTTTCCCTAGTGAAAATCACTGAAGTACCCATCCAAAGTGTAAGGTGCTAATTCATACAGACATTTTAATTTTCACCGCTTCTCTTAATTTGCTTTCCCTTCTATGGCAAAACTTTCTTAGAGATGGAAGACTGTGTACAGACATGGCTGTGAATTTAGAAGAGGCTTGTAAAGTTTGACAGCTCAGGCTATAAAACTGTCATACTACCTATATCAGTCACTACCATCCCTGAGCCTCTAGGAAAGACTACTGCTCATGAATTTATACTGTTTGATTGATCCGTTGGCATTTTCATGAGTGCATATTAGTGATACATGTTTTAATGTGCAACAGCATTTGCATAAAACAAGACAGGATAACACTAAACACTCATAAAAGTAAGATTCAAGCAACTCAAGAGACAGTTCTGTGAAGGTCAATATATAGTAACACTGAAAGCTAAAGAACAAGGCAACAGTAATATTAATATTATATGGATTACGGCTGAAAACCTGCCCTCTAACCTCATAACCCACAGAGTCAAGTTGGCTCTACCATTGTCACGCTAAGAATCCAGGAAACATAATAGACCACTATGAGCTGAAAAAGACTTTTGACATTCTGCCGACTGTACAATGGAGCACCAATCACTTCCAGATGACCCGAGCAGACAACAGCAACCCACGCAATGATGGGATAAACCAGTGAAGTCAATGTATCCACATTGGCAGTCTTCATTGTGTATGCCTTATTTTTTGTGGCAGTTCTTTACATATATGCTCATTAATATTATGCATTTTGTTCCTATAGAAAAGCCAAAGAGAACAACATGAATATATGAACTTCCTGTAGCATGTTACAAAGAGGCTTGAAAAGAATGTAACTGTGGTGCTCAAAGGGCTGGGGTACTCAGCAGCTGGGCCAGTCAGTCTGGATCATGGTAGCTAAACTCAGTAGTGTAGTCTTGGTGGACAATGAAAAAGGGGAAAAAATAAATATGGGAAAAAGAAAACAAAAATAGAAAAATAAAGAATGTTTGTGACACCAGCTGAAGATATCAAGCCACCAAGTGGCCAGCACTGCATGTAGAGTTCTCAAGAGATAGATATTGTGGCAGTGAGATGGTATAACCCCCCTTCAGCATGGGACAGGACCTTGAGTAGTAAGGCAGATGATGGTGGTTGTGGTATGGAAGAGCAGTGTAAGATTGTAGAAGAAAGCAAGGCATAGCAGACAGTTTTTCTGTTTTTTACCTTCACTGTTGGTTGTTCATTACAGCCAGGACATGAGCAGAACGAAGTAGATGACTCTGCCAGTCTGGAGAGAGCTGAAGTCCATCCTGATGCGATAAGATGTATGGCTTCCTGATGACTTTTCTCCTAAGGTCACTAACTCCGCTATGGGTCCTCTAAATCCATCTGGTCTGTGGGTACATTCCATCAAGGCAGGTGATGCGAGCCCTGTGAATGACTGCTTGAGTCCTCTGGCAGTCTTTGCCTCAAGGGTGGTTACTGGACATGAAATCCAATTAAATCCGTTCTGTGGCTAGATCCTAGAAACCTGACCATTTAGGACCTGGTTCCCTTCCCGCAGCTTGTTCCTCTGCTCAGCCACTCAGGGCTGGCAGCAGATGCGTCCAGTCAGCCCCTTGGCCTGACACACTCTGCCTAGAACCACTCCTGCTGCCTATCTTTCCCTATCCTAACTCCTCCCTCCAACTAGAAGTGGGGTCTGCCCTATGTGGATCTCTTCTGCCCTGCACTCTCTGATTGGAGTTTGGACAGTGTTGGATGTGTGGGGATTTATAAGCAGAGTGATCTTCACCTCCCTCCAGATGTGACATTACACAGAATATTAAATGTATTACTAGTTTTGGCAGACAGATCACAGGGGCATAACACATAGAGCATGCTAAGTATGGGAAAAAATGCAAAGCTCAAAAATAGCTAGACAGAGTACATAGAACGAAGGAGGTCCAGCCAGTGAGTTATGCACCAATAGTAATACCAATAAGCTTCACATAAATAACAGTGCCTTGGCTAGTTATGGGAAAATTGATCCGATATCACCCACCAACCTACCCCCCCAATATCTCACCCCTCCTGGTCCACGTTACTAGATCCCTTCGCTAGATTTCCAATAAAGATGAGCATGTAAGAGATCTGGCCACCAGTATTCTCCAATGTTTATTCATTTATACTTGAAATTAAACAAAAGAATAAATGAAAAGAGAATAAATAATAACAAGGGTTCAATAATTGATTTAAAAATGGTATCGTGTCAGCATAACATCTAGCTATCATTCTGGTGACCCTGCTAAATGATCATCTAAGCTCTTACTGCCCGTAATGCTAAGTAATATCAGTGATAACCTCTGTTACATCTATGTCTGAATTTTTCCCTATGACATCTGCCATTAGGCGATGCCAACTTCCACTTCCAATTGCATTGGGGATGTAGGCTCAATCCTGTTTTACATTTGTTTGGCTGAGACTTATGGTCCCACCAAAATGAGCTTTAGATGGGGCCCCTCCCTATTTAAACAACTAAGGGCGGCTTCACACTACGGTGTGATCCGGTCCGGTGCTGTCAGGGATGAACCTGACAGCCCCGGACTGGATCAGCACAGAGAACTGGAGGGCTAATTTGCCCTTCATATATAAATAGTTTAGTGCTCTTATACATATGTTGTTTGTTTTATGTATCTGATGAAGGCTGACTTAAGGTGACTAGCGCCACAACAACCTAGAGGTTTCTGTTTCACTGTGAATTTACTACCTATGTATGTATGTATGTATGTAAAGTGCTATGGAATTAATAGTGTGTCGCCCCAGGGTGTGGGGTACTCGGGTATCAGGCGGCAGAAGGGTTAACTGTGTCACAGACAATGACGGCCGCGCCTGACCCCGTGTCCCGGGGGACTATTCTCTTGAAAAAGGGGGGATTATGTACAAGGGATTATTTACAACGTTAGTTTGTCGTGACGCCACCTGCAGTTTCTGGTGAGTTGCACCAGAGCCGCCACAGTCCTCCGGAGGTCAGAGGTATTGTGGCTGAGATGGTGTAGTCCTCCGCAGGCAGGACTGGGACCTCCGGGGCAGAGATCCTGTGAAAGGAATAAGTTCATAGAAAGAAGTTGCAGCAGAGTCGAAGTCACTTCACTCCGGGTACTTTACTAGAACTTTAGCAGCAATGGTTACAGTTCAGTGCAGTAAGATGTTAAACGGCAAGTAGCTAATGGGTGGCTGCAAGCGGATCACAGATAACTGGATGGAACCCTCAGCGTGTGACTTTTATCTTTCAATTCTTCCCTGCTTCCCAGTAGTTTGGTGTGAAGTCTGACCCCATAAAGTGGATCTGGCCTCCTGCTGTCTCTCACTCTCCTCGCTCCCGTTGGGTTACCCTCTCCTGGCCGACCGCCAAACCATCAAGCGGTGCCTGGTACCCTCTTCTGGTTGCTTGAGAGTCTGAGCGGTATATATATATATATATACCCTCAGATCGCCGGATTTTCTGTGGTCTTTGGAGGATCCCACAGGTGCGGGCTCCGGTGCCCGGTAAGCTGCCAGGGTTGGACTCTCTGAAGTCCCTCTCTTCCCCCAGGCTGGCTATCTGCGCCTGGGATCTTTTTTAGCCTTTCCCAGGTCTCTCAGCCGAGAGACCCTCCTTGCTCCCTTAGGCTCACTGCTTGGCTGACGAAAGACCTCCTTTCTCCCCCTGGAGGTGTCTATATCCCCTCCAGGGTTCCCTCCCACTGTGTGATCTAGAATGGAAGTGCTTGTGTGTAGGTTCCACCCATCAGCCTGAAATCTACTTGCAGCTGGAGTATCTGCACCGCTTTTATGGGTGCAGAGTACCCCTCTGTGACGCCTGCTTTGCGGGGCGCCACATACCCCCTTGATTGAATATACTCATCAGCGAGTATTAGTACTTGTCTACCGGGAAATGAAAAACATTTTTATATATTCATTAATACCAATGGCTAACTATTTACTATTAAGCAAGCTTAGGTTTCTTCCCATTGCTGGGAGGCTCATTACTTCAAACGTTTCACATATAAGATACACATTATTACCTCGGCCCAACGGGAACAGTACTAGGTATGCGGGCCCAGCGGTAATCTGTAGTCCAGCACAGTCCAGTGTGTGTTATCACCACTGGGCCGCTATTCATCATCAATAAGGGTGAGAATAGGACCCAGTATAGTGAAAGAACTCTGTAAACAGTTACTGGGCTTATGATTTCATGGCTATGACATCAACTAATGCTTTCACATTTATTCTTTAGATCAGGGCCAGCTTGAAATAAGCTTTCTAATTATTTCCTTGACTCCTATTATATAATGCAATAAATTCACACAGCCATTCTGGCATTTCCCTTAAAGATATAGCGTGGTGTGCAGCGGATCTATTGTTGAGTGTTTACATGTAATTTTTGAAGCTTGCACCCACAATAAGAGGTGTGCGCCCATACTGTAATATATATAGTTATTTATCTTTGGAGCAGCACCCCGCCCAGTGACTAATGTGAGAACATTCACACAGGTGTTACACACTCCCTTTAAAGGCAGGGTTTTACATATAGTCTTGAGACTTTCCCTTTAAGACCATGATTTTAACTGCACAGGGCATTTTCCCATTCACACTTCCAGGTTGCAGACATTGTGGGTGAGAATAGGACCCAGTATAGTGAAAGAACTCGGTAAACAGTTACTGGGCTTATGATTTCATGGCTATGACATCAACTAATGCTTTCACATTTATTCTTTAGATCAGGGCCAGCTTGAAATAAGCTTTCTAATTATTTCCTTTCTGGCATTTCCCTTAAAGATATAGCGTGGTGTGCAGCGGATCTATTGGTGAGTGTTTACATGTAATTTTTGAAGCTTGCACCAACAATAAGAGGTGTGCGCCCATACTGTAATATATATCGTTCATCCATGGCTGGCCGGGTGCATTGCAGCAACTGGTACTGCGGGGGTGGCGAACTGCTGCTGGAGACTCGTGGTGTTACTCGCGTCTCCGCGGAGCTCAAAATGGCGGGAACTCCTCGCTGGTGCCGCTGCCATGCGGTCCACCATGCCGCTTCTGGAGTGCCCCCTCCCCTACCCCCGAGGCTCCCTCCCGTTCCTCGTTGGTGCCGTCATCGTTGTACTCCTCCTCGACTTCAACATCTGGTGCGGTTGGGGATGTTTGAGCTGCCTCCAGCCGGAGACAACTGCTGGCCCGGGACGGTGGTGAGGTCGGGGGCTCAGTCTGGACCCCCATGTCCCGGGTCTGGATGGGTGGTGGTACGGGTGGTAAGGAGGCGTGGTACTCTTCAACCGCTCGTTCTGCCACCGCCGCCTCCCGTGCCTCGCGGGTCGTTCTCCTAGTGGACAGTTCAAATGTCCGCTCAGCACTCCACCGCCGACACCCCCAAGTCAAAGTCTGTTCCATCTCCTGGTGGAGCTGGGTGAAAGCAACTTGCCAGTAGTCAGCATTCCCCTCCATCGTCAGGAGGGACGCCGCTGCCGGATCGCCCTGCTCGGCGCGGGTCTGCTCCTCCAGCTCTTGCACGATATCTCTCCACCGGGGTGCTGCCATGCTGCCGGGTACAAAGGAGCCTAGTTATTTCTGTCCTTCTCTTCTGGTTTGTCTTGTTATGGCGGGCACTCCCTGGGAATTTCCTGTGGGCCGCCCCCTTAATTGATTGATGGCAATCGGGGCGGCCACACTTTTTGGCACCTCTGTCTAGGCCCTCCTTCTTCTAGGGGATGAGTCACGCCCCCGGGCCTGCACATGGTGTTTAGTACATGCCTCCAGCACGATCTTGGGTCCTGCGGTAATGGCGGGAACCCATTTTTGGCACCAAGCAATGGCGGAAAAAGTTTATTTTAAGTCCAAGTTCAAAGGCGCTCAGTACCCGGTGGTACCGGGCAGGATATCCTGTTTGTGACGCCAGAAAGAGATGTGTCACCCCAGGGTGTGGGTTACTCAAGTATCAGGCGGCAGAAGGGTTAACTGTGTCACGGGGAATGGCGGCTGCGCCTGACCCCGTGTCCCGGGGGACTATTCTCTTGAAATAGGGGGGATTATGTACAAGGGATTATTTACAAAGTTAGTTTGTCATGACGCCACCTGCAGTTTCTGGTGAGTTGCACCAGCGCCACCACAGTCCTCCGGAGGTCGGTGGTATTGCGGCTGAGATGGTGTAGTCGTCCGCCGGCAGGACTGGGACCTCCGGAGCAGCAATCCTGTGAAAGGAGTAAGTTCATACAAAGAAGATGCAGCAGAGTCAAAGTCACTTCACTCCGAGCACTTTACTGGAACTTTAGCAGCAATGGTTACAGTTCAGTGCAGTAAGATGTTAAACGGCAAGTAGCTAATGGGTGGCTGCAAGCGGATCACAGGTAGCTGGATGGAACCCTCAGCATGTGACTTTTCTCTTTCAATTCTTCCCTGCTTCCCAGTAGTTTGGTGTGAAGTCTGACCCCTTAAAGCGGATCTGGCCTCCTGCTGTCTCTCACTCTCCTCGCTCCCATCGGGTTACCCTCTCCTGGCCGACCGCTAAGCCATCAAGCGGTGCCTGGTACCCTCTTCTGGTTGCTTGAGAGTCTGAGCGGTATATATATATACCCTCAGATCGCCGGATTTGCCGATGCCCGGGTTGGACTCTCTCCCCAGGCTGGCTGACTGCGCTGGGATATTTCTTAGCCTTTCCCGGGTCTCTCAGCCGAGAGACCCTCCTTGCTCCCTCAGGCTCACTGCCTGGCTGACGAAATACCTCCTTTCTCCCCCTGAAGGTGACTATATCCCCTCCCAGGTTGCCTCCCACTGTGTGATCTAGTGTGGGAGTGCTTGTGTGTAGGTTCCACCCATCAGCCTGAAATCTACTTGCAACTGGAGTATCTGCACCACTTTTATGTGTGCAGTACCCCTCTGTGACGCCTGCTTTGCGGGCCACCGCAACAGCGCTATATAAATGAATAAATATTATTAGATTATTATTATGTGGATCCAAATTTGGATCAATACATAATTCTCCAGAGTGAGCTGCACACCTATCTGAACTACACAGGACGCAGAGAAGAGACGCCTGGAGAATTGATTCCTTGAGAATCTCAATGTGCATCTATTGCTGACTGCTGGTGTGCATAACTACATTATAAAAAATGTGTTCACCTTTGGTAAAAATGTATTACGCAAAGTAGAAGCACCACACTTGTTTTCTTCCTTTTCCCCAATTCAGGGTTCTTCTAAAAATATTGTGTTGAGCACTTAAATTATTCCTGTTTGTTTTTTTGCATCTGAATGTTTGTGCATTTTGCAAATAATCCTAATTTTTATTGTGGGTTGAGGATTGCAACTGTAGATAAACCTTCATAAAGTTATATAATCTTTAGAGGAAGACGTGAGCAGAAGTAGCCTTTCAACTAATAACTCACCTATAAAAAATGTAGTAAAAAATGAGCTATGTCATAATTATAATGTCTGTAACAGGTTATAAATACCGTATTCATGGTTATTTATAGTTCTAATGTGTACATTACTGTGGAAAGGTTCACTTTTCCTGAAAAGATGAAAAATTGCTTTATATGGTGAGTGCAAAACACACAAAACCCAACCCAAACATATCAGTATTGTGTGCCGTAACAGTGCACACATCATCCATTCAACTATAGCACTTACGATAAGGGGAATTTACTTATATATCAAACAAAAGAAAGACGACTACTGGAGTAAGATGCGCCAAGGTTAAGAGTCTCACCTCGTAATAAGTTCTGTGTATTTTTGTTGCACATACTTAGCTTGATTCATAAAGACAAGAAAAAGTCAGCTCACCATACTGCTGCATTCACAGAGAAGTAGTCTGCAAGGATCTGATTGGGCTGTAGGTCCACATAGAAGAAGGAAAGTTGTAATCGGCGACAAGAAGAGTGCTGAGACTTGAATTAGGGCTATGCATTTCGGCCTTAATCCTGGTATCAAATGCGTCGGTCTCAGGGGGGTTGGTGTAAAATCTATCTGTGGTGGTTATGTCTGGAATTGTGTTTTTACTACAATAAATAAAACCAGTTGTTGAGATTCAAGCCTCAGCACTTCTCTTGTTGTCTGATACAACTTTCCTTCTTCTATATAGTTCGCTTGATGGTAAGAGTATATTCCGGTGGGTTGCCTTTTAACTTCTACTTACATAATCGGGAGTTTGGGATTCGGGCAATGTAGCCGAATCCCAAATCCTTTGCAGCACTGCGAGCGATGACGCGATAGCATCATCGCGAGCCGCAGCCGCACTACCTCACACCGCCGCCATCCTGCCGCTCGCTATGACTATCTGAAGAGTTCTGCCACACCCCCGAGACAAAGTGACGCAACCAAGATGGCAGATCCGCCCCACACTACAGCAGCGGAGCAGGTATGCCGGTGAGCACCGAGAACACTTCTCAGCAGCTTCACCTGTCTCTGGCTGCCCTGCGCCCCTACCTCAATGGATACCAGCCTTTGCCAGGCACAGCAGCGGAAGTGTCGCCGGGAGCCGCCCGAGGCCACCCTCCGGGAGACGCGGCCAGTGCCTTGCTGCAGGCGCACAGGAGTGGAGGTGAGGGATCAGTGTGGACGGGGGACTGAAGTGGACTAAGAACTCCCTCTGCTGCAATAGACAAGGGGGTGCAGTGGAGGACACTACCAATGCCAATGTGGGCCACCTTCAATCCACACACTCACCACAATGATGAAGTATGCCAGCATCTCTCCTCACTCCTCCAGCCTGACCTCTCCTCACCCCTCCAGCCTCACCTCTCCTCACCCCTCCAGCCTGACCTTTCCTCACCCATCCAGCCAGACCTCTCCTCACCCCTCCAGCCTGACCTCTCCTCACCCCTCCAGCCGGACCTCTCCTCACCCCTCCAGCCGGTCCTCTCCTCACCCCTCCAGCCGGTCCTCTCTTCACCCCTCCAGCCGGTCCTCTTCTCACCCCTCCAGCCCCACCTCTCCTCACCCCTCCAGCCGGACCTCCAGCCGCCTCTATACTCTGCTACCCACTACCCATCTGCTACTCACAGAGCCGCCTCTATACTCTGCTATCCACAGATCCGCCTCTATACTCTGCTACCCACAGAGCCGCCTCTATACTCTGCTACCCACAGAGCCGCCTCTATACTCTGCTACCCACAGAGCCGCCTCTGTACTCTGCTACCACAGAGCCCCCTCTATACTCTGCTACCCACAGAGCCGCCTCTATACTCTGCTACCCACAGAGCCGCCTCTATACTCTGCTACCCACAGAGCCGCCTCTATACTCTGCTACCCACAGAGCCGCCTCTATACTCTGCTACCCACAGAGCCGCCTCTATACTCTGCTACCCACAGAGCCGCCTCTATACTCTGCTACCCACAGAGCCGCCTCTATACTCTGCTACCCACAGAGCCGCCTCTATACTCTGCTACCCACAGAGCCGCCTCTATACTCTGCTACCCACAGAGCCGCCTCTATACTCTGCTACCCACAGAGCCGCCTCTATACTCTGCTACCCACAGAGCCGCCTCTATACTCTGCTACCCACAGAGCCACCTCTATACTCTGCTAGCCACAGAGCCCCCTCTATACTCTGCTAGCCACAGAGCCCCCTCTATACTCTGCTACCCACAGAGCCGCCTCTATACTCTGCTAGCCACAGAGCCCCCTCTATACTCTGCTAGCCACAGAGCCCCCTCTATACTCTGCTAGCCACAGAGCCCCCTCTATACTCTGCTAGCCACAGAGCCCCCTCTATACTCTGCTAGCCACAGAGCCGCCTCTATACTCTGCTAGCCACAGAGCCGCCTCTATACTCTGCTAGCCACAGAGCCGCCTCTATACTCTGCTAGCCACAGAGCCGCCTCTTTACTCTGCTAGCCACAGAGCCGCCTCTATACACACAATTCATTTCACCGCGCTCCCGATGCAATTGCATCGGGCCTTTTTACTAGTTTCTATATAAACATAGGTTCTCATTTGTATTTAAATATGGATATATATTACCCGTTGAGAATGCATTGTGATATGTTGTTCTTCTGTGCCCATTGATTGATTAAACTATGGGGGCTAATGTAAGAGGCTGGGCATACACTGGGCAGGCCTGTTTGAACTGCACCCTATATGGAGCCCATTGTGTGTGCAGGACAACCAGTGGTCACTCCCTCTGTGTGAAAGGAGGTTGCTAGTGATTGGGGCTGGTGTCTTGCATTCATAATGCCTTCAGTTATAACCTGGGCAGAGCTGCACACAGCACTGAGTGTAAGGGCCACGTCACACACATAGATATTTGTGCAGATATTGTTCGCAGATCTCTGGTTGCAGTGAAATCATGGACACAATGTTCCATTTTGTGGCTGTGTACAAATGGTACAATGTGTCCATGATTTCACTGCAACCAGAGATCTGCGAACAATATCTGCACAAATATCTGTGTGTGTGACGTGGCCCTCATGGTCGTCTGACCAGAATCTGCTGTGTTAAGAGAATTTTTCTATTTTGTCCTTTGCTCACTTGAGAAAAGAATTTAGTGGATAGGAATTGTGATCCGTGGGGAGCCGTGTAGGGGCTCACAAGCTTACGTGTTTTGGACCAAAAGACAAACCAATACCCTACAATTTGTTATAGTTTAAAACTAACTAAATTTCCACAATTTCAGTTTTCTGTCGTTGTGGTTTTTTCTTGCACTCTTTTGTTGCTGTGTGTAGCTGGGCCATATGGGTGCGTTTGTTCCGGCGCAGGTATCGGTGTTGAATGCCATAACAGCCCGCCTACTGAAATGGGGGCTAATGTAAGAGGCTGGGCATACACTGTGCAGGCCTGTGTGAACTGCACCCTATATGGAGCCCATTGTGTGTGCAGGACAACCAGTGGTCACTCCCTCTGTGTGAAAGGAGGTTGCTAGTGATTGGGGCTGGTGTCTTGCATTCATAATGTCTTCAGTTATAACCTGGGCAGAGCTGCACACAGCACTGAGTGTAATGGTCGTCTGACCAGAATCTGCTGTGGTAAGAGAATCCATTGATTGATTAGTGATTTTTCTTTGATGAATAAATAGTCCTTTGTAGCCTCATGCAGATTATTATTATTTATTATTATAGCGCCATTTATTCCATGGTGCTTTACATATAAAAAGAGGTAACCACAGTAGAGACAGGTACAATAGAAAAGAGGACTTTGCCTGGAAGGGCTCACAGTCTACAAGGGATAGGTGAGGATACAGTAGGTGAGGGTAGAGCTGGTCATACGGCAGTATAGTAGACAAAGCAGGGGCGGAACTACACTGGTGCACCAGGGCCCCGACCGGCTAGGGGCCCCCTTCAAGCCTGGAGGGGGGCCGCCAGCCGACCCCCGCAAGCCGCCGTCAGAGGAGAGGAGGGTCATGCAAGGGAAGCAGAGAGCTTCCTGCTTCCCTTGCCTGATCCCGACCCTCTTCTCTTCTGCCCCTCCGGCCCCTAGGACGGCTGCAAACAGCCGGCACGGCTCACCAGGTAGGAGACGACCGCGCCGGCGGCCCCCAGCAGCGTCTACCCCCCCTCCATCGGGCCGCGCCGACGGGCAGCAGCTATTTCCTCCCACCCCCCCACCCCCAGGCCGCGCCGATGGCCAGTAGCACATCCCCCCCTTGCTCCTTCACCAGGGCCCCCAGGGGTCACGGTCCGCCCCTGGGACAAAGTATACTATATTTCATCTGTTCTGAAACTTACCGTATATGTCGTTTTTTTACTACTTTTGTGTACATCCCCTAACAATAACAATTCCTATAAGTAAAGTTTTTATCTATGTATGAGTTTATTATTATGTGCATTATTGGTATAGTACACTGTACTACACTTCATATTGACCACACGCAAAGAGCTTAGGACAGATTCTGTTCATCTATGATAGACAGCATTATGTGAAAAAAAATCTACAATATATTTTCATATATTTAAATAGATTTGAGATGGCAAAAGTTTCTTTGGCTGAGAGAGAGACGATATGTACCACTTGTGAGGCATGCCGGCACTATAGCACATAGCCGGGATGCAGTGGTGTAACTTCAGGCCCTCGGGCCCCGATGCGAAGGCTCCAACGGGGCCCCCAATTATTGCAAATCTTTAATAGTATTAGTCTTTTTCTATGGGCCAAAGGGACTTTTGGGGCCCCCTAGTCTGCAGGGCCCGGGTGCGATCGCAACCCCTGCACCTGTTGTAGTTTACGCCCCTGCCGGGATGACTCACATGGGCCGGCAGCAATCTGGGTGATTGCTGGACCTAGCAGGACATATAGGGTTAAGTGTGTTTGGGCTCTGTAGTAGTACACATGGGGTTAACTGCAGCTAGGTCTGTGTGAATGCTGATTGCTCCCAGCCATTCCAGTTGTGGTTGTGGCTGGCAGGCTATTAGGCTGCCCAGGCCTGAGAGAAAGAGATCAGATCAGGATGAACCTTTGAGATGTGAGGTTGTGTGTCAGAGGAGTCCCGTCATTTTGGGACGTGGAGAGAAGCCTGCCCTCTGCATGTCCAGGTGCAGGAGACACCTATCCCTCTGACGAGTGTGTGAGCCTGTGGCCAGACAGTGGGTTGAAATGTGTCCTGGAGTTGGGGGACCTTGGCTAAACCTGGAGGGTGCTCGCTCAGAGGTGAGGTGCAACCGGGGAACTGGAGACCTGCCTGGTATGGAGGTTTGGAGGCGGCTGGCGACCTGGAAACACGTGGTTTGCTAAACCCTGGTCTGAGCCTGTATAGGCTGTAGTCCATGGATATTTTATGATGGACTGTATGGCTGTGTCAGTGCCATGAAGAGAGACTGGGAATGTCTCTGGTGTCACATATGGTGGAGAATGCGGGCATGTCAGCCGGTGAGGCAACTGCAGCCTGGTTGCTAAGGGTAACGGTGTAATTGAATTTATATGGATTTGGCTGCTACAGGCAACTGCACAGCGCACTCAAGCATCCACCATGTGGCTTGGCGGGGCCACGAAGACATCATGTCATCGCTCCCCAAGTCAAGTTTGCTAGTGGCACGGCGGGGCTGCGAAAACGCCAAGTCGTCGCACCCAAGCACATTTGCTGGTGGTTCGGCAAGGCCATAAAGACACCACATCATCACACTATGAACTGTGTCTTGGGACTGTTATGGGTACCACAGGGTTCAGCGGCGATACCCTGATGTCTATGGCTGTGTGTTCACCCCCTATGGAATGATCAAGGAGGGGAGAGGTAAGTGGTGATATGACCAGCATGTTAGCCCATGGCTGGTATACATCACATGTTACACGGGCCTGGAATGGTGCCAAGGGGTGTAGCGCTGTGACCCTGTCTGCTATGGCAATGTGTTCTCCCCCTACGGGATTGAACAAGGAGGGGGTATGTGAGGCATGCCAGAACTACAGCACATGGCCGGGATGACTCACATGAGCCGGCGGTAATCTGGGTGATTGCTGGACCTCGCAGGACACAGGGTTAAGTGTGTGTTGGCTCTGTAGTAGTTCACACGGGGTTAACTGCACCTAGGTCTGTGTGAATGCTGATTGCTCACAGTGATCCCAGGTGTGGGTGTGGCTGGCAGGATATTAGGCTGCCCAGGGCTGAGAGAAAGAGATCAGATCAGCATGAACCTTGGAGATGTGAAGTTGTGGGTCAGAGGCGCACGTCCCTTTGGGGCGTGGAGGGAAACCTGCCCTCCCCATGCGGGAGGCACCTGTCCTTCTGAGCAGAGGGTGAGCCTGTGGCTAGACAGTGGGTTGAGATGGCTCCTGGAGTTGGGGGACCTTGGCTGAACCTGGAGGGTGCTCGCTCGGACGTGGGGTGCATAAGTGGACCCGGAGACCTGCCTGGTATGGAGGTTTGGAGGCAGCTGGTGACCTGGAAACACATGGTGTGGAGACCTTGGGATGCCTGGTTTACCCAGTAGCTCAGGTTTGCTAAACCCTGGTCTGAACCCGTATAGGCTGTAGTCCATGGATATTTTATGATGGACTGTGTGTGTGGATGTGTATAAGGCGGTGCCTTGCAAGGGCCACAGTCCACGGATATTGTATGATGGACTGTGCGTGCATGTGTATGGGCCTGAGTAGGCTGCAGTCCATGGATGTGGTATGATGGACTGGAGGTACACGTGTATGGGCCCGATACTAGCCGGAAGTCCATGTAGCCTCATAATGGACGGTGTGCATGAGTAAAACTGGGTGTGTCTCAAAGGCCAGTTGGCAGTAACCACCGTCGGGACCGACTGTCAGGTCGTGATAGTCCTGTTGATCCATGTATGTGTATGGGACTGGATGTACTGGATGTATCCCGGATCCTGGTGGATCCATAAAGGTCTCATATGTACTGAGCAGAAAGATTCCTGTTACTATGGTGTACCCTGAGTATAAAGACCCCTGTAGAGGTATTGGGTTGCGTGTATATGATCCCTGTAAATATGTAGATATTGCCAGGCAGGCATAGCCGCCATTAGAACCAGACCGTGTCTATAAGGGTCGCCTTTAGGTTCTGTTGATGTGATGAATGTAAATACTGCGATGTATGTTGGTCAATGTAAATACTGTCTTGTAGGTTGTACAGAGTGTAGATACAACTAGGCGGCCAGGACCGCCAAAGGAGCTATGGTTAGTGCTTCTGATAGTTGATGGAGCTGTTAGTAATGCTCCGGTGTATATAAGACATGTAATTATGTGAATGTCCTGTAATGTGACTATGTGAATAGAGTAATGTCCTGTAATGTGGTTATGTGAGTAGAGTATTATATGTGAAATGTAATGTGCATTGTATGTTATCAGCAGTTTATGACAGCTTAATAAACTGCTGTATTGTGTTATTGTTAAAAAACATGCTTGTTGGTGTCATTCCGTTGCCAAGCGAGATCCCTAGGCAAGCGCTACCTCAAACACTGTAAAAGCAGTGTAATATCAAACCATGTTGGTTTGTTTAGTGGATCCACAAAAAATGAATGATTCGTCATTACTCTGTCATTCATGTACCCATATTACACCAATAGTACTACCTATAGAACCCTCTCACCAATAGTGCTCATTGACATTAAAGTGTTTATGGCTCAGGATTCTCCTTTATTAAACAAAAGCATGTGATGGTATGTTCACACATGTCAGATTTCAAATGGATATTAGTGTCAAGTCTTGCTAAATTCTTAATCCCTTGATTGACAAAGAAATGTGCATAGCCCTGTCCATAATAATTGGAACGTCACGTGTCGACTTCTAGCTGATACAACCAGTGACTGGACAGTTATTTCACACAGACTTGGAAAGGACTGACTGACAATGAGTCTACTCCTTGTGCAAACATGCGGCAGACCTACTACACACTCAAGCCAATCTATAACAAATCTATATAATCGCACACCATTTGTGAGTTACAATTCTCCACGAGAGGTTCTGAATTATAGAATAATCTTTGTCCATTCGTACATCTGAATTATTGGTCTTACGTCTACACGCATCTTTAATTAAAAATTTGCTAAAATCATAATTAAAAGTTACATGTACCTAACGTGTTATAAACAGACTTGGAACACTGCCTAGAGAATGTGTCTTAGGGTGGAGCAATTTGCTCACACTTTTTACTGAAGTAGATTGTGTTGTCTCGCACAAGTCTAGGGCGTGGGTTACAGATAAGACTTGATTTTTATAATTAGCTGTAAAGTGAAGCTGATGTATTTGTGGCACAGTGCCTTTAATGGCAATCAGTTTCGGTATACGAATTTTACATGGGAAAAATGTATCCAAACAATTGTTTTTGATGATTGCCTAGATTAACCACTTGGGGACCGAGTCACTTTGTATGTTAATGACCGAGTCTCATTTCTCAAGTCTGGTCAGTGTCAATTTATGGGGTAATTACTCTATAGTGCTTGAACATACCCCAGTGATTCTGAGGGTTTTTTTCATGACATGTAGCACTTCATACATGGGGATAAGAAAAATGTGGCATATACTGCTGTGTGCTGAAGACAATAGAGGGCACAGACATTAATAGATTTATTTGCACTACGCGTTTCTGGAACTGCTGTCCCCTTCATCAGGGGTTACAACTCCATGCAAGGAGGATTTATCTATAATAATATACATAATTAATCAATAATACATGACCAAATGCAAGAAGAAAAAATTACAATGATAATGATCCCCCTCTAATTTGAGGTAATGATCTGAATCTTCAAGTAAACGCAGACCCCTTGAATGTACTACCTCCTATTCATTTCACCACTTTCCCCCTTCCAGTGGGAGATTCAGATTATTACTCAAATTAGAGGGAGACCCCTTCATCCAATACATTTTGATATATAGAAATTTAATCAAACAAGTAATTAATGACATGCTCAATAAAAAAGAAAAGAATTTATTGGACATTAACAGTTACCAGGTACCAAACTTCTATTTTCCTTTAAAGATCCACAAATGCACCACTTACCCCCCAGGACGTCCTATAATCTCTGGGACAGAATTAATTACAGCAAATCTGTCCCACTATCTGGATCTATTCCCACAGAAATTGGTTTTAAAGTTGAGTCTCCTTAAATTACTTCCTCCCCTTCATATACACTAAAGGAAAATACTCTAAAATGATTTTTGTTAGATATACTCATTAAAAACAACAGGAATATACAGTGGAAAATGTGTACATGGACATGGGTTGTTTGTCCATGCACACATTTTCCACTGTATATTGGGGTTGTTTTTAATGAGCATATCTAATAAATTTAATAAATTGTTTATTCCATTGGATTATCAGCAGTTGAGTTTTATTTGTCCAGGGACAGTTTATTACCGGATTTCCAGAGAACTCTTATTTTGGATAGCATTTCCTTCATTCCTCATGACAATTTGTTTCATTTTGAAGGTGCAACCTATTGACAATTGAGGGGCTGCGTAATGGGGATACAATTTGCCCCACTAATTTATTTATGGGGCTTTTCATGTCAGTTTTCATAGCACGGTCACGCTTGTCGATAAGCGGCATCATCTTTTATCGTTGATTCATAGATGATGTTTTCTTGTCAGTTCATTGATGGTCTTTTCTTCATTTGGAATGGTGCAGCAGATTAGGTTAATTTATTTGTTGTGGAATTAATTACAAACCCTTGGGGCTTAAAATTCACATCCACTATTTCTGAATAAACCATTCAATTTTTAGACCTGTCCATCTCTAGGGATCCCAGTGGTGCCATTATCATGTCCACCCACTCAAACCTTTCCCTAGTGGACGTCTCCTCAAGTGGATCCTCAATATTCTTTATGGGCAATATTGTTGAGTGAGGAAGAATTGCAGCTTAATCCAGAGGAGTTGATTACCATAGAATAGATCACAGATAATGTCCAAGACAGATATAAAAAGCTAATTAGTAAGGAGTGTTATTGGATCTATAAAATGGCAACATTACCCCTGAGGGATTAAACATCAGTTTGGAGAACACTGTTTAATTATCTCATATGATAGAAGTATATATGTATGTAATAATATTATTCATCATGTATTTACTAATTTATTAATTATGGAAATATTTGTAATCCTTTTGTTTTTGATCGTTATCATTGTAATTTGTAAATTGAAATGTGTTACTCCTTGTATTTGTTCTTAATCATGTACTATTGATTAATTCATTATGTATATCATTATAAATAGGCTCTCCTTGCATGGAATTGAAGCACCTAATAAAGGGAACAGCAGTCCCAGAAACGCATGGTGCAAATAAATCTTCATTTAACCATTAATTTCTGTGCCCTCTATGGTCTTCAGTACCCAACATTATAAGCCACGTTTTATTATCCCCAGATATAATATTATCTCTCCTCACGCTTGCGTGAGAGGCGCGACCAAAGTTGCAGTAGACCAAGGGGTGCCCTTCCTCCCTTCTGCCCGGCCGAATCACGACCACGTGACTACTGGGACACCCCATGACACCAGCAGTTCCCAGCCTGGTGCCCAGTTACAGCAGAGGACCCGGACCCGAACCACTACCACACACGATTAGCCAGGGTAGTTCGGGAATGCACAACCTTAACAGATGAGTGCACACACTGGCCTGTCTCAATCATCCCCAGGCTGAAATATTTTTCACATGAGCGCACCTCTCCTTTCTTGTGTTATTTTGCATGTAGTACTTCATGAAAGTGGAGAATTCTGGTTGATATTGTTTGCATTTATTTAAGAAAATATCAAATATTTGGCAAACAAATTGAAAATTTCACAATTTTTAAGCATTTGCTTTTTATACCCTTAAACCAGATAGTTATATTACACAAACTAGTTAACAACACTTGCCAAATGTTTTTTTTAGCAGTAAACTATTTGAACATAATTTTTTTTGTTAGGAAGATAGAAAAGTTTGTAGGTGGTTTCTCATTTAAAAAAAAAAATTACAAAACCAGTTTTTTTAGAAACAATATCACATTTGATGTGACTTTGAGGAGCCTATGTGACAAAAAATACCCAAAAGTGACACAATTTTAAAACTGCGGGTGCTCAAAACCACATTTGAAAGGGTAATTAACTCTTTAGGTGCATCACAGGGATTAAAGCAATGTGGAAGGAAAAGAAAATTACATTTCACCATATTTTTTCCCCAGAAAAATGTTGTTTTTGTCCCAAAGTTTGTATTTTCACCAGGGTAACAGTGAAAATTTGTTCTGCAATTTTTCCTGAGTACGCCAATACCCCATATGTGGTGGAAGACTACTGTTTGGACGCACTGCAGGGCTTGGAATGGAAGGCACGCCATGTGACTTTTGAAATTGAAAATTGGTTGGAATAGATAACATACTCCATGTCATGTTTGCAGAGCTCCTGAAGTGTCTAAACAGAGGAAACCCTAAAGGGCCCGTCACACGTGGCGACGTCGCTGCCAATTACATAGGTGATGTAGGCGCGTGGCCTATCGGCGGCAACATCACCCCTATGTCGCCTCATGTAAAGGGGCGATGTTGGCGCCGCCGGGAGGTCGCCTGGTTTCAGAGCAGTGCCCTGAAACCAGGCGACCGATCTGGGGCGATGTGCACACATCGCCCCATGTTACCGGCTGCCAGCAACCTGACAGGCGATGGGAGCCACAGGCTCCCATTGTCCTGCATCGCCGCTGGGGTTTTGAGACACTAACGCCATGTTGCATTTGCAGAACCCCTGAGGTGCCTAAACAGTGGAGACTACCCCACAAGTTATCTCATTTTGGAAGCAACACTCCTTGGATTTATCTAGACGTGTGGTGAGCATCTTAGACCCACCAGTGCTTCACAGAATATTAAAACATTGTACCATGAAAATTAAAAATGTATTTTTTCCCATGTTTTAGCCCCAATGTTTTAGCCCCAAATTTTACATTAACAAGACAAAATCGACCCTATAATTTGTTTTGAAATTTCTCCAGAGTACAGAGATACCCCATATGTAGTCAGACACTCTTGTTTGGGCAAATAGCAGTGCTCTGAAGGGAAAGCGTACGATTTGAGTTCTGGAGTGCAAAATTATCCGGAATACATTGAGGACCCTATGTCTCATTTGGTGAACCACTGAGGTTCCAAGACAGCAGAAATCTGTAATAACTGGTGACCAGAAAAATTCCCACAGGAAAATTGACCACACAGACAACTTCAGCATTACAAAGTTTCAGATCTCTGATATTTGAGGTGCAAGGTGAGGATGTTCATCTGATATGTGAAAAATGGCCACAGATATGAATGCCCACAGGAAAACAGTATAGAGTTATAGGTGAGATGCTCTGCAGTACAGAAAATAGCATAGAATTAGGGGTTAAATGTTCAACAGGACAGGGGGATAGTATTGAGGTATAGGTATGATGCTCTGCGGGGCAGGAGAATAATATATAATTATAGGTTATATGCTCTGTAAGATGGGGGATAGTATAGAGGTATATGTGAGATGCTCTGCTGGACAGAATATTATAGAATTATAGGTTACAGTAGATGTTCTGCAGGACAGGGGGATAGTATAGAGGTATAGGTGAGATGCTCTGCAGGACAGGGGAATATTATAAAGGTATAGGTGAGATGCTCTGCAGGACAGGGGGATAGTATATAGGTATAAGTAAGATGCTCTGCAAGACAGGAGGATAGTATAGAGGTATAGGTAAGATGTCATACAGTACATGGGGATAAAATAGAGGTATAGGTGAGATGCTCTGATGGGCATTAGAATAGTATAGAGTTCTAGGTGAGATGCTCTGCAGGATGGGGGATAGTATACAGGCATAGGTGAGATGCTCTGTTGGACAGGGGGATAGTATACAGGTATAGATGAGGTGCTCTGTAGGACAGGGGGATATTATAGAGGAATAGGTGAGATTCTCTGCAGGACATGAGAATGTCAGAGAAAATTGCTCACACAGAATATTATCCACAAGTTTTTTTAAGAACAGTTTATTAAAGACCTGCAGTCCCATGTAACTCCACATATAATCCATTGATACTCCTGTGAGTACAGATAGCAGTGATAGCTCCTCTGGATCACACTGCTGCCGGTTCTCATGTGCT
Organism: Allobates femoralis; assembly: GCA_033576535.1. Taxonomy (NCBI): domain Eukaryota; kingdom Metazoa; phylum Chordata; class Amphibia; order Anura; family Aromobatidae; genus Allobates; species Allobates femoralis. Next base: position 149,119,449 of record JARQOC010000001.1, read on the forward strand.
GCTGTTTTGGGCTGGTGGGAGGAGTAAGGCAGAATTAGTGAGAGCAGACTGGATCTATCTATTGCTCATAATCACAGACTGCTACAAACCACAGATCTACAGATTTCTGCACTGGGTCAACTGTAAATCACAAGTTGATCACATATCATGTGAACATTCTCACCTTGCACCTCTAATATCAGAGATCTGGAACTTTGTGATGCTGCAAATGGCAATTTTCCGTTTGGGCAATTTTCCTGGTTAATTTTCCTGTGGGCATTTCTCCTGTGGCCAATTTTCCTGTGGGTATCTTTCAGGGAACCGTCACAACTGACTCCATTTTGGAAACTATCCCCTTTAAGAAATTTTTCTCGTGGTTGGGTGAACATCTTGAACCCAATGGTGCGTCAAAGAATTTTATAGAATTGGGGCATGAAAATGAAATAATGTGTTTTTTTTCAACAAAAATGATGCTGAAGGCCAAAATGTTTAATTTTCACAAGGGTAACAGATGAAAATGGATCATATAATTTGCTGCAAATTTCTCCTGAATACTTTAATACCCCATGTGTGGTCATAATCTATTTTTCAGGCTAAGTGGAAAGGAAGGAGCGCCATATCGGAGTGCTCATTTGGTTGGAATTGTTTGAGAGTGTCATGTCACATTGGCGGAGCATCTGAGGTGTCAGAACAGCAGAACCCCTCCCATAAATTACCCAATTTTAACAACCACACCTTTTAATGAAATAATCATTTAAATGAGTATATTGACATCTCATGTGTTTCGTAAAATATCATAGCATTGGATTGGTGAAGAAAAAATAATTAAATTTTTACTACTTAAATTTTTTTAAGCACTAGATTTGGTAATAGGTAAAAATGACTGCATAATTGTTACACAATTTCTTGTGAAAGTGACAATACCCCATATGTGACTATACCATTAGGGGCGGGCTGGTGCTTCTAATTCTGGGAGGCAGAGTTGTCCTGCCAGCCCGAGGTGAGGAGCAGGGGTGGGGGGGTGAATTGTGCTAGTAGTGAGCCCGAGGTGAGGAGCGAGGGGGGGGTAGGGTTGGGCGCTAATACCGAGCCCGCAGTGAGGAGTGGGGGTGCTAGCAATGAGCCCGAGGCGAGTAGCGGCGGGGTGTGATTGGCCCACTTACCACAGTGTCCGCCCACCGCGACGCAAAGCAGACATGGACCAGCCCATTTCTGTATGGGGGCGGCCCTGGAAGAGACCAATATCGCCAGCCTGGAGGGCACTTTTCCCCCTGCCACCAGGGCCATTCCAGCGCCGGAATACCATAGAGTGGAGAGTGAAAGAGCGTATTAGATTAGGTCACATTTACCCTGTGTTTATGCTGACCACTTATATTGGGATTTCTAAATACAAAATACATGGTTCAGATGAAACTCCCAATGGATCCATTAACTAACAAGGCAACAGAGATACTGGGAACTCTGTATGGCTTCTGTTCAGTGGCATCTGGTTTTTTAAATGTTCACAAAAGAGGTGGTCACCTGCAAGCTTTATGCACCCCTAAAAAGAAGTGATTCCATCTGCCTCATTATAACAATCTTTTGTCTGGGATTCCCTCTAAATCATATATTTTTGAGATTACAATGTAAACCTTGATATAAGTGTTCAGCGTAGAACGCAGGATAAATTTCAGCTGAGCCTTACCGCCATCTTTGGAAGACAATTTAAAGAATTATTTTTTGTGCATTTTTGCATCATCATATTTTGAGAGCTATCATTTTTCTATATTTTTGCTTACAGAGTATTGTGAGGGTTTTTTTGCGAGATAAGTCGACATTTTTATTGGATCCATTTTCAGGCACATATTATTTTATTGCCTTCTATTCTGATTTTTGGATGCAGAATGATCAAAAATCTGCAATTCAGAAATATTTTTTATTTGTTTTTTTATTTTATGTCGTTCACCGTGTGGTAAAAGTGTTATGTCATATTTAATCTTCAGGTTAGTACAATTACAGATATACCACATTTATATATTTTTGTTTATGAGAAACAATCGATGTTTAGAATAGGACCTCATGGTTCATAAGGTAAGCTACTTCAATAGATAAAGAGGAAACAAAGCACAGAAGTGAAAATACTCAGAATTGAGAGGAGCCTACCAAAAATATTTTAAAACTTACAAAAACATTTATTAAATACATAGTGAACTATAAAATTACCTCTAATCTGAGGTGTACAATGAAGGTAAAAGGGGACAAAGATCGAACAAGGAGAAAGGTACATATAGGAAGCAAGAATATGTGTCAATGATAAGACAGTAGTTATAAAAAGATCATGTGTTAAAGCTATCAGCAGTAAATTAAGTGTTGGTGGAAATAACAAAAAGTGCCCAGGGTTCAGCAACGTGTGTAACCACAGTGAGTAACAGGATATCAATATCCACAACTCAAAGCTGCATAGGCTGCTTTCACATAACGATTTTCGGATTTCCGATGCTGTCCGAAAAAAATCGGACAGCATCGGACCGATTTTCGGACCCCATGTATCCCTATGGGGATCGGACCGAATCGGATGTGCACTAAATGCCATCCGATTTGGTCCGATCCGATTCTGTCCGATTTTATTATCGGTGCTAAAATCGGAGACACTGCTCTCTCCTGGTTCTCTTACTATTTTTCTGACCGCTCTTACAGTGAATCATTTGCTGGCTCCACTTCCTCCTCTCTTCCTCTCACTATTGGGGTCCCTCAGGGTTCAGTCCTTGGACCTCTTCTCTCTCTACACAGCCCCAATTGGACACACCATCAGCAGATTTGGTTTTCAGTACCATCTTTATGCTGATAACACAACTATACACCTCTTCTCCTGACCTTACTCCCGCTCTAATAAAGAACACCAATGACTGTCTAACCGCAGTTTCCAATATCATGTCCGCTCTCTACCTGAAACTCAACCTTTCCAAAACTGAACTTGTTCTGCTCCTGCCCTCCACTAACCTCCCTAAATATGACATCTCTCTCTCAGTGTGCGGCACCACGATAACGCCTACTCAGCAGGCTCGCTGTCTGGAAGTTATGTTTGACTCTGACCTTTCCTTCACCCCATATAAACAATCTCTTGCCTGCTCTTGCCGCTTGCACCTGAAGAACATCGCTAGAATTCACCCCTTTCTCACCTTGGAAACCACAAAAACCCTCACTGTGGCCCTGATCCATTTCCACCTTGATTACTCTAATTCTTTTTTAGTTGGCCTCCCCCTCCCTAGACTCTCCTCTCTCCAGTCCATCCTTAATGCAGCAGCCATGATCACTTATCTAGCTAACCATTACTCAGACACTTCTGCTCTCTGCCAGTCACTGGCTACCTGTACACTATTGGATCCAATTCAAACTGCTTGTTCTCACACACAAAGTTCTTCACAGTGCAGCACCTCCCTATATCTCCTCCTTCATCTCTGTATATCACCCCACCCATTCTCTTCGCTCTGGAAGTGACTCTAGACTCACTTCTACATTAATCCGAACCTCCCACTCCCGGCTCCAAGACTTCTCCCGAGCTGCACCAATTCTCTGAAATGCTCTACCCCAAAAAATTAGGTGTATCCACAACTTACATATTTTCAGGCGATCCCTAAAAACACATCTTTTTAGGGTGGCCTATCATGATCCCTAGTCAAAGAAATCTAGACATAGCCTACCCGCTCCACCAGTCTCAATTGGATCACAAATAATGGTTGGTGGCAACTTATGCTGCTCTTATCTGTTCCCCATCTCCTCAAGTTGACTATACCATCATTGTCAATAAGCACCTGTACTTTGTGTCACCCCCTCTTCATTGTTAGATTGTTAGATTATAAGCTCTTATGAGCAGAGCTGTCATTATTTTGCTCCAATTATTGTATTGTATTATGCTTTGTATTGAATGTTTTTTTTGTATTGTATTGTATTTTAAAGAAAAAGGGGAAAATGGAAAAAAGGGGATTATTTTTTTTTTTTTTAAAAAAAAAGAAAATTTAAGACTTTTTGACTACTTTTTTCTAAGTTATTTTGAATATGTCTATTGATTGAAGATATATACACTGTATAAGAGAATTATCGCATGCCTACATCTAATAAATAAAGCTGAGTGTATGTGTGTGCGCATGTGGCAAGCCCCGCTCACTCCAAATAACTATGCCCACTCCACATAGCCACCCCCACTTGCAAGCCCGCCCACTCCACATAGCCATGCTCACTTGCAAGCACCACGCACTCCACATAGCCACACCCACTCCACATAGCCATGTCTACTTTGTATAGCCATGCCCACTTGCAAGTCCCCACTGGACATCGCCATGCCCACTTTACACAACCACACCTACTTAACACAACCACACCCTCTCCACAAAGCCATGCCTACTTACTGTAGTCATGCCCACCTGCAAGCCCCGCCCACTCCATATAGCCATGCCCAGTTTTTGCAGCCACGTGCACTTCATGTAGCCATGCCCACTTGACATCCTGCATCTCTGCATATCCCTGCCTCCTCTACATAGCCTCACCCCTGAGACTATATGGAGAGGTGGATGTATGAAGGATCCGGGGCTATACAAGGGGGTAGTGCTATGAAAAGGGTGTGGCTACCAGGAGGGGTGGGAATGTTTAGGGGCAGAACTACAAAGGGGCAGGGCTACTGGGAGGGGGTGCGCAATGATAAATACACACACATACATACATTACCATATATGGGTGATATTGCAATATATGAGCATTAGGACCATATATGGGCATTATGCCCGGGCAACGCTGGGCTCTACAGCTAGTATTCTTATAAAGTAAAAAAATTATAAAAAAAATTATTTATAAAGAACATTTTTTTATATATTTAACATAATACAGTAAGGTTCTCTTATGTACAATGTTCTATTTTTAACAAAGTATAATTTACACAATTGGCATGGAAAGCTGCATGTATATATTTGTCTTTTCAAATGAAGTTGGGAGGATGAGGGTGATTGCTATGTTCGGCTCACCACAGTCATTACGCTGGTCCAGCCCTAGTATTCCCTTCATTGTAGTGAGCCCTTAATATATACAGAGCTATTCAGACATCTTTTATTTATTTTATATTATCCTGAAGAAGGATACATTGTAATTTTGTGGCTGAAACGCGTTGTTTAGTTTTTTTTTTCTTAATAAATATCGTGGAAAATTACATGGAGGAAGATCATTTGCTTAAAAATCCAGGATCCCTCTGATGTGAAGCGCCACAAAGGTTGGATCATCACTTAAATTAGAAAATTATTGCAATTACACATGTTTTGTCATGCCCCTGTTTATTTCCTTTGTGTGTATTGAAACTATAAAAAAAATAAAGGAAAAAAGGCAAATTAGACATCATTTCACACAAAGCTCAAAATATGGCCTGGACAAAATTGTTTTCTTCCTTCCATAATTGTGGGAAAACAACTTTGTTTCAAGCGCATGATGCTAATTCAAATTGTTTGTTCAAGGGCAATATGAAAATCACACCTTAAAGCAGATAAAAAGTGGAGAAGTTACAGTACCTCAATTTTTTTATTGTGTGTCTGTGTGCCTCACTAAGCTTGGAGAGCAAAAAGAGGAGAAGAGAACTGTCTGAGGACTTGAGAACCAACATTTTTAATAAATATCTACAATCCCAAGGTTACAAGTCCATCTCTAGAGATTTTGATGTTCATTTGTTCATGTTGCGCAACATAATGAAGAAGTTTTAACAACCTATAATGGTCCACCCATCAGAAAAATGGTCCAAAAATAAGATATGTAAACCAAAACTCTATGCCTAGGTTGGGGAAATAACCTCTACAAAAAGCATAAGAACAAAGGAATCATATATTATAATGGAGTTATATTGTATTAAGCAGCATATACAAAAAATATACATTTGAAAAATATGTTGGGGAGAGATCAGCTCAAAATCTAATAGACT
>JARQOC010000001.1:149135335-149227612 GCA_033576535.1 Allobates femoralis
GTTGGGCTGTCCCAAAAGTACCTGGAGACGCCTCCAACTCCGGGATTGGCTCGTCTGTTCCGAGCTCACCTGCCAACACCTCTAAGGACAACCTATCGGGGGTCACACTCTGTCCCTGCCGTGGCGACCCCTACTGCAGGTGTCCTGGACTCGGGGTCATCGGGCTCAGGCCCTGGACCGTCTTTGACCTGAGGGGTCTTGGAGGGTCCTTTGTATAGAGCCCAGAAAAAAGGCAGATCCCTCCCCAAGATTACATCATAGGGAAGGTTATTCATCAGTCCCACTTCATGCTGTATCTGTCCACACGGAGCCGTGATGGTGACCACCCCAGTAGGATAGTCCCGGAGGTCCCCATGTATGCACACCACCCCCACGGTACGCCCGGTGTCCTTCACCCCAGTGATCAGGGCTGTCCGCACGAGGATCACTAAGCTCCCTGAATCCAACAAGCCGGTCACCTGGCATCCGTTCACCTGTATTTGACATAAATGCAGATCAGTCCCTGGAGAAATAAGGCCGGCTGTACACACAGTCTGAGCCTACATTGACCCCCGCCGAGGATACCCGCAGTCCATGGGCTCCGTGGTGAGGGGACATTGGGCTCCCAAATGTCCAACCCGCTGGCAGCTCCAACATCTAATAGGGAAAGAAGCACCCCTAAAAGGTTGTCTTCTAGGGTACAGGCCTTTTCGGACCCCTGGAGTGGCGGGAGAGGACTCCTGTGGAACAGGGGCGGTCTCCTGCACAGGTTCTGGCGAGGGATCTTTAGCAGGGGGTTTGGAGGAGGCCGGCCGCCGAGTAGCACGCAGAGTACCAGTGTCCCATATCAAGTCCTGCGTAGCCACATGTCGCTCCACCAGGCACACTAAGGGTACCTTTACACGCCGCTACTCGCGGGTGGATACAACCAGCTACTTCACGTGCACGAGCACGCACAAACGCTTGCAAACGATAATCGCACCACCTTTACATGCCGCAACAAGGTGCGCTACGCTAGGTTACATCTATCTCTGGATACACCGCCGGGTGCCACAAGTTACCTTCTGTAGCTCACCTTACCTCATTTACACACCGCTACAACAAGCTAATATGGGCGGACCTGGTGCAGCAGGGACAACACATAGGCGTGCCACAATTGTGGATTACGAGACGTCCGTACGCTGATAGGACAAAGCAAGGACATCATGATTGGCCAGGCATTGCAGGAGGCTGTTTAATACATGACGCTCAAGCAATTGTGTAGTGTGACTGGTCAGCTCCTTAAATATGCCTCCCTATGCAGCGTCTACCAATCGTAATGCAGGAGCTTCCTCCAATGATCGCTGATGGGGCGCGGTAACCCGGAGCCTGTGTCACGCCCTAGCTACATACCAGGTACATAGCCTGGTGTCTACACATCCCTTTTGTTGCTTCTTTACACGCCGATACAGGTCGCTACAATCGGCTGAGTAGCCACCTGTTTCAGGGCAGTGCTCGGAAACAGGCGCCGCTACTGCCGGGTGGCTACTACCGTCTTCACACGCCGCTACTACGGGGTATATTGCTGATGCAAGCTACATTTGTCGCATGTAGCTGGTTGTATCCACCCGCCAGTAGCGGCGTGTAAAGGTACCCTAATTGATCCAGGGTACTCGGGTCACCTTGTCCCACCCACCTTTGTATAGGGACGGGAAGAATGCGCACATAGCGGTCGACGACCACCCTCTCCACCATTTGCGCAGGACTGAGGGTCTCAGGCTGCAACCATTTTTTTACTAAATGCAATAAATCGTAAGCCTGGGAGCGTACGGGCTTGGCTTCCTCAAAAAACCACTGGTTTACCCACTGAGCTCGTACGTATGTGTTCACCCCCAACCGAGCAAGGATTTCACCCTTCAGGGCTCCATAATCCAGAGCGTCCTCGGTACAGAGGTCCAGATACGCTTTTTGGGACTCCCCAATCAGATAGGGCGCCAATACTTCAGCCCACTGGTCGGTCGGCAATCTCTCCCTTTCGGCCACGCGCTCGAACACAGACAGGAAAACTTCCACATCATCCCCCGGGGTCATCTTTTGCAACGCTCGCCTTACCACTGTCTTGACGCTGTACTCCTCGCCTGGTCCCGGGGATGAAGCCGCTGGCTGGTCCCGGAGCTCCGCGGTCAGGAGGTCCAATTGTCGCATCAGGAACTGATTGGTCTCCTTTCGGGCCTGATGCTGCAGCTGCTGCTGTTGCTGCTGACGGTCCAACGACTGGAGCAGATGTGCATTGGTCTGTTGCTGCTGCGCATTGGCCTGCTGTTGCTACACATTAGCCTGCTGTTGCTGGGCATTAGCCAGGGCCAACTGCTTTAGAATGTCCTCCATGGTTGCAGCCGAAATATACCGGAGCCTAGCTGGTTGGATCACAGACATGTGCCACTGGGTATGCCAGGTTGCTACACCTCACTGGGCTGTTGCCCGCATTTTCCACCATATGTGAGGTAGCGCCGTCGGATTGCATGGCAGAGGCAAGGAGCCAGGCACAGAAGTTCACAGCACACGGTTTATTATGCATATGTCCACAGTATACACAAACCTCCAGGTTCTGGGATGCAGCCGGGCACACTTCCTATAACCATAAGATTGGCACACAGTCCTTTATCACGGGTTCTCTCCTGTCCAGGTCTCACCGAGATCAAGCCCTCCGGGCTAGGCCATGTTGTGTCAGCACACAGCCTCTGCACTCTCCTCCTGTCCTGGCCACACACTAGCCTCTTCAGTCTTCCTTCAGACTAAAGCTCCACTCAGAGAACCACACCCTGTTCCTGCCTAGCTTTTAACCCCCTGCTTACCTCCGGGGAAGTCTCTATGAACCCGGAGTGGAGTGCTTCCTATACGTGGAGGGAGCATAACCTGGGAGACACATACCGGCCATCACAGATCATCCCGGTCACTGTCTCACAGTTGTTAAAAACTTTATTTCCATAGAACTTTAGACCTGTTGTGCATTTTCTGTGTGGGTGTAGTTGGTATTTATATGAGAGTAGGGCATGTTTCCTTGGTTTGCTGAGCTAATAAGTTTAGCCATGGCCTTGTGGGAAGACACAGAACAGTTTATTGAGCTGATCAGGCAGCATCCTGTACTCTGGGAAACACATTCTGAGGGTTATCATGATCACTTGGCCATTGAGTAAGCCTGGCTACAGATAGCAGAGGAACTGTATGTAACACGACCAACAGTAAATGTCTCTAGAAATGGTCTATAAGAGAGGGTACCACTAATAGTATTATGCACAGTTTCAAAGACTAATGCAGTCTGTGGAGAATGCCAAACTCATGGAAAAAAGATGCAGATGTCCAGGGAAAAGATAAAGCATCCTCCATTGTGGTCTCACCTGTCAGACCATGAACATCAAACTGAATAAAAAGAAAAAAACAACAGTACTAAACAAGTGAAGTACATTGCTATTGTCACTATGTTCTGCCATAAACAGACAGGTATAATAGTAATACACAATGTCTCACATAGACTCGGAAAGATATAGTGATCTCACCATTATGCAGGCATCCAGGATCCAATGTCATCTGTCCTGAAATAGCCAGCACTTCATGGATGGGGGCAAAATTAGGTATGATTTATCTTTGTCTAGTATAGCTGGCCCCAACATAGCTCTCTTCCTTACAAGAACAGTCCATCTAATCCTGTGTATGACTCTTGCTATTTGCAACCCAAGCACCTCACGACATATTTCAACCTTCCAGGATCTTCAGGGGAGTCACCATGCACTTGGCATAGTATTCAAGCTACACTAAGCACTTTGTTTGATGTTCGACAATTTTATATTCGGCAGGAACATGGCTGATTCGGTTCAGTGATCGGAAACCCAAACACTGAATGCTGCTAAGTTTGGGAAAAAGTTTGAAATTTAAAATGGCCCTAAAGCTTTAGCTTTAAGGTCAAATCACTCGCTGGAAGAAATGTTGGCTGGGGACTACACCTAACTTACGGTTAAGAATTATGGAAACTGTGCCAGATGTGGCAGCAGTTTAGAAGCACAGGAAGCTTACAATATCCTTAAAACATCAGTTTAAGAGAGCTTTGTATTTTTAAGGAATTTTTTTAAGAATTTTATTATTATTATTATTATCATTATACATTTTATTTAATTGGACAACAAACCTTTATTATTGCAGAAGGTCACCAGCATGGAAGGCCTTCTGTTCTACACTTATGTGAAAGCAGAACATATAAAAATAGCATACGGACTTTATAGGCTTCATATCCATGAGCTTATAGATCTGTTCATACTGATGATTCCCCATAGTATGGTTATTGCTTCTTAAAAATGTGCAATCCCAATTTAAAATCATAATAATCATAATGCCAAAAATAAGCAAAAAGAGCCAGCACCACCAGGAAAAAAACTTTCAATAAAAAATTGTGCAATGCACATATTCCCTCCAAACTGTATAATGTAAATATTTTAGATTTTGGCAAAAAAATTGATCAATCATTCTGAGCCACTCTGCCACATCAAGACATCTCAAGTAGCGTGGTCTTACACTATACTTTTTTATTTTAGTTGTGCATTGCTTCCTCAAACATAAAAATATAGTAGAATATTCAAAGCTACACTTACCTGGTGCATCTCCAGCTTGTTCTTATGTGGCCAGCCTAATGCAAGTGAATAAGGAGCCAACCAAGGCCCAGCATACCTGCCACTGATGCAGCAGGGGTCTGGACTTTTCAGAGTTAATCCTCACTGCACCAGACCAGCACACATGAATGAGAGCAAGGCAAGTCCAAGCAAATGAAGCATACAATAAATGAGCCTGAGGGCAGGGTGCAGTAACTGAATGTAAACAGTTATCAAATGCCATCAACAATACAGATGGAAAACAAGCAGAATCTGGTGTGCAGGCAATGTGGTGGTCAGCCACGTACCATTACTAAAAATAAGCAAAAAGAGCCAGCACCACCAGTAAAAAATTTGCAATAAAAAATTTTGCAATTTGTTTATTTTTAGTAATGGTACGTGGCTGACCATCACATTGCCCTGCACACCTCTAGCATGAAGAGTTGAGGTATGGAACTGCAAGATACTACACTCATTCCAGTAGAGCAGGGCTGGCAAAGTGCAGTTGTCAAGGGCCGCAAACAGTGCATGTGTTCAGAATTTCCCAAGCATTGCACAAGGTGCTGGAATCAACTCTGAAGGTGATTAACTTAGCACCTGTACAATGCTAAGGAAATTCAGAAAACTGTTTTCAGACCTTGAGGACTGTAGTTTGCCACCCCTGCTCTTGAGGTCTCTGTGGAAGTAGTCATGGGGCAAGAGGAATCCTTGAGCCCTTTGACCACTATTTCTGCTTTCCCTGGACTCTCCTAGGCCCTGTCCCCATGGTGTGGTGTTTGATGGTTTTTACACAGATTGAAAATATGTAATAAAGTTGCCATTTTTTAATATTATTTCGGTGTGCACTTTTGTAAATGCAGGATCTTTCTCTACCTTGGTAAATAGTAAAGAAGACGCAACACAGAGAGAAAACATTATGTCTGAAATAAAAACATAAACAAGTATCTAGACTCCATATTTATTACTCACTCATACCCATCCTCGATCCTCTGCAACATCTTCTTGATTGCAGGCTGTGTTGAAAAACAGTGTCTTATGAACGTTGCCTCTAAACATTGCATGAATGAGCCGCCATCTCTGGTCCAGTAAGCAGTGACTCCTGAGGTCACCGTGCAGGTAACCATAGTGACCGCTAACCATAGCGGGTACCATGGTTACCTGAGCTGTCCTAATGTGTATGACACTAATGTGTATGACAACCAAGCACAGACACCATTCAGATTGTGGAAATGCAGTCTGATTACAACAGCCAATCACAGAGGCTCTCACAGAGCATGAGTGACTGTGATTGGCTGTTGCCGGTCTGAGAAATAAATATGCGTGAAGCTTCATGGGTGGAACCAGAAGTAAGTGAAAGGGAGAGCGAGCCTGGAAGCAAGTAAGCAAGCAACAGGACACTGGCAAGGTGATCTGTATGTGTCTGTGTGTGTCTGTCAGCTTTTGGACACCTTTTAAGGTGTTTTCTATGTTTTCCATTTTGCTTGCCATTAATTTCAATGAGGTTCAGTAGGTTGTCGAACAATTCGGAGAACACCCCGCAGTTGGTGAACCAAAACAAATTTGAGCACTCAGGTGTTCGCTCATGTCTACTGTTAAGTGTTAAGCAATTCCCTTTTTCATATCACCCCATGGCAAAATATAATGATACATTTATTAAAGATATGCATCACATTTTGTCATTGGAATGCAAGTTGTACCTTAGCTTTCCCTTTTTCTCAACACTTCTTTGGTGCATTTTGCAATTTGGCTTCCTTTTTCTTTCATAAATCGATGTTTCCTTTAAAGTTTCGTACAATATGTGGAGACGAGAAGAATGTCATTACATATCACTGAATATGAAAATACATTTTCAAAATTCTCAGTATATTTCTTAAAATAATAACTATCCAGACTTGCTCATCAGGTAGCAATAATACTTGACATCTGACAGCTGATCATTCAAGGCAGTGGTTATGTCAGTTGATGAGGCTAGTTAACGCCTATTACAGTCAGATGATTGGCTAAAGCTGTTATGTCTTGAGGGTAGCCTGTAAACAAATATCAGTGGGTTCATAGAAGTGACGAAGCTATTTGTGAGGTTATAATGTATTTAAGGCAAACTCCAGCTTGTGTTTAGGTTTTTAACAATAGAAATACCTTATAGAGTTCAACATGTCAAAAATAGACAATTTTTACCAATATGTTAGTTCCACTGCTCCACTGTGCCAAGGCGTAACTCTGTCTCAAAGGTTGGGAATGACACCAGACCAATCTTTGGACCACATTCAGTTATAAATGTATTGCAGCTTCCTTCACTTCAATGACTATACACACTAAGTACAGATCAGCCTTGTGAGAGCTTACAAAGGTGAGAAGAGTAATTTCTTTTATGTGTTGAAGAACATTAGGACATAGGAAATTTTATTACAGAAAGGATCCAGGATGGGGGACATTATTACAGGAAAGGGCCAATATTGGGGACATTATTACAAGAAAGGGCCAGGTTGGGAAACATTATTACAGGAAGGGCTAAGGTTTCGGGACATTATTACTAGTACAGAGCAGTATTGGAGAAATTATTACTAATAGTGGGCAGAATAAGTCATATTAATAATGAAAACAGATAAAATACATTATTAAAGGATGGAGACATTTTTATAGGATGTGAATAAGGATGATGGACAAAATTACTAGATAATAGCCATGATGGAAGAAAGATTGGTGAACATTATTTCAGGAAAGAGACCAGGGTGGAGGCCTTTATTACTTGATGTTAGGCATTATTACTGGTCAGAGGCAACAGTTAAGACTAATTTGGGGAAATTATTACAAGAAAGATCCCAAGCATTAATAATGTTAAAAGGTGTAGGACTTAATTACTGAATGGTGGATAATAAGATGACATTGTTACTATATAAGACCAAATTTGGAATTTTACAAGGGAAAATATTAACTTATGGGGCCCAAAATAGGGGATAATATTGCTACGATGGGGAACATTAATAATATTCCCCATTGTAGCCTGTATAGTAATAATCAAAAGTGTTGGCACCCTTGAAATACTTCCAGAAAATGAAGTTTTTCTCCCAGAAAATTATTGCAGTTGCATATGTTTTGTTGGGCACATATTTATTTCCTTTGTGTGTATTGGAACGACAAAAAACAAACAGAGAAAATGAAACAAATCGAACATAATTTCACACAAAATGACAAAAAAGGGCTGAACTTAACATTTGGTTGCACACCCTTTGGAATAATTTACTGCAATTAATTGCTCCCTATAACCATCAAGAAGACTCTTGCACCTCTCAACTGAAATTTTGGACCAATCTTCTTTAACAAACTGCTGCAGGTCTCCTAATAGCAATTTAAGGCCATGTGCACACGTTCAGTATTTGATGAGTTTTTTACCTCAGGATTTGTAGCGAAAACCAGGAGTGGAACAATCAGAGAAAAAGTCTAAGGGCTTGGACACACTTTCCTAGTTACATCCGAGTTTGACCCTGTTCAGGGTCACTGCTCCAGCCCTTTCCGAGACTTGTCTGTCAAACTCTGATGAGTGTGTTTGAGCCCTAATAGAAACACCTGCACCACTTCTGTATTTAATTATCCACTCCAGGTTTTGGCTACAAATCCTGAGGTAAAAAACTCATCAAATACTCAGCGTGTGCACGTGGCCTAAAGATCTCTCAACAGGTGTTCAATGGGATTGAGATCTGGAATCATTGCTGGCCACTGGAACTGAGCATCTGAGCAATGTGCAGGGAGGAAAAGGATCCAAATTTTGCACCAGGACCCATATATTTCTAGTTACAGTACTGATCCTGTGTTATACATTCAATATACCATGCATTTCCAAAGACCTGCAGCTTTTTACTAAACGTTTTTATGGATTTACCAATTTAGAGTGACTCACAAGCTTCTCTGAAGGGATTTTTTTATGCTACTCTGTATTATTGCTCTTTGAGCACCACCCCCTTGGTAGAACCATAAAATTAGCACTGAATCAAAAAAGCCCCCATCTCTGAAACCATGGGGCAGAAAAAAAAATAAAGAAATACTCAGGGCAGAGGTAAAGGCCGCTTTACATGTCGCGATATCGCAACGCAACTACGATAAAAAGTCACGTGGTTGGGGGGTTGCAGTTGATATCGTTCGTGTGTTGTGTCATGTAAATGAACAATGCGACGCAAGAACAATGCAAAAACAATATCGTTTTTGAATTGTGCATGCTGTTCAACCGTGCAATATTGGCTTGACGATCTGGCAGGATCGTGCTGTGTGACAGCGCAACTACGATTTGGAGCGCAACTTCCCCCATTCACTCCAATGTTAATTGGTCATTCCCTGAGTTGCTCAGATGCAGTGTGCAAGAGGGGCGTACGACATCGTAGTTGCGTTGCCTGCCGATATCTCCCTGTGTAACATCTCCTATGCGATCATGGACAAATGCCAAAACGTGCACGCTCCCGTGAAATCGTAACGATATTGCGACGTGTAAAGCGGCCTTAACACCAAAATGAAAAAAAAAACTGAGCACATTTACCCTCGCGACAGGTCCTGTTTAAAAATGATATCATTGAGCATGGAACCCAACACTCATTAATACATGAAGTGCGTAAAAGTTATGGCGTATTTCTAATTTATTCTCGAGAAAATCCAAAAACCTGCAGATAGCCGAACCCAGACATGATGATCACTTTCTATGTGATAAACACAATAAGTTTAATATTTCATATTACTCCAGCAAGCAGAAGTCCTTACTATACCAGAGGCTACAATTATATGTGTAAATGATATGTAAACTTGAATTATATTGATAAATGCTGTAATAACTATGTCGTTTCCGTGCAACTTAAGTTTAGTTGCTAAGCATTGTTCTCAATTTCTGAAATAGATTTCCTTTGCTATAGAGGAATGTGAAGCTCACTGAGAGAAAATGTATCTTGGGGGCATTCTGTAATGAATGATTTGGCTTACAGAGAGAAAGCAATTGTGCTATTTTGAGAAATACAAAAATATAGTTGTGAGCAGCCCCCTAAAATACAGCCATGCCGTTTTCATGATAATTGTTTTTTTATGAGACTCTCCATTGCTTGGTAATGTTGTATTAGATCCACCTTTTACATATTCCTAATTACCTTTCTCCTGTAGAAAACACAATTAAAATGTATAACTAGTATATTAAA
This sequence comes from Allobates femoralis, assembly GCA_033576535.1. Lineage (NCBI taxonomy): Eukaryota > Metazoa > Chordata > Amphibia > Anura > Aromobatidae > Allobates > Allobates femoralis. Next base: position 149,145,102 of record JARQOC010000001.1, read on the forward strand.
ATGTCACAGCTGGATAACAAAATCCTTATCACGTACTAAGTGGTAAAACGGAGAGCGCTAATTTGTCTAATTTTTCTAAATTGTATATAAATCTTATTGTGATCACTTAACTTCATGCTGATAATGCGGGTTTTATTATGTTTTCCATCGATGCTCTAGAAATGAAATTACAATACACCCTCCAAGCTCTCTACGAGCGGAGAATAAGATTGTCACAGAATTATGAATGGCATATTAAAGAAAGAGAAGATGAGTTGTATGCAGTATTCACTTGCAGACATCTCCTTTTACCGGAGAAATATATAATATTTTCACCTACACAGAACTGAACAGAAGACAAGGAAGGAGAGACATTTCCACATCTCTTGGGATCTACATATCACCCGGTATCCAATCTGTGCTGACAGGAGATATTTTTTGGACATGCATCTTTTGGTTCTGTTAAACACAAAAGCTGGGCATGATTTAAAGAGTTTTATGATTATGACAAGGTACAAGAAATGTTTAAAATAAAGTGAACACTGTTTCTCATGTCTTCGTATAAGTTTTTTTTTCTTCATATTATTTAATAGAAAAGAAATGATATCATTGTAAAGAGTCTGAATTGAGCAAACCATTTAATGGTTTGTCTGGTCAGAAAACCATTGTGACCTATCTGTAGGATATCAGACAGAACCTGAAAAACCATATCTTCAAGAAAGATCTGAAAGAAGAGAATTACAGCTGGATCCTCGAATTAAAATGTTCTTTGCTTTATTAGAAAATATTAGAAGATCACATCAGGGAGTGACTGTCAGGTTGACACGTTTCGGCAAAAGCCTTAGGCTGTTTTCACTTTAGCGACTTTTATTAAATTTGTGGCAGATCCGGCAGTCTTAACGGGACACTTGCGGCAAGTGTTAAATGATTTCCACTTAATTAATTAACGGGACACTTGCGGCAAGACTGCATTCCGCCTAATTCATCCCTATGGGACTTGCGGACACGTACGGTTTTGCACTTGTAGCGCTTGCGACAAGTCAAGAAACCACTGCTAGCAGCGTTTTTTTTCCATTGCCGCAAGTGCTGGATTTGCCGGATTGTGGCAAAACCGCACTTGCCATGCCGCACATGACCACAAGACCTGTAGCGATTGAATGAGGGTGAACGCAGGCTTGACGCAAGTGATTCGTTATGCGTCAAATGCGGCAAAACTGCTGGATCTGCCACGAATGGAGAAAATCTCTGATGTGAAAGGAGCCTTAGTCAACTAAAGCTTCCGGTGAAATGTGTCAACGTGTCAGTCATGCCCTGATGTGATCTTGTAATATTTTCAAATAAAGCAAAAAATATTTTAATGCGAGGATCCAGCTTTCATTTTCTACTTTCGGATTTTTCAGTCTACCCAGCAGACGGGTCACTGTGAACCTCATCTGTTTGTATAAGACTTGGCTGGACACTGCATGGTGAGCCACAAACTTAATTTACTTGCATCTCTTCAAGAAAACCTAAAGCCTTCATTGACTCCAGTTCTGTCTCACCACCTGCAGAGATGCCACAACTTCTCCCCAATCTGCTATCTACTCCTCATTATCCTGTAGACTCTAAGCCTGCAAGGACAGGGCCCTCTTCCCTATGAACTAGTCTGCCAATGTTAGTTTACTTACTGTATTTTGCATCTGTATTTTGAATGTAACCCTTTCTCATACACAGCATTATGGAATTTTTGGTGCGCTATAAATATTATTATTAATAATAATACTACTGTACTGTGGGAAGATATTAAGTGAAGTTAAGTGAAGTTAAGTGGTAAGTGAAGAAAGGTGTGAAAATAAAAGTACTTTTAAAAACAGAGATTTACTGTTAACAGTTTATTTTTTTAATTATGCAAAGTGAATTAACAAAAGCAAAATCTAAATCATATCAATATTGGGTGTGATCACTCTTTGTTTTGAAAACATCAAAGCATCAATTCACAGACAAACTCATGATGATGGGATCAGTGGTCAGTGGGGGCCAAAACATCACTTCCAGAACTACTTGTTTTTCTCTAGACTGAAAAATGTCTTAATGTCATTGTAGGTATGTTGGGGTGGTTACATCAACTATTGTTTGGATATTGATGTGGCTTTGGTTCACTTACTTTTAATATTGTTAATTTGATCTTGTTAATAAACATAATAAAAGTTTCAATGTGTATGTGCCCAGGGAGTCATTCTAAAAAGTGCTGCAAAAGTCAACTTAAAGAGGACCTGTCACCCTGATGCATGGCAAAGAAAATGCAGTACTGAATGCATCATGTCTGCTGCATTCAGGGAAGGGGTCCCCCATGTCTCTAGCAACCCTGTAAGCTTTAAAAAAGACATTAGAAAACTTACAGATAAGTAGTCTAATGGGTGGGATCTTATTAAGAGGTCTTCACTGCTGGCACAGTCCTCCAGCCTCCTCCTTGTGTAGTCCACCCTTTTCTATGTCTCTGCGCCACCTCTTGTTCTGCTGACTCTGCCCTCCTCCTCTCTGAATAAAGCATAAACAGGGTGGGAATCTAGCGGTGACAAAAATCCAAATGCTTTGCAGACGCTCTGACCAAGCTATGTGTGGCAGGTTGAGTGACAGAGAGCAGGAGAGGAGGAGGGCAGAGCCAGCAGAACTGGAGGCGGCACAGAGACATATAAAGGACAGAATACACAAGGAGGAGGCTGGAGGACTGTGCCAGCAGTGAAGACCTCTTAGTAAGATCCCATCCATTAGACTACTTATCTGTAAGTTTTCTAATTTCTTTTTTAAAGCTTACAGGGGGGCTAGAAACATGGGGGACCCCTTCCCTGAATGCAGCAGACATGCTGCATTTAGTTTGCCATGCACAAGAGGAGTGACACGTCCTCTTTAATGAACAGCAATTTCAAAACCATATTGCTGTGCTCATGTTTCTCCTAATGTTACATTCTTTTATCGGCTTAAAGGATTGATAATTGAACAGTTAAAAGAAGTGTCATAATTATATTTCTTATTAAAGGCAACAAAGCCCATATATGGTCTTATCTGTGTAGGTGGAAGTAAGTCAAGATATAGTAGGCGTTACCTGGGTAGGTTGTGCCAGCCACAACCACTATATGAGCATATAATCCCAAATGCAGCAGCCACCATGAGGTAGAAGTATCACAAAATCAAGGAAGAGGCACACTGCCGCGTTGCCAGGAGGTGACACATCAAGGATGAGGATATTGTAGACAGTGATTTATTTTTCTACATGGCTTGAAGAAGTATATGGCTCCTTCTTTAGGACAAAATCCTGTACACACAGTAAAGTATAAGAGAGATATTTATAAGGTAAGTTAGACACTGCCCCTGTGACGAAATGGACCCCTTTAATATATAATGTAGGAAGATTTCTTATTCATCCAGACCATATTGTATTTTGGTTTGCAAACTTTTAATGGCCAAGGAGGATTTCCTACAGTATTTCGAGGATGACCATGGTGTTTAGTTTAGCATGGTAATGTAATTATCTAACTTGTTTGTCATAGAAGGCCAAGGAACTTAATTAGGCTAATCGTCTATTGTATATTACCCTGTGAATGTTGACTTTATGTAAATTGCCCCAGCCACTATTGTTTTAATGTCATGGTTTGCAGACTGAATGTCTCCTACTAACATTCCATTGTAAGGAGTATATCAATCAGTATGTCGCTCTACCTTGCCAGGATTGCAATACTACTAAAAATATGTTAAATGAGGCTTGAGGTCCAGCCAATGAAAAGACAGTGTTATTGCACCAATCGTGACGTTCCCAATATCCTGCAATGAGGGCTGAAAGTATATAAGGAGATGTGTTCATTAACCAGAGTTAGTTAGATTCTGTCTAGTGACCTCAGTCTAGGGATTTCGGTCCCGGCTAGAGATACACTGGACTGGATACAGGCAGCTAATCTAGGATCTTCGGGTCCGGTTGGGGAGCCATAACCCCAGGCCTAGGCATTTCGGTGCCGACCAAGGGGATCAGAACCCGGACTATAGAACCACAAGGACTTTAGCATCGGATTATCGGATTCAGCTGTGATAAAGACTGCATAAGGATAAGGAAGCAGCCCAGGTTGGGACGATACAGTCACCTGGCTACAGACTTTGCTGTGCTGTATTCTAACCCCTGGTGAGCCAGAAGAAGGGTGAGACTCTGTTGCCTGTTACATTATGTGTTGTGCTTTGTTATGCTTTATATGCTGTTAACTGTTTGGGGATCCAATAATGCCTTAATATTGTGGTTCCCTCACCCTGTGTTGTCTAAGTAGTGTTCCGCCCACGGTTAAGGAGCTCGGACGTTCAGTTGGGGATGAGCCCTGGTCCACGTTGTCTTTGTAAAGGCGGCTGGGCCTGCGGACGAGAGCACCCACTGACCCCCGGGTCTCCACACCCCCTTTGGTGGGGAAAAAAAGACCAGGAAGAATTTGAATATACTGGCTGGATACAAATGACAAACAAAGAGAAAAAATAAAGGCACACTGGTGAAGAGGAAAAATAAAATGAGAACATATTGTGAAAAGGATAAAATAAGTGAATTTTTTAAAAAGGGAAAGAAAATAATTACTATAATAATATGGTGAAGAACTGGAGAGAACTCAAATGTGAGAAGACCAAATGACAGGTTGAAGATACAACTAATGCATTTAGCTATCTGGGAAAGCCAAAAAAAACTGAAACAAATGGGGAAAAGTATGGAACTATGAAGGTAAAATAGATGTTAAATACATACTAGTGCATCTCAATGAATTAGGCTAGGGCCACACTGACGTTTGTTACCCTATTGTAACGCAATCCGGTTAAAACTTAGAAGTTTTCCCAGATGCACATAGCGGTAATGCTATGCGGTTGGGGAGAACGCTGCCCTTAGTTACCCGATGTGCACCATAGTTACCAGCCACACACAAAGCTGCGGGACTGCACTTTAGCTGAGCGCACAGAAAACGTTGCAGAAAATGGGGCAGCATTCTCCCAAACCGCATAGCATTAACTCTATGCGCTTCTGGGAAAACTTCTACGTTTTAACCGGATTGCGTTAGAATAGGGTAAAAACATCAGTGTGGCCCTAGCCTTAGAATGTCATCAAAAAGTTAATTTATGTCAGTAATTCAATACATAAAGTGAAACACATATATGATATAGAGTCATTGCAAACAGAGTGATCTATTTCAAGTGTTTATTTATGTTAATGTTGATGATTATAGTTTTCAGCCAATGAAAACCCAAAGGTCAGTATTTCAGAAAATTAAAGTAGGATGAAGGGTTAAAAACTGCGTTGTCATATACCACGATACATCAAAGGCTGAATATTATATTGATTTATTAGTCAACGCGTTTTCATGCTCTCACAAATGCCCTGAAACATGGCAATATGATATTGATTTTAGATAATATTATAATTCATTGAGATGCACTAGTATATAATAAATCATATAAGTCAATATAATAAAGAGATATGGCCCCTTTACACGCAGCTACAGGTAACAGGTTTTCCACAGGTAACTTACTGGTTGCAGTGAAATCATGGAGACATGGTTCTATCTTGTTGCTGTGTACAAATGGAACTATGTCTCCATGATTTCACTGCAACCAGTAAGTTACCTGTGGAAAACCTGTTAACTGTAGCTGCGTGTAAAGGGGCCAATAGTATGTTTTGTAGCTAGGGATGAGCAAGTATACTTGTTACTATTCAGTACTCGCCGAATAGTACGGTATTAAGGCTACTCGTTACTCTGTGAGTTTCCTTGTGGGAATAAGAAATGAGTAATTCCTCAGCTGGACCCTACAAAGTGGTCTGGGGGCTGAGGAAAAGGCTGAAATGGGAGCATGATTGTTTAAAAACTGGTGGTAAAAAACAATCATTTAGCCCAATCCTCTGCCTCCCATCCCGAACCTCTGCTCCCCCGCCGCCTCCTGAGTTAGGACCAGGCGAGGAGCGCAGCACAAGGGAGTGGGGAACGAAGGACCCCGGCGGGGAAGCCGGCGGTGAGAAGACTTCACCTCCAGCTTTCCCGTTCTGTGCTGTGCTCCCGCTCCTTGATGCCCCCTCCCTGATCCCTGGTTCTGCACTCCCTGCCCTGTCCTAACTTAGTATTGGGCGGAGAGGCAGCAGGGGAGTGGGGAGGGGGCATGAGGGAGCGGGGAGCGCTTTCCAGCCAGTTATTTCAAATGCACAGCTGATGCTGATCAGCTTTTCATTTGAAGTAGCCGCGCGGTGCTGACAGGGTCCATGTGAGTTCATGCAGCTTGAACTCACATGAACTTTCCCATGGCTGAAAGCTTCGCCATATTTTTGTATGTCAGCCAGGTACAGCAGACAGGAACAAGCTGCCCCCAACGCCCAGTTGCCTATTTGTACATGCCTGGAAACAAAAATATGGGGAAACAGTCACTGATGTCTGCACCCCCACCATCCCCTCCCCTGAAACCTGCACCCTGTTTCATGCCGGAAGGCTGAATAAAAAAGTCTGAGACCAACTTTACATATGGGTGAGTGCCTCCTTTCTTTATATATTTGGAAAAATATGGGGAAGCACTTTTTTAAAATTATTTCATGAATTTCGTGAAATAATAAAAAAAAAATATGTGGGCCTTCGCACTATTTTTGTGTCCAGGCAGGTACAACTAAGCAGCTGGGGGCTAGAATCCACAGCGCAGGGTAGCCCAAGCTTTCTGGTCTCCCCCGCTGTGAATTGCAGCCGCAGCCACCCCAGAAAATGGCGTGTTCATAGAAGCGTCATTTCCTGGCGCTGTACCCAACTTATCCAGGGCCCTGGTGCATTGGCTCACTGGGTAATAAAGGGGTTAGGGACAGCTTTGTATTATCAGCTGGCCCTAAGCCCGAAATTAATGGGGTGACGCCAATATTAGACATGACCACCATGAATTTCTAGAAAAGTGTTCACAAAACAACACAACACAGAGAAAAAAGTTTTATTATAAAAAAAACAAAACAACACTTAGAGACTCCATCTTTATTAAAAAAATAATCTTCTATTCGACGTAGTCCAATTGAGTCTTCTTCTTTAGCTCAGCTACATCTCTGGTAGAGAACCTCTACCAGAGATGTAGCTGAGTTTTGCACCCGGCCTTGGGAAAGTTCATGTGAGTTCATGCTGCATGAACTCAAAAGAACCCTGACAACACGGCACGGCTACTTCAAATGAACAGCTGATCAATATCAACTGTTCATTAGAAACAAGTGTCGGGAAAGCTGATAGTGAGAAGACTTCATCGCCGGCTTTCCTGTTCTGTGCTGCGCTCCCCACTCCTTGATGCCCCCTCCCCGCTTCCTCGACGCTTTTCCGCCCAGTCCTAAGTTAGGACCGGGCGGGGAGTGTAGAGCCAGGGAGCGGAAAGGGGGCATCAGGGAGTGGGGAGCGCAGCACAGAACGGGAAAGCCGGCAGTGAAGACTTCTTACCGCCGGTTTCCCCGCCCGGGTCCTTCGCTCCACGCTCCCTTGTGCTGCATTCCCCGCCCGGTCCTAACTCAGGATCGGGGTGGGAGGAGGCGGGGGGAGTGGAGTATCAGGATGGGAGGCTGCGGGGGACCATAGGATCTGGATGGGAGGCAGAAGAGGCTGAATGATTGTTTAAAAGCCGGCGGCACCCATTTCAGCTTTTTCCTCAGCCCCCAGACCACTTTGTAGGGTCTAGCTGAGGAATTACTTGGCTTACTCGCTTTTCCTATTCACTTACATTAGACTCACTACTCGTAACTAGTACCCAAGTATCGGGACCTACTTGTTACGAATATTTCACTACTCATTCATCCATATTTGTTGGAGGTTTAAAGATAAAATAAAAAAACTGGAGATAAATTCAGTATTTAGAAAGACAAAAAACAAACACAACGCTAAAATTCATACATACAAAGAAATCTCTTCTATATATATATATATATATATATATATATATATATATATCGTACTGTTTGCGAGAGCTCTAAACCTAATGGAAGAATGTTGCGTTCAAACATGCTACATTTAATGTCTTGCTTTTGGGATTCAGGTTGCCTCTGTAGATAACTTATGTCAAGGATCTGTGCAATCCTATTGTCTAGAACTTTTTGGTCAATTTACTCTGAGCATTTTGTGTTTGTTCATGATGAAAATCTGATGCGTAGCAAATAAGGTTACAAATAAAATGAGGAAAGGATAAAGCTGTTACTTTGTACAGTAGTATTTAGATCTTTCAACAGATATCAATGGCTAAAAAGAATCTTGAAATATGAAGAATTAATCATTTTAATTGTTGTTGTTAGAGCAGCTACAATTAGCAATGTACACTGTATGTAAGAAGTTTCATTTAACAACTATGAAAGAGAAATATATATTTTGCACAAATTGGACAGTCAAGGAAATCCTTCTAATTGCAAATTTAGGATGAAATAATTTATTTTATTTTATTATCAACAAACTCAAAAAGCTTTAACTTTTTTTACATTAACAATGCTATATTCTACAGGATAGTATGCTGTCAAAATCAGTCACTAAGAACTAGTACATCAGCGTTGTAATGTAATTCGTGGTAGATCTGGCAGATGTCGCTGCACCTGCTCCATCTACTGTGTAACGGCCAACTTGCAGCACAGATCCGGCAAGCACCATTCATTTTCTATGGAGCTTGTGTGGTATTGCCAAATCTAGTGCTTGCGGCACTTGCGGCATTGCAAAAAAAAAATGCTGCTAGCAGCGTTTTATTTTGCACGGCCGCAAGTGCCAGATCTGCCGAGTTCAGCAATATCGCACTTGCCCCACCTGACCGCAAGCCCCATAGAGAATGAATGGGGCATTCCGGAATGATGCCGCAAGTCAGCCGTTAGGCGCGTTATGCGGTATATCCGGCAGGTGCAGCGACATGTGTCGGATCTACTGCGAAATTGATGTAAAAGGAGCCTAAGATGAGTCTGTCCTTTAAACATATCCAGGTTAATTCTCATAAAAGAGTTTCTATCTATGAAAATGAAATGATGGAAAAACCATGATTACCCACACCATTGTCACTGGGGAACCATTTGACCCCTTTTAGTGTAATAGTGGAAATGACGATTTATTAGGATATATAAAGACAGCACAGTGATGGAAGGAGGTCAGGTGAGTTGAGAAATTTTATGGTAACATGGTGGCTCAGTGTTAAGCATTAAAGATGAGCAGATTAGGCAAAATTCTAAATTGCCTATTCGCAAGGATTCAATGTGCAATATTATGCTTTGGGTTCTCTCTAGCTTAATAATTGTAATATTTAAAAAATGTAAAACAAATCCTTGTACCCATTTTACCTCTCGCCTTGCTGGAACCTCTTTTTTTAACCATTACCTGTCTGGTCTGTGTCCTATCTTCAGAATCCCACTGTTTATGCTGAAATACCTGAGATTCTCACACTGAGCTGGAACTTGCAACACTAAGGAAGCTCTGGAGGGTTTTGGACAAGTGTGCACAAGATTATGAATTCATAATGTCACGACATACGATGTGAGCTTGCACACGCATGCGTAAGACCATCCAAAGCCTCTTCAGAGTCGGAACTTCTGGCACAGTATTAGAGGCCATGACATTTCAGGGCTCACAGCATGGATCAAAAGAGGCAACAATGATGTAACAAGGAAGGAGCAATGGGGAAACGGAGAAGCTAGAGCGGTGAGTGGAGTAGATGACCGGAGTTCCCGTGAGAACGTGACGTCACCACAGGTCCTGGAAGCACCGGACCTTGCCGGAAAGCTTAAAATAGATATTTTTATGACTCGGACCCTTTCTTTAAGTAAAAGTTACTTAAAGAAAGGGTCCGAAACATAAAAATATCTATTTTAAGCTTTCCGGCAAGGTCCGGTGCTTCCAGGACCTGTGGTGACGTCACGTTCTCGCGGAACTCCGGTCATGTGACCGGAGTTCCTGCGAGAACTGACGTCACCACAGGTCCTGGAAGACACAGGACCATACCGGAGGCTTCGGTGGACCGCGGACAGGTGAGCATACATTATTTTTTTATTTTTTACACTTTATTTGACTTTATTTCACTTCCACAATGTATGTATATACATTGTGGAAGTGAAACAGCCCCACAAGCCCGGTTTTTTCGTGTTCCGGGATGTTCGACGGTGTTCGTCGAGCATTCGACAAACATTCGTCGAACACCCCGTCGATTCGGCGAATCGAATCGAACACGAACTCCGGGGTGGTGGCTCATCTCTAGCCCTGAGGTATTGGTTAACATTGGTTCAAGTGAAATGCAATGCTTTCTTGCATTGCACTTTCAAATTTTATACACAGATGTGAATGAACACTAAAAGTGAGAAATTTAAATTTCTCACCCCCCTGATGCTATGCTATCTGGATGCAGCGTGTCTGCTGCATTCAGGGAAGTGGTCCCCCATGTCTCTAGCACCCTGTAAGTTGTTAAAAAGACTTTAGAAAGTGTACAGATAATGAGTCCAGAGGGACTTACTCAGTAATGAGTCATCGCTGTTGCTGGTGTCCTCCCTGCCTCCAGCCCTCTCTGTGCCACTTCTTGTTCTACCTTCTTTATGTATCTGCCCTCCTCCCCGCTCCAGCCTTCTGTGTGCCCCCTCCAGCCCTCTCTTGTTCAGCCACCTGTATGTGTCATCGCTTATGGCTGGAGATGGGGAGGACACCAGCAACAGCGAAGAGTCATTACTGAGTTAGTCCCTCCGGACTCCTTATCTGTACACTTTATAAAGTCTTTTTACCAACTTACAGGGGGGGGGGCTAGAAACATGGGGGACCGCTTCCCTGACTGCAGCAGTCACGATGCATTCAATGCTGCATTCAGTAAGCATAGGACCATGGGGGTGACAGGTCCTCTTTAGCGGTGAATCTGATAGCACTGGACCAGATTTCGGCCCCATAGTATGCTATATATATAGATAGCTGCCATCCGGTTTCCATCTGTCCGGGAGAATCCGTGAGGATTCAGATTTTTCTCCCGGACACAAAAATGCTGCATGCATTAATTTCAGCATTAATGCCGCACCCTGGAGCCGGACGCCGGGTGCTGAAGCTCAGCGCCGCTCGGCTCTGAACTTCGGCCCCACAGAGCTGTCCCCTGCTGACAGTTCAGGAGCCGCGGTCCTGAATTATCAGCAGATGTGGCTGGAAATGGGCCATCCAGCTGCACATCTGACTGGAACGCATAATTGGCCCTCCGGTTTCATGCTTTCGATTGTACAAGTGAATGAATTGAGACTAAAGCAACATTTTTGGTAAAATATAAATGTATTTCTTTTTTCATTGCACATTCCACTCATTCCTGTAAAGAACCTGAGGGGTTAAAACTTCTTGAATATGATTTTGAGAAGATTAAGGGCAGCAATTTTTAGAATGGTGTCACTTTTGGGTATTGTCTGTCATGTAAGCCTCTCAAAGCCACTTCAAATGTGATGTGGGCCATAAAAAACAGTTTTTTGGAATTTTGTTGTAAAAATTAGAAACTCCTAAAAAATTGTATCCCTTCTAACTAAAAAAAATGATGTTTTAAATATTGTGCTGATGTAAAGTAGACATGTGGGAAATGTTTTTCTCAAAAACAAACTCCAAGGAGCAGTGGCGCACCCAGAAATTTCCCAAGGTAGGGGTCCAAGAAACACACATCGGCCCTGAAAGGGGGGTGTCACCCCCCAGCGGGGTTCCGAGGGGCAAAGCCCCCGGTGGGGGGGTTTGGGGGAGCGAAGCCCCCTAAAAGCAGCCTCTTTTGTGGGCCCTTGGGTGCTGTGTAATTGTTCCTGTCTCCTGACATAGGGGTCCAGCTCCTTGTGTACTGCACCACTTCTCAGGGCCGTCCAAAGGGGGGGTCCAGACACGTAGGTCCCCCCCCTTGGGTGCGCCTATGCCAAGGAGTCAGGCCAAATCAATTGCAATTACCGGTAAATATTTATTAAAAAACCATGTAAAATGACAATGTATACAATGGTACACAGAAGGAGGACCACATGACACAAATCTCAACCACAATGGTAATCAATCCTCAGGTATAACAAGTTAGACAGTCAAACAACAGTGCCCCAACCTGGGTACACCATATACCTAAATGAGGATGACACAGATAACATTCCAAGCCATGGGTCCAAATTACCTTATCTCTAATAAACTGCCGTGAACCCCGCACATGCGCAATAGCTGCGCGAAGCCAGCAGTACACCCAAATTAGTGTACTGACGTATGTGAAACCGGATATGAAGCTTATTACGTCAAACCGGCTTCACCGCCCCTACTACGAAGCGAGCAGCCTCTCGGATGTTTACCACGCACATGGGGGCGTGCATAATTACTGTCAAGGCGGAGGAGAGCGGCACACAGCCCCCCCTGTTGCGGCTTCCGATACTAGGAAGCCGCAGTAATGATATAATAAAATAGTGATTTATAAAGATCGCCAGCACGGTGTGTGGAGAACCAGGGATGGATGGCATCAGGATACCAAGCTGCAGGGGTAGGTAAAGGGGATGTGGGGTGGTGTTATGGGGTGAGGATCACTTTAAGTTCAAAATTGTTTCCATCACTAAGGGTTTAATTCTAGAATATGTATGTAGTTTATTTATGAAGATTTAAGAATAATGCAATGAGCAATCAGTAAGGTACCGTCACACTTGGAGACTCTCCAGCGATCCTGACAACGATACGACCTGGTAGGGATCGCTGGAGCGTCACTACGTGATCGCTGGTGAGATGTCAAACAGTCAGATCTCACCAGCAATGCAGCAACGATAAGGCGGTCGATAGGACCCTGTCACTCTAGGGCGTAGTATTGAGGTCATGGTCGTTGTCCCCGTGAAAAACACCGATGCATGCTTCCCAAAGGGGTCCCAACGATCAAAAATGGTCCAGGCCATTCTGACACAGTCAGCGATCTCACAGCGGGGGCCTGGTCGCTGCTGCAAGTGACACGGAGCTACATCGCCAGCAGCAGTCAGGGTACTTCCATTGCGAGCGGCCGGGAGATGACCGGTCATCTCCCGGCTGTGTCGCTGCTGACCTCCGTGCTACCATCGGGAGATCAACGGCGCTAGTGGTGGTGTGCGTGATTCAAATTCAGCGCCAATTCGCAACCAGACTGCGCCTGTCGCTGATTGGTCACGGTCGGCTGGGCACGACCAATCAGCGACATGGGATTTCCGTTACAGAGAGACAGACCGACAGAATTAGGCAATTATATAGTACTAGATGGCGGCCCGATTCTAAAGAATCGGGTAGTCTAGAATCCATATATAGTTTATTTACTAATAGTTACGGGAGTGCGGTGAAATGAATTGTGTGCATACAGGCGGCTCTGTGGGTAGCACAGTACACGGTGGCTCAGTGGTTAGCACTGCGCGGTGGCTCAGTGGTTAGCACTGCGCGTTGGCTCAGTGGTTAGCACTGCGCGGTGGCTCAGTGGTTAGCACTGCGCGGTGGCTCAGTGGTTAGCACTGCGCGGTGGCTCAGTGGTTAGCAGTGAGTGCAGTGGCTCAGTGGTTAGCAGTGAGTGCGGTGGCTCAGTGGATAGCAGTGAGTGCGGTGGCTCAGTGGTTAGCAGTGAGTGCGGTGGCTCAGTGGTTAGCAGTGAGTGCAGTGGCTCAGTGGTTAGCAGTGAGTGTGGTGGCTCAGTGGTTAGCAGTGAGTGCGGTGGCTCAGTGGTTAGCAGTGAGTGTGGTGGCTCAGTGGTTAGCAGTGAGTGCGGTGGCTCAGTGGTTAGCAGTGAGTGCGGTGGCTCAGTGGTTAGCAGTGAGTGCGGTGCCTCAGTGGTTTGCAATGAGTGCGGTGGCTCAGTGGTTAGCAGTGAGTGCGGTGAGATTGGTCAGCGCAGCGCCGTGGGCAGAGTGGTCAGCGCAGCACCGTGGGCAGAGTGGTCAGCACAGCGCCGTGTACAGAGTGGTCAGCGCAGCACCGTGGGCAGAGTGGTCAGCGCAGCGCCGTGGGCAGAGTGGTCAGCGCAGCACCGTGGGCAGAGTGGTCAGCGCAGCGCCGTGGGCAGAGTGGTCAGCGCAGCGCTGTGGGCAGAGTGGTCAGCGCAGCGCCGTGGGCAGAGTGGTCAGCGCAGCGCCGTGGGCAGAGTGGTCAGTGTAGCACCGTGGGCAGAGAGGTCAGCGCAGCACCGTGGGCAGAGTGGTCAGCACAAACATACACACACACACACATACACACACTCCTCTATACTTACAACCGACCCTGTGTCTTCCCCGCCGCCTGGATCCTGAGTCGACATGTCGCCGCCCTTCGGATGACTGGATTCAATATGTCGTCCGGGTAGTTTGGCGAGACATCTTGAACGCTATATTGGATCTAGTAGTTTGGGGGCGGCGACATGTCGACTGAGGATCCAGGCAGTGGACACAGGCCCGGTGGTAAGTATAGCGAAGTGTGCGTGTGTGTGTATGTGTGTGTGCAAAGTTGAGGGAAGTGCGGACAAAGTGATGGAAGTGCCTACATGCACAGATATATACACATACTGTACATTGCATATGGAGGGGTGAGGAGAACGGAGGCTGGAGGGAAGAGGACAGGGAGAGGAGAGCGGAGGCTGGAGGGCAGAGGACAGGGAGAGGAGAGCGGAGGCTGGAGGGCAGAAGACAGGGAGAGAAGTGGGGAGGCTGGAGGGCAGAGGACAGGGAGAGGAGAGCGGAGGCTGGAGGGCAGAGGAAAGGGAAAGGAGAGCGGAGGCTGGAGGGCAGAGGACAGGGAGAGGAGAGCGGAGGCTGGAGGGCAGAGGACAGGGAGAGGAGAGCGGAGGCTGGAGGGCAGAGGACAGGGAGAGAAGCGGGGAGGCTGGAGGGCAGAGGACAGGGAGAGGAGAGCGGAGGCTGGAGGGCAGAGGACAGGGAGAGGAGAGGGGAGGCTGGAGGGCAGAGGACAGGGAGAGGAGAGCAGAGGCTGGAGGGCAGAGGAGAGCGGAGGCTGGAGGGCAGAGGACAGGGGAGACGAGAGCGGAGGCTGGAGGGCAGAGGACAGGGGAGGGTGGAGGGCAGAGGAGAAGGGAGGCTGGAGGGCAGAGGACAGGGGAGACGAGAGCGGAGGCTGGAGGGCAGAGGACAGGGGAGGGTGGAGGGCAGAGGAGAAGGGAGGCTGGAGGGCAGAGGACAGGGGAGGCTGGAGGGCAGAGGACAGGGAGAGGAGAGCGGAGGCTGGAGGGCAGAGGACAGGGAGAGGAGAGCGGAGGCTGCAGGGCGGAGGCTGGAGGGCAGAGGACAGGGGAGAGGAGAGCAGAGGCTGGAGGGCAGAGAACAGGGAGGGGAGAGCGGAGGCTGGAGGGCAGAGAAGAGGGAGTGGAGAGCAGAGGCTGGAGGGCAGAGGACAGGGAGAGGAGAGCGGAGGCTGGAGGGCAGAGGACAGGGAGAGGAGAGCGGAGGCTGGAGGGCAGAGGAGAGCGGAGACTGGAGGGCGGAGGCTGGAGGCAGAGGACAGGGAGAGGAGAGCGGAGGCTGGAGGGCAGAGAACAGGGAGGGGAGAGCGGAGGCTGAGGGCAGAGAACAGGGAGGGGAGAGCGGAGGCTGGAGGGCAGAGGACAGGGAGAGGAGAGCAGAGGCAGAGGGCAGAGGAGAGCTGAGTCTCGAGGGCGGAGTCTGGAGGGCAGAGGACAGGGGAGAGGAGAGCGGAGGCTGGAGGGCAGAGAACAGGGAGGGGAGAGCGGAGGCTGGAGGGCAGAGAAGAGGGAGTGGAGAGCGGAGGCTGGAGGGCAGAGGACAGGGAGAGGAGAGCGGAGGCTGGAGGGCAGAGGACAGGAGAGGAGAGCGGAGGCTGGAGGGCAGAGAAGAGCGGAGGCTGGAGGGCGGAGGCTGGAGTGCAGAGGACAGGGGAGAGGAGAGCGGAGGCTGGAGGGCAGAGAACAGGGAGGGGAGAGCGGAGGCTGGAGGGCAGAGAACAGGGAGGGGAGAGCGGAGGCTGGAGGGCAGAGGACAGGGAGAGGAGAGCAGAGGCAGAGGGCAGAGGAGAGCGGAGTCTCGAGGGCGAGGCTGGAGGGCAGAGAACAGGGGAGAGGAGAGCGGAGGCTGGAGGCAGAGAACAGGGAGGGGAGAGCGGAGGCTGGAGGGCAGAGAGAGTGGAGGGCAGAGGCTGGAGGGCAGAGGACAGGGAGAGGAGAGCGGAGGCTGGAGGGCAGAGGACAGGGAGGGGGAGGGAGGCTGGAGGCAGAGAGGACAGGGAGGGAGAGGGAGGCTGGAGGGCAGAGGACAGGGAGAGAAGAGTGGAGGCTGGAGGGCAGAGGACAGCGGAGAGGAGAGCGGAGGCTGGAGGGCAGAGGACAGGGAGGAGAGGAGGCGGAGGCTGGAGGGCAGAGGACAGGGAGAGGAGAGCGGAGGCTGTAGGGCAGAGGACAGGGAGAGGAGAGCGGAGGCTGGAGGGTAGAGGACAGGGAGAGGAGAGCGGACGCTGTAGGGCAGAGGACAGGCAGAGGAGAGCGGAGGCTGGAGGACAGAGGAGAGCGGAGGCTGGAGGGCGGAGGCTGGAGAGCAGAGGACAGGGAGAGGAGAGCAGAGGCTGGAGGGCAGAGGACAGGGAGAGGTGAGCGGAGGCTGGAGGGCAGAGGAGAGCGGAGGCTGGAGGGCAGAGGAGAGCAGAGGCAGGAGGGCAGAGGAGAGCGGAGGTAGGAGGGCAGAGGAGAGCGGAGGCTGGAGGGCAGAGGAGAGCGGAGGCAGGAGGGCAGAGGAGAGCGAAGGCAGGAGGGCAGAGGACAGGGGAGGCTGAAGGGCAGAGGAGAGGGGAGGCTGGAGGGCAGAGGAGAGGGGAGGCTGGAGGGCAGAGGACAGGAGAGGCTGGAGGGCAGAGGACAGGGGAGGCTGGAGGGCAGAGGACAAGGGAGGCTGGAGGGCAGAGGAGAGGGGAGGCTGGAGGGCAGAGGACAGGGGAGGCTGGAGGGCAGAGGAGAGCAGAGGCTGGAGGGCAGAGGCACAGCTTTAGTGACAGAGATAGGCGTGGCATGCTGGGAGCTGTGGTGCCACACACTGCTCTGTGACCTGGCTGCAGCTCCTTCATGCACCTCAGTGAGGACAGGTTGTCCCCAGGAGCCGGCTTCCTTTCCTCTCCCCCTCCGTTCCTCCCTCCGTGTCTGTTCCCTTCGGTGTCGGCTTCTTCCAGGAGCTGCCTTCTCCTCCTTGTCACTGAGCAGCCACCTGAAGGAGGCATGGAGAGGCTGCACTTCCAGGGGGCTGCGGGGGCCATAGATGATTACGTGGAGTCCAGGAGGTGAGGAGAGGGTGCAGACTGTGCGCGGGATAAGGCGCCATTGCTGGCTTTGACAGACAGTGGAGCGTATTCTGTGAAGACTCACAAAGCCTTTGCGAGTTAGGCTTTGCGAGGCAGCCACGGACACGACGACGGAAACAGTGCCGAAAGTTATATATTAGATATGTCTTTTTTTGGAAGATTAAACTGCTTTCAGACTGTTTCCTGTCAGACTGAGTGACTCTGTGGCACAGCAGTTTGGCAGTCCACCAGCAGTCACAGATGTTACCATGGGAACCGCTTAGTTGTGAACTCTGGTGACTGCACTAATATCAGCTTCACGGTGCATTAATGTTTTCCAGAGGCTGCAATAAGGGGTTAGGATTCTTAATGTCACCCCTCACTGCAACCTGTGGATGTAGCAGAGCCGAGGTCCATTGTGTGACATCATGTGGATTATGTTGGAACTGCATGGGTGTTTTGGGAGGTAATAAATTGGTGAAAAAGTGTGTCCTTGAATTTTATTTCAAATAAAGGATTTTCTGAGTTTGTGCTTATTTATTTTTACTTACAAGATTAGTCTGTCTGTCCCATAGACATATCTAGGAGGTCAGAGGGGACCTGTCAGGTTCTCTTTAAAGAAGACCTCTCACCCACCTGCTGCATTGCAAACTAAATGATGCAGTGAATGCAGGATGTTTCTAGCCCCCCTGTAAGCTTTAAAAAATACATTAGAAACCTAACAGTTAAGTAGTCTAAAGGGTGGGATCTTATTAAGAGGTCTTCATGGCTTTTACAGTCCTCCAGCCTCCTCCTTGTGTATTCCGCCTCCTTCCATGTCTCTGTGCCGCCTCCTGTTCTGCTGACTCTGCCCTGCTCTCTTTCACTCAACCTGCCGCACTGAGCTTGGTCTGAATAAAGCATAAACAGGGCGGGAATCTGGCGCTGACATCAGGACAAATGTTTTGCAGCCGCTCTGATCAAGCTGACATGCTGCATTCTGTGTTGCATTTCGTTTTCAATGCAGCAGGGGGGGGGCGACAGGTCCTCTTTCAGCACCCATCAGATTTTGGAATGGTCAGAAACCTATCTTTATTTGTTTTAGCTTTGTATTGCTATTTGTTACTTTATAACAAATTTATCTGTCAGTCTGTGTATCTATATTCAGAATAGTCTGATAGCTTGTTTTGAAAAAAATTCAAGGGTTTCAGTTTAATTGTAAGGATGGCTTCCAGTGAATTGTTCTAATGTAATTGAGTCCTTTTAGCTTGCTGTTACCTACAAGAAAGATAAATCTATTTTTAGATGTAATTCAATGTTGTTGAATCTATTCACTTTCAGCAGAACACAATGAATGTCAGTGGGGTAGAAAGCACTGTACTGAAATTCTCCTGTCTATGGCACTATCTTACCCAGTTAACAATGTAAATCAAACCTTTAATTAAAGTCTATTACCGTATATACTCGTGTATAAGCCGAGTTTTTCAGCCCAAAAATTGGGCTGAAAAGTACCCCCTCGGCTTATACACGGGTCAATACGGTAAATGGTGTGGTGGGGGCTGCGTCCTGGGCTGGGGAGGCTGGACGAGGCTTCTCCTGTGTGTCCCTCTATATGGCGTCCCCTGTCCTGTGTGTCCCTCTCTATAGCGTCCCCTCTCCTGTGTGCCCCTCTGTATACCGTCCGCTCTCCTGTGTGCCCCTCTGTATACCGTCCGCTCTCCTGTGTGCCCCTCTGTATACCGTCCTCTCTCCTGTGTGCCCCTCTGTATACCGTCCTCTCTCCTGTGTGCCCCTCTGTATACCGTCCGCTCTCCTGTGTGCCCCTCTGTATAGCGTCCGCTCTCCTGTGTGCCCCTCTGTATACCGTCCGCTCTCCTGTGTGCCCCTCTGTATAGCGTCCGCTCTCCTGTGTGCCCCTCTGTATAGCGTCCGCTCTCCTGTGTGCCCCTCTGTATACCGTCCGCTCTCCTGTGTGCCCCTCTGTATACCGTCCGCTCTCCTGTGTGCCCCTCTGTATACCGTCCGCTCTCCTGTGTGCCCCTCTGTATAGCGTCCGCTCTCCTGTGTGCCCCTCTGTATAGCGTCCGCTCTCCTGTGTGCCCCTCTGTATAGCGTCCGCTCTCCTGTGTGCCCCTCTGTATAGCGTCCCCTCTCCTGTGTGTCCCTCTATAGCGTCCCCCCCCCCCTCCTTCCAGTGTCAGTTCCCGCTTTTCTTCGCTCACAGCAGTCATTGTGACCTGTGCCCGGTGCAGTGAGGGTTAAATCAACAGGAGGCCGTAATCCCCGCAGCGCCAGCACAGTACCCACATCATCCTCACTGCATCATGAACGGTCTGGGCCTCGCGGCGTCACAGTCTCCAGCAATACCGGCTCCGGCACCTCCAGATATTCATTTAAGAAAGGTATGACACTGACACCGCACCGACAGTACACCACTGGGGAGTCTGCCTGTATACTGCCACTGGGGAGGCTGCTGTATACTACCACTGGGGAGGCTGCCTATATACACCACTGGGGAGTCTGCCTGTATACTACCACTGGGGAGTCTGCCTGTATACACCACTGGGGAGTCTGCCTGTATACTACCACTGGGGAGTCTGCCTGTATACTACCACTGGGGAGTCTGCCTGTATACACCACTGGGGAGTCTGCCTGTATACACCACTGGGGAGTCTGCCTGTATACACCACTGGGGAGTCTGCCTGTATACGCCACTGGGGAGTCTGCCTGTATACGCCACTGGGGAGTCTGCCTGTATACGCCACTGGGGAGTCTGCCTGTATACACCACTGGGGAGTCTGCCTGTATACACCACTGGGGAGTCTGCCTGTATACACCACTGGGGAGTCTGCCTGTATACACCACTGGGGAGTCTGCCTGTATACACCACTGGGGAGTCTGCCTGTATACACCACTGGGGAGTCTGCCTGTATACGCCACTGGGGAGTCTGCCTGTATACGTCACTGGGGAGTCTGCCTGTATACACCACTGGGGAGTCTGCCTGTATACACCACTGGGGAGTCTGCCTGTATACACCACTGGGGAGTCTGCCTGTATACACCACTGGGGAGTCTGCCTGTATACTACCACTGGGAGTCTGCCTGTATACACCACTGGGGAGTCTGCCTGTATACACCACTGGGGAGTCTGCCTGTATACGCCACTGGGGAGTCTGCCTGTATACACCACTGGGGAGTCTGCCTGTATACACCACTGGGGAGTCTGCCTGTATACACCACTGGGGAGTCTGCCTGTATACACCACTGGGGAGTCTGCCTGTATACTACCACTGGGGAGTCTGCCTGTATACTACCACTGGGGAGTCTGCCTGTATACTACCACTGGGGAGTCTGCCTGTATACTACCACTGGGGAGGCTGCTGTATATACCACTGGGGAGTCTGCCTGTATACTACCACTGGGGAGTCTGCCTGTATACTACCACTGGGGAGTCTGCCTGTATACTACCACTGGGGAGTCTGCCTGTATACACCACTGGGGAGGTTGCTGTATACTACCACTGGGAAGGCTGCTTTACACTACCACTGGGGGGCCTGTATACCACACTGCTGGGGGCTGTATACCTGTGCTGGGTTCCACCCTCGGCTTATACACGAGTCAATAGGTTTTCCCAGGTTTTGGGGGCAAAAGTAGGGGGGTCGGCTTATACACGGGTCGGCTTATACACGAGTATATACGGTAATTGTATCCCTCCAGCATTTGGCAACATTTCTGTAATATCTGCAATATTTTAGCACTAACTTTAAAGCAGAGACATAGAAAACTGTAAGATGCATTGAAATTATATGTACTAGTGCATCTCAATGAATTAGAATATCATCAAAAATCAAGTAATATTGCCATGTTTCAGGGCATTGATATACACAGGTATGTATATTTAAAGGGGTTTTCCCATGAGCAATGTTAATTTTAATAGATCTTTGAGTAATAATAGTTTTCACCATTAGATGTGTTTACTTCTTCCAAACCTTGGCCGTATCTATGTGTCCTAGAAAGCAGTACTTATGTCGGGCCCCACGGGACGTGCATTCTCGGTGCCGGACCGGGTGGTGCTGGGGAAGTCACGGGTGGCTTGGTCCGGACCGTGTCCCGGACTCGGCAAATAAAGGGGATTATTTACAGGGGAAATGTCACTCGTGACACCACCCACTTGATGCGGCCAGTGATGGGGGCCGCCGCTGCTGCAGAGCCTCCGGGGGTGATGGAGTGGCAGCGGAGATGTTATAGTTCCAGTGGGAAGAACTGTATCCCCCGGGGCAGTAAGGGTTAAGGGTTGTGGAATTGTCCAGGACACTTACTTTGCAGACGCTGCAGGATCTCTCTTCCTTGCTGGTGCTGACAGGCTTGTAGCTCTGCAGGTGGGAATCTGCTGCAACCTGTATGGGAGGAATGGTCTGCAGATAGAGACTGACAAGAGAGGCCAATTCAGGGTTTTCCGTGTCTTTTACTCTCGATTCTTCAAGCAGTTTACAAGTCAGTTGCAGTTCTTACAGTTCAAGCACAGTTCTCAATACACGGGTACATTCTCCCTCTCCGGGTTCCCTTTGCTCTGCAGCCAGGCCTCTCTCTCTGTAACCCCTCACACAGTCTTTAGTGTCCTTTCCGGGCTGTCTACGGTCTCCGTCTGTACGGGTGGTGTGTGGTGCGCTGGACAGTATGGCGGTGACTCGGACCCCTGGTGGGCCCTCCGGGTTGTCACTGAGCTGCCTGTCCTTTGGGCTGGGGACCCTAACGTGGAGCTGTGGTCCCCCGTCGTGTTGTTTGGGGATTCCGGGTAAACTGCGGTCCCCTCTAGAGCCGACACTCTTCTCAGCCCAGCCTCCAGCAGTCCTCAGCACGAGGCTCTACCAGGCTCCTTCTCTCTGTTCCTCTCAGTATACTAGGAAGGCTACTCCGCCTGCAGTCAGTGGCTTTAGCTGCTGTCTAGGGCACGGGTTCCACCGTCCCTCTCGGTTCTGTCACACTCCTGGTGGCATCAGCGTCGGACGGGCTTTCTCTCCCCTCTGGCTCACATTGGCTCAGTACGGATTCTGCGCTCCTAGGCCTTGCACTCACAGGACGTGTGTAAGTCTTTCTGTCTTTGCATCTGTGAGGGTGTTGGTGTGCAACAATGTCCTACCTGCCTGGCTGCAGTTCCCTTTTGTGGCCTCCTGGACGCAGGGGCGCCACACTTACCAACCTAGGACTTACAGATATGTCCTGTTGGTTTTTATGGGCACAGGCGCTGTGCCCAGCATGATTGCTGCCAGGAACTCGGCTTTTCCAACAGCCAAGCCTCAGCTCTCACAGCCGGGTATGGTCCCCATGCTGGTCCTGGCTGTTTAGCCCCCTAGGTGCTGCTATCGATATAGCTCCCCTCCTTTCTCCTCCGATTGGTGCTGTGGTAAAGGAATAGTAAAGGTCTGAATGTTTTCATGATGACCGAGATCATAATGACTTCCGGGTCACAAGACTACGGAAAGTCTCAGGGATCACACCTGCAGCATAATTCCCGAAGCTTCTGACATTAAAGCTTTGCCACCTGCACTGTATTGCAATGATAGAGCATCGATCAGGGAAGTGAAAGGTAATGTCCCATATAGGAACTAAGTAAAAAGTAA
The DNA here is from genome assembly GCA_033576535.1 of Allobates femoralis. Taxonomy (NCBI): domain Eukaryota; kingdom Metazoa; phylum Chordata; class Amphibia; order Anura; family Aromobatidae; genus Allobates; species Allobates femoralis. Next base: position 149,167,864 of record JARQOC010000001.1, read on the forward strand.
AAATAAAAGTTAAGAAAATGTAAAAACATTTACATAAAAGCAGAAAACAAAGAACCCCCAATATTCTAATAAATAGTTATATTTCTTGATCTTCTCCATGTCACCTCAAGTGTCTCTTAAGTGTCCAGAAATATTGCAGAAAATGTCATTCTGTATTACATGGACTGCATTCTCATCTCATCTATCAATTCATCTCATTCAAAGGTACGCTATGCTACAAATTGAAAATTGTCTGACCTACATGTATCATTCATGTAACTAATCCTTTCCTGAGTGATACAGTTTGCTGAGGTATGTACCTAATCATATGGTACACTATGCTACGAATTTAAAATTGTCTAATCTGCATGTATCATTCATGTATCTAATCCTATCCTGTGTGATACTGTTTGCTGAGCTGTGTATCTAATTATATGGTACGCTACGCTACAAATTGAAAATTATCTGACCTTCACGTATTATTCATGTATCTAATCCTATCCTGTGTGATACTGTGATACACTTTCATCATGCTTACCTCTGCCCTAACAGTAACTGCTTCACTAATCCTTACCCTCCTCCACAACCCCCAAACCCCACCACTTGCAAAACAAATATTTATCTCACTATTGTTCATACCTCCCCACCTGATCTCCTGTGCTGACCTGCTTCTCAATCTCACACCTCTCCTGCAGAAACACAAAGTAAACCGGCCACTTTCATTCTCCCACCTGCTTGCTCTCTCTATGCTTCTCCTATCAGTGGGTGACATATCTACCAACCCAGGACCTCCCTAGCAAACATTACCCACTATTCCTTCCTCTTATAACACCACACCTGCAAGAAACAGACGCAATCTTTTAAATATAAAAACCATTCCCCTGACCCCCTCTCCACTGCCCTCTCTCTCTGGAGCACCTCTGGAATGCCCGTTCCATCTGTAATAAACTCCACTTCACTCCCAACCTCTTTACCTCTTGCAAACTCTCCTTCCTGCGCCTCACAGAAATGTTACTTTCCTCCCACCTCACATCCAATTCTCTCTTTGACAACCTTTAATCTGGCTAATGCCCCACCACTCCACCAAAACCACCTTAACCAAAATTACTAACGACCTACTTACTGCCAAAGCTAATGGACATTTCTCCATCCTCCTCCTTCTTGACCTGCCCTCTGCATTCAACTACTGCCTCCTATTACATATCCTCTCTTCCATTAGTATCACTGACCTTGCCTTCTCCAGAATCTCCTCCTACCTTTACAATCACACATTTAGTGTCTTCCATTCCCACACAACCTCCTCACCCCATCCCCTCTCTGTTGAGGTCCCTCAAGGCTCTGTCCTGGGACCCCTTCTTTTTTCCATCTATACCCTTGGCCTAGGACAACTCATAAAGTCCAATGGATTCCAGTACCACCTGCACGCTGACAACACTCAGATCTACCTCTCTGGCCTAGACGTCACCTCAGTGCTATCTAGAATCTCATAGTGTCTATGACCCATATCCTCTTTCTTCTCCTCTCGCTTCCTTAAACTAAATGTAGACAAAACTGAACTCATCATCTTTCCCCCATCTCGCGCACCTCTCTTACCTGATCTATCTATCACAATAAATTACATCACACTTTGCCCTGTACCTAAAGTTCGCTGCCTCGGAGTGATCCTTAACTCTGCCTTATCCTTCAAACCACACATCCAAGCTATCGCCACCTCCTTCCCCCCCCCCCCCCAACTACAAAATATTTCCAAAATCTGTCCCTTCTTCAACATTCAATCCACTAAACTATTAGTGCATGCGCTCATCATCTCCCGTCTCGACTACTGCAACCTCCTTCTCCATGACCTCCCTGCTAATACTCTTGCACCTCTCCAATCTGTCCTTAACTCTGCTAGCCACTTCAGGTCCATCACCTGTTAACAAAACTATAGGGGGCTTTCCCATTACTGATAGCAGAAAGGCTCTAAAAAGATGCAATGGCTACCCCCCTCTGAGAAAAAATTCAGCAAAATTTGTACTCCAAAGTCCAAATACCATCTCAATTCTGAGCCCCACAATGTGCCTAAGCAACAGTTAACATCCATATTTTTGCATTTCTGTAGTATAGGGAATGCACATAATTTAAGGGGTGCAGGTTTCAAGAAGCATGAGCTGGGTACCATGTACAAGTAGTACAATCTACTGGGCATGATAAGGGCATATTTGCAATATTTAGATCTGCAACATTGACTGCATTTGACACCATGAATGTGTTCCAGAGCCAAAATTATCAGTAAACTCAAACATAACACCCCAGAGGGGTGTATTTTCCAAAACATGGGTCATATTAGCACCATGGATGCACTAAAAGCTAGCATTTTTATATTTTGAAATGTTAAAAAAATGCTAGCTTTAACACATCCATAGGCTCCCATGTAAAAAACGCATTGCAAAAGTGCAATGCATTTGACGCTAGGCATTTTTGCAAAAGCACCAAAAAACGCGTTACGCAGTGGTTTTGGGGGTAGAAAGTGATCCGCTGCACACTAAACACAATATATGACATAATGAAGTGTTTGACTAACATATAAGAAACTAATGCAAATTTTGAAGATGAAAATTGACATTGCAGAAACTGCTTCAGGAAACAACATGAAAAATGAGAATCTTAGTTAATGCATTGGCCATTGCATGTTAAGCCTGATAACCTGCACCAAGATGTTCTCATGTATATCGGGTCCCTGTCTCCCTTACCTTATTTATCTGTCTGTGGTGCAAATGCTTATGAGGACACTAGCCTCTGAGTGCAATTTAAAACCTACGTTTATGGGTGTGGTATGAGGTTGGACTACAATAAGATGGTGGAAAAAACATGGCTAATCTTGACTAGGTTATCGGGGAAAGGGTGCTCAGTCAAAAACAGCAATATAATAATTAAAATTATTAAATTATTATATTGTGTTTTTGGGGGTGTTTGCAAAAATGCAAGCGTTTTCTTAACATGGGAATCTATGTGAAACACTTGTGTTAACGCATGGCACATATATGTACCATACGTTAACGCAGGCGTTAATGCTAGAGCTAAAAATGAAAAAAAAATGCTGTAAAAATGTCAAGGGAAAAAACAGCATCCTTTAAAGCATCCTGCAAATGGATGCATTCTTCTAAATGTGACTCTAGCCTTAGAGGCTCTGCAAATGGAGTCTGCAAACTATTTTATGAAAATTTGTTCTCCAAATCAAATGGTGCTCCTTCCCTCCTAAACCCTATGGTGCTCCCAAAAAGATCTACAGTGGGAAATGAAAGTATTTAGTCAGCCACCAATTGTGCAAACTCTCCCACTTAAAAAGATGAGAGAGGCCTGTAATTGACATAATAGGTAGGCCTCAACTATAAGTGACAAAATGAGAAAACAAATCCTGAAAATCACATTGTTTAATTTGGAAATATTTTTTTTTAAAAATTTGGTGGAAAATAAGTATTTGGTCAATACCAAAGGTTTATCTCAATACTTTTTTATATGTCCTTTTTTGGCAATGACAGAGGTCAAATATTTGCTGTAAGTCTTCACAAGGTTGGCACACACTTGCTGGCATGTTAATCCATTCCTCCATGCAGATCTCCAGAGCAGTTATGTATTGGGGCTGTCACTGGACAATACAGATTTTCATCTTGCTCCAAAGGTTTTCTATAGGGTTGAGATCTGGAGAATGGCTAGGCCACTCCAGGACCTTGAAATGCTTCCTATGAAGCCAATCCTTCATTGCCCTGGTGGTGTGCTTGGGATCATTGTCATGCTTAAAGACCCAGCCATACTTCATCTTCAATGCCCTTGCTGATGGAAGGAGGCTTGCACTCAAAATCTCACAATACATGGCCCCGTTCATTCTTTCATGTACACGGATCAGTCATCCCAGTACCTTGGCAGAGAAATAGCCCCAAAGCATGATGTTGCCACCCCCATGCTTCACAGTAGGTATGGTGTTCTCTGAATGCAACTCAGCATTATTTCTCATCCAAACACAATGAATTGTGCTTCTACCAAACAGTTCTACTTTGGTTTCATGTAACATTCTCCCAATACTCTTCTGGATCATTCAAATGTTCTCTAGCAAACTTCAGATGGGTCTGGACATGTAATGGCTTAAGCAGGGGGACACGTCTAGCACTTCAGGATCTGAGTCCCTGGTGGTGTAGTGTATTACTGATGGTAACCTGTGTAACATTGGTGCCAGCTCTCTGCAGGTCATTTACTAGTTCCCCTGTGTATTTCTATGATTTTTGCTCACTGTTCTTGAGATCATTTTGACCCTATGGGGTGAAATCTTACACGGAGCCCCAGATCAAAGGAGATTATCAGTGGTCTTGTATGTCTTCCATTTTCTAATTATTTCTTCGACAGTTGATTTCTTCACACCAATCTACTTGTCTATTGCAGATTCATTCTTCCCAGCCTGGTGCAGGGCTACAATTTTGTTTCCGGTGTCCTTCGACAGCTCTTTGGTCTTCTCCATAGTTGAGTTTGAAGTGTGGCTGTTTGAGCTTGCGGACAGGTGTCTTTTACACTAATGACAATTTCAAACAGGTGCCAATACTACAGGTAAGGAGTGGAGGACAGATGAGCCTCTTAAAGAAGAAGTTGTGATCTGTGAGAGCCAGAAATCTTACTTGTTTGTAGGTGACCAAATGCTTATTTTCCACCAAAATTTGAAAAAAATCTCTTTCCAAATCAGACATATGATTTTCAGGATTTGTTTTCTTATTCTGTTTCTCATAGTTGAAGTCTACGTATGACGGCAATTACATGCCTCTCATCTTTTTAAGTGGGAGAACTTGCACAATTGGTTACTGACTAAATACTTTTTTCCCCTACTATATAAAGTCACATATAAGGTATTGACATGTTCAGGAAAAATTGTTTTGCCCATTATGGGTCCCTTTTTATATATTGCTTTGTGAAAATTGGAAATCTGTAGTTGAAACAACATTATAGTGGTAAAAATATAATTATGTTTTGTTCACTACCCAATTGTATGAAATTTTGTGATGCAACTGTAGTTTCAATATGCTACCTGCAGTCTTGGATGATTTCATTGAGGGTTGCATTTTTGTAAAATTAGGATGATTTCTGCTATGATTTTATCTCAGGCCTCTGCCAATGTGGCATAGCACCCGCACACCATTCCAACTAAATCTGAACTCAAATATGGCACACCTACCTCTGTACAAGTTGTACCACAAATATAATTCTAAACCACATATGGGCTATTTGTAGACTCTGGAGAATGTATGCAACAAATTGTTTGGTGCACTAACTTATGTCCATAATGCCCATAACCTGTCTGCTTTCTATATCTCTGAACTAATCTCCCAATATCTTCCCTCTTGTAATCTTTGATCTTCCCAAGACCTCCTCCTATCCTCCATACTTATTAGTTCCTCACACAAGCGCCTCCACGATTTCTCCCGGATATCACCCCTTCCTCTGAAATTCTGCACCCCAACATGTCCGGTTATCCACCACACTCAGATCCTTCAGATGGAACCTAAAAACCCATCTCTTCAGGACAGCTTACAGCCTGCAATAATCATTCTGCCACCTCACCACCACCAAAGCTGCCGCCTCACCACCACCAGACCGACCGCTTCACTACCACCAGAGCTGCCGCACCCTGACCTTCTGTCTCCTCCCTATAATCTTGTAGAATGAAAGTCCACAATGACAGTGTCCTTTCCTGTCTGAAGCAGTCTGTCATTAATTTCTTTACAGTAAACTATATCTATAATTTGTATGTAACCCCTTCTCATGTACAGCACCATGGAATTAATGGTGCTATATAAATAAATAATATTAATAATAATAATATTAATAATAATGTTACTCTTGTAAATTTGAAAAATTTTGGGTTAAAGCAATATTACTGTGGTCAAAAATGCTTTCTTTTTTTTTTTCATTTTAACAGCTCAACATTATAAAATTCTGTGAAACTCCTAAGAGTAAAAATTGCTCACCACACATCTAGGCAAATTCTTTGGGGGTCTTATTTTCAAAATGGGGTCACTTGTGGGGGTTTCCACTGTTTAGGCTCTCTAAATACAACATACATTCTGCTTAAGATTCCAGACATTTTCCGTTCAAAAAGTCAAATGGCGCTCTTTCCCTTCTGAGCCACGCCATGCTACAAACAGTAGATTTCTACTACATATTGGAAATCAGCAGAATCAGGTGAAATTGCACAACAAACTGTATGGTGCAATTTCTCCTGTTACCTTAGTGTAAATTCAATATTTGGATGTAAATTTTTTGTTGGAAAATATAAAATTTTCATTTTTTTACCTCCATAGTGCTTTATTTCCTGTAGATCAGTTGAAGTATTAATACATTTTTTGAATTTGGTTGTGAGTAACTTGAGGGGTGGAGTTTTTAGAATGCTGTCACATTTATGTAGTTTCTGTGATGTAGGCCCCTCAAAGTCACTTCAAATATGATGTGGTAAAAAAATAGTTTCATATATTTATAAGAAATTGCTGTTAAAGTTTTAACACTTGTAACCTCCTAACAAAAAAAGTTTTAAAATTTTTGCTGATATAAAGTAGACATGTGGGAAATATAATTTAGTAACTATTTTGTGTAACAAAACTTTCTGGTTTAAGGTCATAAAAATGTTTAACATTTTTGCCAAATTTCAGATTTTTTTCACAAATCCAAAAAAATATCATCCTAAGTTTACCACTAACATGGGGTACAGTATATCTTGAAAAATCAGTCTTAGAATCACTGGGATCAATTGAAGTGTTCCAAACAGGCCCGGCGTCAGCACCCGGTGCACCCGGGCAAGTAGCGGGGCCCGACTGCTTGGAGGGGGCCCACCGGGCCCCTGAGGGCTAGGGTCACACTTACATTGTGACCCTAGCCTGACGCAAGTATTGTCTGCTGCAGCGCAGAGCGTTTAATGCTGTGCGCTGCCGGCAACGGAGCCCATAGAAACCCGATGTTTACATTGCCAACCAGTGGTTGCCAAGGTAAACATCAGGTTTCTATGGGCTCCAGCGCATAGCATTAAAAGCTATGTGCTGCAGCCGAAAATACTTGCATCAGGCTAGGGTCACAATGCAAGTGTGACCCTAGCCTCAGGGGCCCCTGAGCACACTGCCCCCACAGCCAGGGCCATATCCAGGGGGCAGCTGGGGGGTCATTTGCAGGGAGGGCGCACTCAGCCTTCTGCAGCTCCGGAGATCTCCCTCTTTGGGAGCCGACAGAGCTGCACACTCTGGGCTAACAGGACCTGTGATGATGTCAATGGAGGGTGGAGTCAGGGGTCACATGACCAGCTCCTCAGTGTATGCAGGACTCTGAGCATCATGATGGCCAGCATAGCAATTAGGTGAAGTTTATGTGTGGGGTCAGGAGGGATTTACAGTGTGAATGTAGCAGAGGTGAGTGTGTACTAGGGGTATGGCAATTAGGTAAAGTTTATGTGTGGCGTCAGGAGGGATTTACAGTGTGAATGTAGCAGAGGCGAGTGTGTACTAGGTGTATGGAACGGAGCCGAGTGGGTACTAGGTGTTTGGAGCGGAGTCGAGTGGGTACTAGCTGTACGGAGCAGAGCCATGTGTGTAGAAGGTGTACGGAGCGGAGTCAATGTGTACGGGGTGTACGGAGTGGAGCCATGTGTGTACGAGGTGTACGGAGCAGAGCCGTGTGTGTACAAGGTGTATGAAGCGGAGCCCAGTGTGTACGAGGTGTACGGAGCGGAGCCCAGTGTGTACGAGGTGTACGGAGCAGAGCCCAGTGTGTACTAGGTGTATGGGGCAGAGCCGCGTGTGTACGAGGTCAGGTGTATGGAGCAGAGCCGCGTGTGTACGAGGTGTACGGAGCAGAGCCGCATGTGTACGAGGTGTACGGAGCAGAGCCACGTGTGTACGAGGTGTACGGAGCAGAGCCGCGTGTGTACGAGGTGTACGGAGCAGAGCCGCGTGTGTACGAGGTGTACGGAGCAGAGCCCAGTGTGTACTAGGTGTATGGAGCAGAGCCGCGTGTGTACGAGGTCAGGTGTATGGAGCAGAGCCGCGTGTGTACGAGGTGTACGGAGCAGAGCCGCGTGTGTACGAGGTGTACGGAGCAGAGCCGCGTGCGTACGAGGTGTACGGAGAAGAGCCGAGTGTGTACGAGGTGTACGGAGCAGAGCCGCGTGTGTACGAGGTGTACGGAGCAGAGCCGCGTGTGTACGAGGTGTACGGAGCAGAGCCGCATGTGTACGAGGAGTACGGAGCAGAGCCGCGTGTGTACGAGGTGTACGGAGCAGAGCCGTGTGTGTACGAGGTGTACGGAGCAGAGCCGCGTGTGTACGAGGTGTACGGAGCAGAGCCGCGTGCGTACGACGTGTACGGAGCAGAGCCGCGTGCGTACGAGGTGTATGGAGCAGAGCCGTGTGCGTACGAGGTATGTGTACCAGTGGTAGCCCCCCGCGGATTCCCTCCTATAGTCTCAGCCACCTTTGCCAGCAGCATTCTTCTCCATAGTCTCTTCTGCCGCTGTCTGCATTCTGCAGCTCAGCATGGAGGGGCACGATGTTGTCATCACTGTGCTGATATGTGCAGAGCGACCAGAGGAGACTGAAGCGGAGAGAAGAAAGGTGAGGAGAAAGAGAGATCCGGACAGCCAGACACTCCGCTTGGCTGCGGTGTCACCCATATGGCAGTGTGGCTCCATTGAGCTGCTTGCATTATTTGTGTGCTTGAGAATGCTTGTGTATATACCAAGCATCCTCAGACGCACAAAAATGCAACATTTTGCATTTGAAGGGAACTTTTAAAAAGCGCAAGGGAATGCAAACGCATTTTAGCCTGCTCCTACCAACGTGTAATATACTCACTGTCAGGAACAGCTCTTACTGGTTTCGGCAGTCACTGTTCCTGTAAGGCTGCCTTCACATAGGCGTTTTTAAAAAATTTGGCAGTTGCGGTAAAAAACCCTGCATCTGCCGCATTTTCCACCTGGCGGCTGCACTTGCTGCACATTTACGGCAAGCACCATGCATTGTCTATGGGGCTTGCAGTAAGTGTGCGGCAATCTATATATATTATAGTCCACGATATGTACTAAAAGGGGCCCACTGAGACTTTTTCGCCCAGGGCCCGCAGAAACCTGGAGCCGGCCCTGGTTCCAAAGATATAATTGACACTTGTCAGAAATGAAAAAGTGTAACAGGCTATGAAGTTGAAAACGGCTGGGTGGTCAAGAGGTTAAAAAATGTTCCTGTGCTGAGATAATCTAAGGCTAGGGTCACATTTGCGTCAGCCCTTGCGGCTGATGCAATCGCTAAAAACTTAGAATCTTTTCCCGAGACACAGACTGAACACAGGCTGTGTAGCAGGAGATTGCTGCCCCCTAGCAACCCGCTGTGTTCCCAGAAAACACGTGATGCGTTTCCGTGTGCGTGGTGCAAATTGCACTCCCCGCAACCCACTGTGTAGCTGGTGTCCAGGGAACACAGTGGGTTGCTAGGGGCCGCATTCTCTTGCTACGCAGCCTGTGTTCAGACTGTGTCTGGAGAAAAGATTCTAAGTTGTTAGCACTTGCGTCAGCCATAAGGGCTGACGCAAGTGTTACCCTAGTCTTATATATGTGTCCCTGCCATGTACTGTGTAATGGTTTTGAATGACCATAGAGGGACCTGGTCTGATCACACCACATCTCCTGGGCCAGGGAGGAAGTTTGAAAGTATTCTGATATCACATCACATGTTTTATCTCACAAAAAGAATCAAATAGGGTCCCCTACTGTAATGTCTTTATACTCTTTTGTGTTCTCCGAGGAGATCTAATATGATCGGACCATTTCCTTGTATGGTCAGACACGGCCATTAAACAGTACATAGCAGGGACACATATATAAGATTATCTCAACACAGGAGATGTGGTATGATCAGATCATGGCCCTGTACGGTCAGACACATTCAATACACAGTACATAGCAGAGACACATATATAAGATTATTTCAGCACAGGAACTTTTTTTTAAATACAACCAATTGTGGAAGTAATTATTATTATTATTCCAAAATCTATTGATTAAAATTAACTTTGTGGGAAAACCCCCTTAGGCTAGGGTCAGATTTGCATCTGCCCTGAGCCTGCTGGATCCATTTAAAACTTAGAATCTGGCAGGCTTAGCGCATAGCGTTATCAGCATGTAACGCTATGTGCCGCCTGTGTATAGTATTCCTATGGCAACTGGAATGATCGTGCAGCCGCCAGCTCCATTTACTTACCGCAGATATGCACTTTTGATGAGCACACAGGAAACACAGTTTGCAGCGTTTTCCAGTAAGCTCTGCAAAAGCGCATATCCATGGATTGTCTGTGGAGCCGGCGGCTGGGGTAAGCTTCTGGTTGCCATAGAAATTCATAGCCTGGTCGCACATAGCGTTATGTGCTGGTAACGCATGCACTGCTCTGCCCAAAAGCTAAGTTTCTAACAGATCCAGCAAGCTCAGGGCAGACGCAGGTCTGACCTTAGCCTTAAGGCTTTGACTTCAGCAAGGAGTATGCAATGTAATTTTAATACTTCAGGCAGAGAGAAATAAAGCAATTTGCTGAAGGTCAAAACTAGCTGGTATTGGAATTTGAATCACAGTAACAAAACAAAACATGTAAAGAAATTGAGCAAATGAAGGTTATTTACATTCTTATCAATAAGATTCTCAATTTTATATTGCATTGTTCAGGCATCGGTATTGTGTAAAGTCATGTACCACAAAAACCGAATCTAGCCACTAAAAGACATTGGTTTATGAAGAATACTAACTGTATATCAAGTTAGTAGATGAAAGCATTCAACTGATGACGTCCATTTTACAATAAATGCATTGTGAACATTTTGTTGTTGGGCTGCCTGTAATTTATTTATTTCCTATACTTTAGCTTCTTGTTCTTTTCATCTAAAAGTACGTAACTGTACAACATTGTACAACTTAATATTCAAAAACATGTAAATATTACCTGAATATTCAGGAGTGGATTATTTTATAGATGGATAAAGGATTATATAAATGAAGATTTAGGCCGGCTTCTCATCACGTCAGTATCAGGTCCAGGACTGTCCGGTGTTAACCTGACTACCCTGGACCCGATTTTGCTGTTATGCAGCCCTATGGGACTGGATGGAACCGGATGACAGCTATATGCTGTCCGGTTTCCATCTGTCCGATAGGATCCGGGAGAATTCGGATTTTCCTCCCGAAAATGTTGCTTGCTCCGGGGCGAAAAATCTGCCCAAATCGGATCCTCCCAGATCTAGGGCGATCCAGCGCTCCCTAACATAAGAGTCTATGGCGCCGGATTGCCCAGATCTGGGAGGATCCGGGTGGATCTGGTAACCAGACACCGGCGGCTGACGTTTAGCAGCGAGCGCTGCTAAACTTCAGTAACACTGGCTGTCCCCTACTGTGATTTTAGGACCACGGCTAGCTCCCTGATCTTGAAATTGCAGCAGCTGCAGCTGCTATCAGCGGCATCCGGTTGCAAACCGGACTGGAGGGCATATTTGCCCTCCGGTTCTGTTTGCAAATCGGGTCCGGGGCTGTCCGATTCACATTGGACAGCCCCGGACCTGATCACACCGCGGTGTGAAGCCGGCCTTACTCAGTGAAACACATTGGACATCCTTGAAGTTGAAGAATAGAAACAGCTTACAGCATGGGTTGTTTAATCGTTTAATTAAAAAGACCACTATTAAAAGAGTAGCCATTGAACCTTAAAACCTAAGTGTATATACACATTGTATTTTTATTTCAGCGTTCAAAAACTACAAGTTTTCTTGTGGAAAAATAGTATATATTAAAATATTTTTTCAGCATTTTTTATCACAAAATTGTTACATTCTACAGACTCACGATAGACATTGTACATTGACAATTGACAGTGAGGTGTCAATAAGAGGAGGGCATGTCAGACTGCTACGCACCAGAAAAGGCCTTATTCACATCAGCGATTTTTAAATTGTGGCAGATCCAGCAGGTTTACCACATCTTCAGCCTAATGGTCACACTTGCGTCACACTTGCGGCAATCCGCATGCATTGTCTATGGGGCTTGCAGTTGGATGTGGCAAGTGCGGTTCTGCCGCATGCGGCAGATCCGGCACTTGCGGCTGGGAAAAAAAAAGTTGCTGACCGTGTTTTTATTTCGCAACCGCAACTGCCGGATTTGCCAGAACTGGCAGAATCGCACTTGCTGCACCTGACCGCAAGCCCCATAGACAATACATGGGGCTTGCCGCAAGCGTGCCACAAGTGCAGCCGTTAGGCGGCAGATGCGGTAAATATGCTGGATATGGCACAATTTAAAAAAAAACACTAATGTGAAAGGGGCCTAACTTAGACTGAGCAATGAAAATTCCTGCTGCCTAAGCAAACATTCCAGGAAAACAACAGCTCGAACCTTGAAAAGACTAGAGATGAGTGATGTTTGATTCGAAATGTTCGCCAGTCTCAAATTCAAGCTGTTTTGAGCGGTGTTCGAGTCATTCGACGAATGCGAACAATTAGCTTCAAATTCGGCAGTTCGAAGTTATGTTCGATAACGCTTCGATCACCAAAAGGACCCTATAAAGTGGTCTGGAAGGCTGAAATGTACTCCCCACTCCCTGAAGCCCCATCATCGCCCCCCCGCCACCTCCCCACCTGATCCTAAGTTAGGATCACATGCGGGGAGCAGCTCCAGGGAGCGGGGAGGGGGCATCAGGGAGCAGGGAGTGAAGGAGCAGGGCAGGGAAGCCAGTGGCGGAAAGTAGACTGCCCCGGCTTTCCTGCTGTGTTCTGTGCTCCCCGCTCCCTGATGCCCCCTCATCATCTCCCACCGCCTTCCCACCTGATCCTAAGTTATGATCAGGGAGGGGGGAGCAGCTCCAGGGAGCGGGGAGGGGGCATCATGGAGCTGGAGCGCAGAACACAGCAGGAAAGCCGGCGGTGTCTTCACCACTGGCTTTCCCGCCTGTTATTTCAAATGATCAGCTGATCCAGATCAGTTGTTGATTTGAAGAAGCCGCTGTGCTGTCTAGAAAAGTTCATGTGAGTTCATGCAGCATGAACACACATGAACTTTCCCGGGGCTGCACAGTTAAGCTTCATCTCTGGAAGAGGTTCTCTACCAGAGATGTAGCTGAGCTAAAGAAGAAAACCTGATTGCACTACGTCCAACGGAGGAGAATTTTTTAATAAAGATGGAATCTAAGTGTATTATTTGTTTTATCTCTAAAATATTTTTTCTGTGTGTTGTGTTTTTTTTACAAAATTCACTAGAAATTCATGGCGGTCATGTCTAATATTCGTGTGACCCCATGAATTTCGGGCTTAGGGCCAGTTGATAACACAAAGCTCGCCCTAACCCCTTTATTACCCAGTGAGCCACCGCACCAGGGCCCTGGATGAGTTGGATACAGCCCCAGAGGATGGTGCTTCAATAAATGCGCCATTTTCTGGGGTGGCTGCAGGCCGCAATTCACAGCTGGGGGGCCCAGAAAGCTTGGGCCTCCCTGCACTGCGGATTCCAGCCCCCAGCTGCCTAGTTGTACTTCGCTGGACACAAAAATACGGTGAAGCCCACGTCAAATTTTTTTGAAAAAATTCATTTAAAAAATTACATTTAGGGACTGCATCTTTATTAACCTTTCAAGACCGGAGCGCTGCGGCATTGTAAGGGGGTTAACTCAGGTCACCGAGGATAGCTCAGGTCATGCCACCTGAGCTGTCCTCAGGTGACCTGAGTTAACCTAAATGTAATTTTTTTTTTTTTATGTATTTACCCAAAAATTTTGGCATGGGCTTCGCTGTATTTTTGTGTCCAGCCGGGTACAACAGATAGGTACGGGCTTCCCCAACCCCCAGGTGCCTAATTGTACCTGCCTAAAAACAGATATAGAAGGAATCCCTTTTTTTTTATTATTTCATGAATTTCATGAAATAATAACAAAAAAATGTGTGTGGCTACTCGCTATTTCTATGTCCAACCAGGTACAACTAGGCAGCTGGGGGCTGGAATCCGCAGTGCAGGGAGGCCCAAGCTTTCTGGCCCCCCCCCGCTGTGAATAGCAGCCCGCAGCCACCTCAGAAGATGGCGTGTTCATTGAAACGCCATCTTCTGGTGCTGTATCCAGCTCATCCAGGGCCCTGGTGTGGTGGCTCACTGGGTAATAAAGGGGTTAGGGCCAGCTTTGTGTTATCAGTTGGCCCTAAGCCCGAAATTCATTGGGTCACGCCAATAATAGACATGACCGCCATGAATTTCTAGTGAATTTTGTAAAAAAACCAACACACGGAAAAAATATTTTATTAGAAATAAAACAAAAAAGACACCTAGACTCCATTTTTTATTAAAAAATCCTCTTCCGTCCGACGTAGGCCCAAAACGCAATTTCATCACTGCTACATCAATCTGCATAGACACACACACGTCTATGCAGAGTGATAGCAGGCTGACAACTGACTATGACAGTCAGGGCTCACCCCAGGTCATTGCTCAGGCTATGACCATGGGTGAACCCTGCTGTCACAGCCGAACTCTGCCGCCGGCCGCCGGAGATTGCCGAACGCCAGCAGAGCAGTGAATAAACCAGAAGTTAATGACTTCCGGTTTATTCACTGCTCCTCTGGCGCTCGGTAATCTCCGGCGGCCAGCAGCAGAGTTCATCTGTGACAGCAGGGTTCACCCGCGGTTATAGCCTGAGCTATGACCTGGGGTGAACTCTGACTGTCATAGTCAGTTGTCAGCCTGCAATCACTCTGCATAGACGTGTTTGTCTATGCAGAGTGATGTAGAAGTGCTGAAATTACGTTTTGGGACTACATCGGATGGAAGAGGATTTTTTAATAATTAAAGATTGAGTCTAAGTGTGTTTTTTGTTTTATTTCTAATAAAATATTTTTTCTGTGTGTTTTTTAAAAAAATTCACTAGCAATTCATGGCGGTCATGTCTGATATTGGCGTGACCCCATGAATTTCGGGCTTAGAGTCAGCTGATAACACAAAGCTGGCCCTAACCCCTTTATTACCCAGTGAGCCACGACACCAGGGCCCTGGATGAGCTGAATACAGCGCCAGAAAATGGAGTTTTAATGAAGGTGCCATCTTATTCAATTCGCAGCGGGGTGTGCCCAGAAAGATTGGGCCTCCCTGCGCTGTGGATTCCAGACCCCAGCTGTCTAGCTGTACCTGGATGGACATAGAAATAGCGCAAAGTCCCACGCATTTTTTTCCCGCCCTGCTCCTTCACTCCCCGCTGCCTGATGCCACCTCCCTGCTCCCTGGAGCTGCTCCCCCCACCTGATCCTGAGCAGAACACAAAAGGAAGCCGGCTGGGCAGTCTTTTCACCACCACCGGCTTCCCCATCCTGCTCCTTCGCTCCTCACTCCCCCCACCGCCGCCTCTGCACCCGATCCTAACTTAGGACTGGGCGGGTGGAGCAGCTCCAGGGAGCAGGGAGGGGGCATCAGGGAGCGGGGAGCATGGCACAGACTAGGAAACCTGGCGGTGAAGTCCTCTTCTCACCTCCAGCTTCCTGCCTGTGTTTTTCACTCCCCACTCCCGCTGCTGTGCTCCACTCTCCCTGTAGGTGCTCCCCCCCGCCCAGTACTAATGTTTAAAACACTTATTACATTAATTTTCAATGGTGTTCGACGTGTTCGATGGTGCTCGATGAACATTCGACGAACATTCGACGAACACACATCAAATTCGACGAATCGAATTCGAACACCGGGGTGGTGGCTCATCCCTAGACAAGACAGACATAACCAAATTCTATGTTTTATCCCCTACAGCACGCTGTCTACAGATTACTTAGCAGAAACCTTCAGACAGATTTGTTTTAAGACCGCATGCACACATTCTGCTTTTATTGGGTTTTTAACCTCAGCCTTCGTAAGTTAAAACCAGGAGTAGGTAAAAAATGCAGAAAGGGTGTACGTTTTAATTATACTTTTCCAATCCTGGTACAAAATAATGAGGTAAAACGTGGTTTTACACATCATTCCCACTATGAGCTTTTGGTGAGTTTTTGATGCTACAAATGTTTGCTAAGTAAAAAGCACAGTGTCTGAGAGTTCCAGTCAAGTAGATGGAATAGAAATGTAATGACCGCTGTGCTTCTTTTTTATTCAGACCTGTGGAAAATGTTTCAAATCCACAACATGTAAATTTCTCTTGCTTGTAAGATGAGTTTTCTGTGCAAATTTCCACCTAGAACTTAAATTAGATGAAAAAAAATCACAGTGAAAAACAGACATGCAATATAAGTGTGCTTCTGTGCTGGAAACACATTAAAACATATTTAGCCCATACCTTAGTATATCAATAACGTTCTGCAAAGCCAAATACTTGGAAAGTATCAAAAACAAAGCAGCTTTCTTTAAAACATGACACACCAAAGAGCATAAATGTGATAAAATGCATATAAAACAATGAACACAAATATGCAGATGTATACAAAAACAAATTTCCTAATTTACACAATAGGTGCAAAATTGGTGCAGAAATATTGAATTATGTTTATAAGCCTGTAGGAGTTAGAAGGGTTACCCACTTTTTACAATCCCGACCTATTAAATAAGTACAAAATGTAGATGATAATGCATTTTTCTGCAGATATCTGTAGTGAAAACAGAACTTAAGATTGAGGCTGCATAGTCTTTGATCTCCACAGTCAAAGAACATTGTGGGAACTGCTGGACTACATTGGACCTGCCTGAGAACGTTAATTTCTAACAAATTGGTGAGCTAGAGAAAGTCTCTTGTTTCTGTTTCTCTTTTTATAGCTTTTAGAATTCAATTTGTGGACTACGTTGGATTTACCAGACTACTGTAGATTTGTTGGACTATGGCAAATATGTGTGGCTTTTTTTTAAATAATTTGGTGAACCAGCGAAAAAAGTTGGGGAGTGTTATTTTCATATATAATATTTTTGTGAATGTATTTTTTGCTTTTGATTTAGTGGGTTGGTAATGGGGATGTCTGATACATACTTCTGTATAACATACACCAGATCTTGATGCCTGCTGACACTACACAACTGACATCAACCCCAACTACTTTTATCTGATTGCTACCACAACAATTGGGAAGAGCCTGGGCAAAACACCAAAACTGACACATCTAATGTGATGCTCCACTTCCAAGGTGGCTGCAGGCTGGTATTTTTGGACTGGGAATTGCCCAATAACCATAGACCTTCCCAGCTTGGTAATATCAGCGTGCAACAGTCTGTTTTACCCTTCCTGGTTATCAAAAATGGGGGGGGACCCCACATCATCTTTTAAAATGATCTATTTATTCATTAGATTAAGCAAGGCTAAAAATATAAAAGGCACTAAAGGGTGCAAGTTTATAATATGTATGAGGATTGTGACATTAAATACAAGCAGGATATCTATTTATTCATTCATACTATCTAGTCTTTTTTTTACAAATTGATTTAATATTGCTTTGTTATATATGCAAACTAGCTTCAATGTACTGTACATAGAGGATTAGATTATGTAAAAGAATATGTTAAAAACACATTGTATATGAATGGCATATGTCATCCTGATGTTAGTCAAGAAATAAATTACACTTTTGGAAATTACTCTCATGTCCTATGGATGCTAGTTGAAAAAAAAAAATCGCACACTTGCATGTCAGACAAAACGACATACACATTATATTGGCATGATTCTCGTCACCTTTTCTGACTTAGAATCTGAGTGATTTTAAGATAAGATGAGATAAGATAAGATAAGATAAGATAAACTTTATTGATCCCGGAGGAAATTACAGTATTACAGCAGCAGAACAAAGATCAAGAACATTTCACACTTTACAAAATAAGTATATATGGACAGCAAATGCGGGTAGACTGGTACATGTACCTCACCTATTTCCCCCATACCCTTAGAACTTCACTTAGTCTTGGGATGCTTTACACTTATACATTTGTTAAACATCCCCATAGTTTATATACTAGTGCATCTCAATGAATTAAAATGCTAACTTATTCCACTAATTCAGTAAAAAAAAATGAAATGGATACAGTATATTATACAGTATATCATCATTAGTGGGCCGTCACACGCATCAATTTCTTGAACGATATTGCTTAAGCGATCTGCTTTTTTGATCGCTAAGCGATATCGTTTGTGCGTCGCTGCATGTAATCGCTTGATTGTTTGATTGCAGTTTTGTGAGCAGGAGCTCAAATCAAGCGATAATCGCTTGATCAATCTGCCTCATCGTGGTGTGTGACACCACGATGAACGATCTCCCAGCGGCAGAGCATATGCTGGGAGATGGTATCTATGGTAAACGTCGGGTTACTAAGCGCCGCGCTGCGCCTAGTAACCTGATGTGTACCATAGTTACCAGCGTTCTCGCTAGTCCACATCGCTGGTGAGTCTGTCTGTGTGACAGCTCACCAACGATGTGAACGATATTGTTAGCGATCGCATGTGCATGTGATCGCTAACAATATCGCTCACAAGATTGAAGCGTGTGACGGCCGCCTTACAAACAGAGTGATCAATTTCAGGTGTTTATTTATGTTGATGTTGATGATTATGGCTTACAGCCAATGAAAACCCAAAGGTCATAATTTCAGAAAATTAAAATAGGGAGGATGAAGCGCTAAAAACTGCGCTGCCATATTCCACGAGGCATCAAAGGGTGAATATAATATTGATTTATTAGACGTGTTTCAGCACTTTCAAAAATGCCCTGAAACATGGAAATATGATATTGATTTTTGATGCTATTCTAATGTATGCATAAACTCTAAAAAAAAAATCATAAAATCATGCTAATTAATATTGAAACATTACCAATCTTTTAACAGAAATACAGTATTAGAAACAAGATCATTACATAAATACAGCAAGACTTAGTAAGTAAATATAACACCAGAAATAACCTCAGTACGTACGCTTAACAAGAACTAAGCTCATAATATAAGTACAACACTATAATCAATAGGTAAAGGTTATACATAGGGATGAGCGAGTCTACTCGCTAGGACTCGTTACTCGGCGATTCTTAAGGGACTCGCTGGACTCGGTAATCGGCGAGTCTTTTAGCGAATACTCGCTCAGTAACGAGTCCAATGCAAGTCAATGGCAATCTTAGTTTTGTCAGAGTTTACTTTATCTCACTCGCTAGACTCGCTAGACTCGCTCTATCACATCGCTATATAGCTTGAATCTCCCCAAACAGCAGCGAGTCTGAGCGAGTCTACGAGTCCGAATCCTAGCGAGTCTGCGATTCCGAGTCCTGTATTCTCTATTCGGGACTCGCGAATCCAGAATCTTTTATGTTACTAGTCAGCATTGCGTGTTAGGTCAGAAAACTTGTGAAGAAGGACAAGCATCTTAGCCAATCATAGTCAGTAATGCCATAGCAGCTTTGGTTGTGTCAGGACTATGATTGGCTGCTGTCCATCGTGATGCCTATGTCATCTATGACAGGCAAGGCAGTATATAAGGCTTGCCCCCGCCATTTTGGGCACATTCCTGAGAAGAGCTGACCTAGTGCAGGGAGACTTGGAGCAGATCTAGGGACAGTTAGGCAGTGTAGGAGTCACATATAACCCAAAAGTTCTTTTCAGAACTAACAGGACGGAGTGTAGGAGTCAAGATTCCTCACACATAACCCAAAAGTTCTTTTCAGAACTACCAGGACGGAGGATTGCTGTACAGGACTGTAAGGAAGGGGAGATAGGAGCAGCCTTACAGTGAATCCAGCACCATCCTCAGAGCTTAGTTCACCCAGCTTTCCGCAGAGCTGTAATCCTAAGCTTTTTCTTATTTTTGGCACTAGTCTACCAAATAATTTTGGTGCCATTTTTCCACAAAAAATTTCCTGTGCCAGTGCGTTGCTGTACGGTGTCCTGCCTGCAGCTCGCACGGTACTTGTAAACTTGCACGCAGCCAGCACCGCAGCCTAACAGTGCCTGGTTCTGCGTACTAAACAATTTTTTCCTGCGCCAGTGCGTTGCTGTAGGGTGTCCTGCCTGCAGCTCGCACGGTACTTGTAAACTTGCACGCAGCCAGCACCGCAGCCTAACAGTGCCTGGTTCTGCGTACTAAACAATTTTTTCCTGTGCCAGTGCGTTGCTGTACGGTGTCCTGCCTGCAGCTCGCACGGTACTTGTAAACTTGCACGCAGCCAGCACCGCAGCCTAACAGTGCCTGGTTCTGCGTACTAAACAATTTTTTCCTGTGCCAGTGCGTTGCTGTACGGTGTCCTGCCTGCAGCTCGGCTCCAAATAAGAGAAAAACCTGCGAGTTTGGACTCGCACACTTTCAGAGACACATCAGCGATTTGGAAATAGCATTATTTGTTATTACTCGGTTCCCTATTCATTAACATTGGACTCGCTAGACTCGCAACGAGTAGCGAGTCCTGGGCTCGGACTCGTGCGGGTCTAGCGATTCCGAGTAATTTAGGACTCGCTCATCCCTAGTTATACATTATGTGAAATTAGGCGGCTGATTAGAATTTTCAACATATCTTGAATCTACAGCTATTTCAATACAAAACAGCTTAGATTTTACATCCAAGAAAACTTGAATGGTTCCTAATTTTCTACCATCTGATCTTTCATATATTATTTCCGCATGTTCTTAATTTTGCATATCAGATACAATTTGAAGAAAACATTTCTGCAAAGGTATTAAAGGGGTAGTTTTAATCTAATATGGATTTTCATCCCTAATGTCTCACTATTTATTTTAATACTAGATGGTGGCCCGATTCTAACTCAGCGGGTATATAGAAATAGGGATCACATCGGGAATGCGGTGAGGGCACAATAGGGACGGACTCTGTGGCCATCTCTCCCCCACCGTGCACTCACCGCACATGTATACAGACACACACATGACAAACACACACATGTATAGATGTATGCACGCTGACATATAGATGCATACATACACACGTATACTAATAAACGTACATGCAGATATGTATACAGACACACACATGTATACAGACACATGTATGCACACATGTACACAAACACACATGTACACAAACAAATACATAGGTATATGCACACATGTATACAGACAAACACACATGTACACATACAGGTATACACACACATGTATACAGACACACATGAACACACATGCATGTACACACACACAGATATACACATGTACACACACATACACATTTATACTGACACACATGTACACACGTTCACAGACACACACACGTATACAGGCACACATGTACACACACATTTATACAGCCACACATGTACAGAAACACACAGATATATGCACACATGTATACACATATTTACACAAACACACATGTACAGTTAGGGCCAGAAATATTTGGACAGTGACACAAGTTTTGTTATTTTAGCTGTTTACAAAAACATGTTCAGAAATACAATTATATATATAATATGGGCTGAAAGTGCACACTCCCAGCTGCAATATGAGAGTTTCCACATCCAAATCGGAGAAAGGGTTTAGGAATCATAGCTCTGTAATGCATAGCCTCCTCTTTTTCAAGGGACCAAAAGTAATTGGACAATGGACTCTAAGGGCTGCAATTAACTCTGAAGGCGTCTCCCTCGTTAACCTGTAATCAATGAAGTAGTTAAAAGGTCAGGGGTGGATTCCCGGTGTGTGGTTTTGCATTTGGAAGCTGTTGCTGTGACCAGACAACATGCGGTCAAAGGAACTCTCAATTGAGGTGAAGCAGAACATCCTGAGGCTGAAAAAAAGAAAAAATCCATCAGAGAGATAGCAGACATGCTTGGAGTAGCAAAATCAACAGTTGGGTACATTCTGAGAAAAAAGGAATTGACTGGTGAGCTTGGGAACTCAAAAAGGCCTGGGCGTCCACGGATGACAACAGTGGTGGATGATCGCCGCATACTTTATTTGGTGAAGAAGAACCTGTTCACAACATCAACTGAAGTCCAGAACACTCTCAGTGAAGTAGGTGTATCTGTCTTTAAGTCAACAGTAAAGAGAAGACACCATGACAGTAAATACAAAGGGTTCACATCTAGATGCAAACCATTCATCAATTCCAAAAATAGACAGCCCAGAGTTAAATTTGCTGAAAAACACCTCAAGAAGCCAGCTCAGTTCTGGAAAAGTATTCTATGGACAGATGAGACAAAGATCAACCTGTACCAGAATGATGGGAAGAAAAAAGTTTGGAGAAGAAAGGGAACGGCACATGATCCAAGGCACACCACATCCTCTGTAAAACATGGTGGAGGCAACGTGATGACATGGGCATGCATGGCTTTCAATGGCACTGGGTCACTTGTGTTTATTGGTGACATAACAGCAGACAAGTGTAGCCGGATGAATTCTGAAGTGTACCGGGATATAGTTTCAGCCCAGATTCAGCCAAATGCTGCAAAGTTGATTGGACGGCGCTTCATAGTACAGATGGACAATGACCCCAAGCATACAGCCAAAGCTACCCAGGAGTTCATGAGTGCAAAAAAGTGGAACATTCTGCAATGGCCACGTCAATCACCAGATCTTAACCCAATTGAGCATGCATTTCACGTGCTCAAATCCAGACTTAAGACGGAAAGACCCACAAACAAGCAAGACCTGAAGGCTGCGGCTGTAAAGGCCTGGCAAAGCATTAAGAAGGAGGAAAACCAGCGTTTGGTGATGTCCATGGGTTCCAGACTTAAGGCAGTGATTGTCTCCAAAGGATTCGCAACAAAATATTGAAAATAAAAATTATTTGTTTAGGTTATGTTTATTTGTCCAATTACTTTTGACCTCCTAAAATGTGGAGTGTTTGTAAAGAAATGTGTACAATTCCTACATTTTCTATCAGATATTTTTGTTCAACCCTTCAAATTAAACGTTACAATCTGCACTTGAATTCTGTTGTAGAGGTTTCATTTCAAATCCAATGTGGTGGCATGCAGAGCCCAACTCGCCAAAATTGTGTCACTGTCCAAATATTTCTGGCCCTAACTGTATAGATACACACAGGTATACACACACATGTATACAGACACACATGTACACACATACATGTATACACAAACATACATACAGACACACATATACACACACATGTATAGACACACATGTACACACATATACACACGTATACAAACACAGACATGTACACACAGGTATACGCACACATGAACAGACCCACACATGTACACACATACAGACACACACACATGTAGACACAGACATGCACATACATATACAGACAAAGACATATACAGAAACACACACATGTACACACAGGTATACACACACATATACAGACACATCCACACATGTATACAAACACACATACATGTAAACACACTGTAAGGTAGCGGTTAGGATCGGCATGACGGAAGGCAGTGACCCAGGCAACTGTTGACACAAACACACCGTTTATTGCCACAGTTCAGGTATTTACAGACCTCCAACCCACAGACCGATATGCTCTCTACCTCTGCCGGGGCTCTGTCCTGATCGGGGCCACAGCCAATTCTCTCAGCTAGGCTGTGATGTCCGCACACAACCTTTCCCTTCTCACCGTCCGCTCATTAGTCTCATGAACATCCTCTCTTAGAGAGCTTCCAGTCTGTGTTAGCTTCACACAGCAGCTCCTCCTGTTCTGTCCCACTCCTCAGACCAGGGCAGCTCATATAATCTCCTATCCCATCATAGGTGGGTGTCAGTGCTTTCAATCAGCACTCAGCTCAGATCTCACTGCTGTTAACCCTGTGAGTGCTGCCACAGAGCAAAACATACAATCCTCCATGTGCTGTATACCGGTCAGTGGACACATCGGGGTCGCATCACCACATACCTCCCCCCTCTGTTCAAGCCCATGGGGTGGAACACAAGCCATGATCCGGGGCCTCGAGATAGGGCCTCATCGTCCTCGGGGCCCACCAGTCGAGGGGACCATTGACCAGGGCCGTCCGCGTCTGACAAGCGGTCCCGTAACCCCACAAACTGTTTCCTTGTGTATCAAGACCAATCGGACCCAGTCACCCTTTGTCTCAGAGGCATGTCTGCGGGTGGCCTCCCCCTCCCCCAACGGCCAGTGTGGTAGCGCGGTCCTCCTATCCCTTTGACTATGTGGAGTCCTGACGTTACGTCATCTGCTACACGATCGGGTGGGTTGTCTGAGTCCTGCAGCCCTACGTCCACAGTGGAGTCACCGTCTGTACTTTGAGGACGTCTACGGGTCTTAGGACGACGTGGTCGGCGCTTCTGCACTCGTATGCGGGGTTGGATGCTCTGAAATCTCCTGCTTTTACCTCTAGGGAACACCTACCAGGATTACACTCTGTCCCTATATTGGTGACCCCTATGGCAGGTATCCCAGAGTCAGGATCCTCGGGCTCAGGGCCCGGACCATCCATTACCTCAGGATTAGGTTGCCTCTCACACAAAGTCCTGAACTGAGGCAAATCCCTCCCCAAGATCACATCATAGGGAAGAGACCTCACCATCCCCACCATCCAGACCGGGTGGTCATAGTGACCATCCCTGTCGGATTCCTACGGAGGTCCCCATGGACACCAAGCACTCTCACCGTACGGCCGGTGGGTTTGGTTCCAAAAACCAAGAAGGCCCACACAAGGGTCACATCACTCCCTGAGTCCAAAAGGGCCGTCACTTCATGTCCATTAATCCGTACCTGGCACAAAGCACCCCCTTTACCCACAGTCACATAGCGTCCTGCCCCGGTTGATTGAGCGATCATGGACATCCAGTGGGTATACCCACAGTCCATGGACTCCGTGTTGAGGGGACACTGCGCCATGGCATGTCCCGACTCCTGGCATCGCCAACACTTTATGGCGGGGAAAAAATTATTTACAGTGCCCCGCTTAGGAGACCAAGGGTTTCCGGCTCACTTCCAGGAGACGCAAATTCTCTGATTGTGGTGGGGTCGAGCCCAGCATAGGACAGGGTTGGGGGTCCCTAACTTCCGGTTTGGTGGATGCGGTCCGCCGGTCTGCACGCAGTGTCCCTGAGTTCCGAATCAAGTCCTGTGTAGCCACATGCTGCTCCACCACACTCACTAACTGATCTAGGATACCCAGGTCACCTTGTCCCACCCACCGTTGGATGGAGACAGGCAGAGTGAGCACAAACCGGTCAACTACCACCCTCTCAATCATTTGTGCGGGGCTCAGGCTCTCTGGCTGCAGCCACTTCTTTACCAGGTGCAACAAGTCATAGGCCTAAGACCGGACGGGTTTGCCCTCCTCAAAGGACCACTGGCTTACCTGTTGAGCCCTTACATACGTATTAACCCCCTTCTGGCCAGGATCTCACCTTTCAGAGTCCCATAGTCCATGGTGTCCTCTGTGCAGAGGCTTTTTGGGACTCTTCGGTTAAGTAAGGCGCCAACATTTCCACCCACTACTCTGACGGCATTTTCTCCCGCTCTGCAACCCTCACAAAAACCACCAGGAAAGCTTCCACATCATCCCCCGGGGTCATCTTTTGCAGTGCACGCCTTACCGCCTTCCGGATGCTGCTGTCATCTCCTTGACCTGGGGATGGAGCTGCTGGCCATGCATGGATTGCCTCCGTCAGAAGATCCAACTGCCGCTGCTGATGCTCCTGTTGTCGCTGCTGATGCTCCTGTTGCTGCTGCATTTACTGGAGCAAGAGCTGATTCGCCTCCTTTTGTGCGACCTGTGCTTGCTGGTGCAGTTGCTGTTGTTGTTGCTGTGCTTGCACCAGGTGCTTAAGCAGGTCCTCCATGCTGGCTGCTGGTTTGTACTGTAGAGTAGCAGGTTTCACCACTGACACGTGTGAACTGGGTATGCCTTTTTTTTTTCTGTCACCAAGTCGTTGCCGTTAGCAGCCACGTTGCTGTGCCTGCATTCTCCACCACATGTAAGGTAGCGGTTAGGATCGGCACGACGGAAGGCAGTGACCCAGGCAACTGTTCACACAACACACTGTTTATTGGCACGGTTCAGGTATTTACAAACCTACAACCCACAGACCGATATGCTCTGTACCTCTGCCGGGGCTCTGTCCTGATCGGGGCCACTACCAATTCTCTCAGCTAGGCTGTGTTGTCCGCACACAACCTTTCCCTTCTCACCGTCTGCTCATTAATCTCCTATCCCATCACAGGTGGGTGTCAGTGCTTTCACACATATTTACACAAACACACATGTAGAGTTAGGGCCAGAAATATTTGGACAGTGACACAAGTTTTGTTATTTTAGCTGTTTACAAAAACATGTTCAGAAATACAATTATATATATAATATGGGCTGAAAGTGCACACTCCCAGCTGCAATATGAGAGTTTCCACATCCAAATCGGAGAAAGGGTTTAGGAATCATAGCTCTGTAATGCATAGCCTCCTCTTTTTCAAGGGACCAAAAGTAATTGGACAATGGACTCTAAGGGCTGCAATTAACTCTGAAGGCGTCTCCCTCGTTAACCTGTAATCAATGAAGTAGTTAAAAGGTCAGGGGTGGATTCCCGGTGTGTGTTTTGCATTTGGAAGCTGTTGCTGTGACCAGACAACATGCGGTCAAAGGAACTCTCAATTGAGGTGAAGCAGAACATCCTGAGGCTGAAAAAAAAGAAAAAATCCATCAGAGAGATAGCAGACATGCTTGGAGTAGCAAAATCAACAGTTGGGTACATTCTGAGAAAAAAGGAATTGACTGGTGAGCTTGGGAACTCAAAAAGGCCTGGGCGTCCACGGATGACAACAGTGGTGGATGATCGCCGCATACTTTATTTGGTGAAGAAGAACCTGTTCACAACATCAACTGAAGTCCAGAACACTCTCAGTGAAGTAGGTGTATCTGTCTTTAAGTCAACAGTAAAGAGAAGACACCATGACAGTAAATACAAAGGGTTCACATCTAGATGCAAACCATTCATCAATTCCAAAAATAGACAGCCCAGAGTTAAATTTGCTGAAAAACACCTCAAGAAGCCAGCTCAGTTCTGGAAAAGTATTCTATGGACAGATGAGACAAAGATCAACCTGTACCAGAATGATGGGAAGAAAAAAGTTTGGAGAAGAAAGGGAACGGCACATGATCCAAGGCACACCACATCCTCTGTAAAACATGGTGGAGGCAACGTGATGGCATGGGCATGCATGGCTTTCAATGGCACTGGGTCACTTGTGTTTATTGGTGACATAACAGCAGACAAGTGTAGCCGGATGAATTCTGAAGTGTACCGGGATATAGTTTCAGCCCAGATTCAGCCAAATGCTGCAAAGTTGATTGGACGGCGCTTCATAGTACAGATGGACAATGACCCCAAGCATACAGCCAAAGCTACCCAGGAGTTCATGAGTGCAAAAAAGTGGAACATTCTGCAATGGCCACGTCAATCACCAGATCTTAACCCAATTGAGCATGCATTTCACGTGCTCAAATCCAGACTTAAGACGGAAAGACCCACAAACAAGCAAGACCTGAAGGCTGCGGCTGTAAAGGCCTGGCAAAGCATTAAGAAGGAGGAAAACCAGCGTTTGGTGATGTCCATGGGTTCCAGACTTAAGGCAGTGATTGTCTCCAAAGGATTCGCAACAAAATATTGAAAATAAAAATTATTTGTTTAGGTTATGTTTATTTGTCCAATTACTTTTGACCTCCTAAAATGTGGAGTGTTTGTAAAGAAATGTGTACAATTCCTACATTTTCTATCAGATATTTTTGTTCAACCCTTCAAATTAAACGTTACAATCTGCACTTGAATTCTGTTGTAGAGGTTTCATTTCAAATCCAATGTGGTGGCATGCAGAGCCCAACTCGCCAAAATTGTGTCACTGTCCAAATATTTCTGGCCCTAACTGTATAGATACACACAGGTATACACACACATGTATACAGACACACATGTACACACATACATGTATACACAAACATACATACAGACACACATATACACACACATGTATAGACACACATGTACACACATATACACACGTATACAAACACAGACATGTACACACAGGTATACGCACACATGAACAGACCCACACATGTACACACATACAGACACACACACATGTAGACACAGACATGCACATACATATACAGACAAAGACATATACAGAAACACACACATGTACACACAGGTATACACACACATATACAGACACATCCACACATGTATACAAACACACATACATGTAAACACACTGTAAGGTAGCGGTTAGGATCGGCATGACGGAAGGCAGTGACCCAGGCAACTGTTGACACAACACACCGTTTATTGCCACAGTTCAGGTATTTACAGACCTCCAACCCACAGACCGATATGCTCTCTACCTCTGCCGGGGCTCTGTCCTGATCGGGGCCACAGCCAATTCTCTCAGCTAGGCTGTGATGTCCGCACACAACCTTTCCCTTCTCACCGTCCGCTCATTAGTCTCATGAACATCCTCTCTTAGAGAGCTTCCAGTCTGTGTTAGCTTCACACAGCAGCTCCTCCTGTTCTGTCCCACTCCTCAGACCAGGGCAGCTCATATAATCTCCTATCCCATCATAGGTGGGTGTCAGTGCTTTCAATCAGCACTCAGCTCAGATCTCACTGCTGTTAACCCTGTGAGTGCTGCCACAGAGCAAAACATACAATCCTCCATGTGCTGTATACCGGTCAGTGGACACATCGGGGTCGCATCACCACATACCTCCCCCCTCTGTTCAAGCCCATGGGGTGGAACACAAGCCATGATCCGGGGCCTCGAGATAGGGCCTCATCGTCCTCGGGGCCCACCAGTCGAGGGGACCATTGACCAGGGCCGTCCGCGTCTGACAAGCGGTCCCGTAACCCCACAAACTGTTTCCTTGTGTATCAAGACCAATCGGACCCAGTCACCCTTTGTCTCAGAGGCATGTCTGCGGGTGGCCTCCCCCTCCCCCAACGGCCAGTGTGGTAGCGCGGTCCTCCTATCCCTTTGACTATGTGGAGTCCTGACGTTACGTCATCTGCTACACGATCGGGTGGGTTGTCTGAGTCCTGCAGCCCTATGTCCACAGTGGAGTCACCGTCTGTACTTTGAGGACGTCTACGGGTCTTAGGACGACGTGGTCGGCGCTTCTGCACTCGTATGCGGGGTTGGATGCTCTGAAATCTCCTGCTTTTACCTCTAGGGAACACCTACCAGGATTACACTCTGTCCCTATATTGGTGACCCCTATGGCAGGTATCCCAGAGTCAGGATCCTCGGGCTCAGGGCCCGGACCATCCATTACCTCAGGATTAGGTTGCCTCTCACACAAAGTCCTGAACTGAGGCAAATCCCTCCCCAAGATCACATCATAGGGAAGAGACCTCACCATCCCCACCATCCAGACCGGGTGGTCATAGTGACCATCCCTGTCGGATTCCTACGGAGGTCCCCATGGACACCAAGCACTCTCACCGTACGGCCGGTGGGTTTGGTTCCAAAAACCAAGAAGGCCCACACAAGGGTCACATCACTCCCTGAGTCCAAAAGGGCCGTCACTTCATGTCCATTAATCCGTACCTGGCACAAAGCACCCCCTTTACCCACAGTCACATAGCGTCCTGCCCCGGTTGATTGAGCGATCATGGACATCCAGTGGGTATACCCACAGTCCATGGACTCCGTGTTGAGGGGACACTGCGCCATGGCATGTCCCGACTCTGGCATCGCCAACACTTTATGGCGGGGAAAAAATTATTTACAGTGCCCCGCTTAGGAGACCAAGGGTTTCCGGCTCACTTCCAGGAGACGCAAATTCTCTGATTGTGGTGGGGTCGAGCCCAGCATAGGACAGGGTTGGGGGTCCCTAACTTCCGGTTTGGTGGATGCGGTCCGCCGGTCTGCACGCAGTGTCCCTGAGTTCCGAATCAAGTCCTGTGTAGCCACATGCTGCTCCACCACACTCACTAACTGATCTAGGATACCCAGGTCACCTTGTCCCACCCACCGTTGGATGGAGACAGGCAGAGTGAGCACAAACCGGTCAACTACCACCCTCTCAATCATTTGTGCGGGGCTCAGGCTCTCTGGCTGCAGCCACTTCTTTACCAGGTGCAACAAGTCATAGGCCTAAGACCGGACGGGTTTGCCCTCCTCAAAGGACCACTGGCTTACCTGTTGAGCCCTTACATACGTATTAACCCCCTTCTGGCCAGGATCTCACCTTTCAGAGTCCCATAGTCCATGGTGTCCTCTGTGCAGAGGCTTTTTGGGACTCTTCGGTTAAGTAAGGCGCCAACATTTCCACCCACTACTCTGACGGCATTTTCTCCCGCTCTGCAACCCTCACAAAAACCACCAGGAAAGCTTCCACATCATCCCCCGGGGTCATCTTTTGCAGTGCACGCCTTACCGCCTTCCGGATGCTGCTGTCATCTCCTTGACCTGGGGATGGAGCTGCTGGCCATGCATGGATTGCCTCCGTCAGAAGATCCAACTGCCGCTGCTGATGCTCCTGTTGTCGCTGCTGATGCTCCTGTTGCTGCTGCATTTACTGGAGCAAGAGCTGATTCGCCTCCTTTTGTGCGACCTGTGCTTGCTGGTGCAGTTGCTGTTGTTGTTGCTGTGCTTGCACCAGGTGCTTAAGCAGGTCCTCCATGCTGGCTGCTGGTTTGTACTGTAGAGTAGCAGGTTTCACCACTGACACGTGTGAACTGGGTATGCCTTTTTTTTTTCTGTCACCAAGTCGTTGCCGTTAGCAGCCACGTTGCTGTGCCTGCATTCTCCACCACATGTAAGGTAGCGGTTAGGATCGGCACGACGGAAGGCAGTGACCCAGGCAACTGTTCACACAACACACTGTTTATTGGCACGGTTCAGGTATTTACAAACCTACAACCCACAGACCGATATGCTCTGTACCTCTGCCGGGGCTCTGTCCTGATCGGGGCCACTACCAATTCTCTCAGCTAGGCTGTGTTGTCCGCACACAACCTTTCCCTTCTCACCGTCTGCTCATTAATCTCCTATCCCATCACAGGTGGGTGTCAGTGCTTTCAATCAGCACTCAGCTCAGATCTCACTGCTGTTAACCCTGTGAGTGCTGCCACAGAGCAAAAGATACAATCTTCCATGTGCTGTATAACCGTGAGGGGACACATCGGGGTTGCATCATCACAACACACATGTATACACACAGACACACATGTACACACATACAAACATATACATACATACACATATACACACACATGTGTTGGCCCCCCTCCTCGCCGTTCTATTCTCCCCAATCAGGCAATCAGCGGGTCATGTGACTGTGCGGCTGATGTGACATCACACAGAGCCTGTCACATGACCATCTGATTCTGTTCCTCGAGCTTTCAGCGGCAATGGGACCACCGAGTGCGGGTGAGTACAGAGCGGTGAGGAGGGTGGAGGATGGAACGGTAAGGGGGGAGGACAGGAACACAAAGTTCCCAATATTGACACTTTTTGTAACAAATCATCAGCCTGTATGTCCAGTGCAGGGGACAGGTGCAGCACAGGGGACAGGGGCAGCGCAGGGGCAAGGGGCAGCACAGTGACAGGGGCAGCACAGGGGACAGGGACAGCAGAGGGGACGGGGCAGCACAGGGGACAGGGGCAGCACAGGCGGTACCTGCGGGAAGTGTGACTTAGGCTTCGGCTTGAAGAAGGAGTCTGGCAGCTTCCTCATCCATGGTCAGGGTGCCTCCAGATCCAGGACGGAGCGGCAGCCAGTACACCGGGAAGTGCGAATACATGGAGTCCTTGGAGGCTGGGGCGGCTGGGCAGAAGATGCCAGGCAGAGCCTCCTTGTCCCTCAGGCTGCCCTCATCCTTCTTGGTGCAGAGACCGAAGGCCGGGAAGTCATAGGGGGGCAGAGGGAAGAGCGGCAGCGTCATCTTGTGCAGCACACTGGAGAAGCCATTACTGGGCACCGGGATGAGGGGGAAGCAGCAGGGGCAAGTAACAGGCTGACACTAGGCGCCAGTGCGAAGTTCCATGCCGGCATGGAGGTCGGCGGCCCAGGCTTCCCCTCCGCGCTGGCCTCCACAGTGCCGCCATTTTAGTGATTGTGTCTGTTTCTCTGTAACAGACATCCCGTGTCTCTGGTTTGTCGTGGCCGGCCGGGCTCGACCGATCAGCAACGCGGGATTTCTGTTACAGAAAGAAAGACACGATAAGGCAATTATATAGTAGATTAAAATAGTTTTTTTTTCTAATTTGGTTTAATTAAAATGTCCCTACTTTTCCCCTAGTAATCGAAGTGCTTATTTTTTCTTTACTTGCTTCAATTTTGATAATAGTTTGTTTGAGTATTCCCAGTGCATGTGGGGATATTCAAACAGGATATCATCAGATGGGAGAGGCTGCTATCACAGCTGCAGCCTCTCTCCCCACCCTGAAAAGAAGTCAAGCTGGAAAAACAATTTAGGTCTTATCAAATGAAACACTAGTTGAAATAATAATGGAGAGGCTCACCTTGTTTGGTTGTGTCAGACACAACCACTATATACACATGTAACCACGACTGCTGCGGCCACCATAGAAAAGTAATAAGGAATTAAATGAAAAGATGGTGTAGTGCTGTGCTGTCGGGACAAATCCAATCCGAAGAATGTGAAGAATGGCTTTATTTCTATGCATTTGAGAGCCCACACTTGCCCCTTCTTCAGGAAAAGTCATAACATAGTTCCTACAGCACATACTACACCATCTCTTCATTTAATTCCTTATCACCCTGAAAAGAAGGATCATCAGTGATGTTCATTTCTGGGTCTGGCCTAGTCCCTGTAGAACTAAGCATGGTTGTCAGCACACAGTGACAGTGCCCTCCCTCGCCAGCTTTAATTACCAGTGATTAGCCAGAAAAAGAGCATAGTGTCAGTTCAAAAAGATAGTTTCATTTTCCAGCAGGACTTTGCACCTGTTCGCACTGCCAAATGTACCAATACCTAGTTTAATAACCACAGTATTACTGTGCTTGATTGGCCAGCAAACTCACCTGACCTAAACCCCATAGAGAATCTATGGAGTATTATCACAGGAAGATGAGAAACACCAGACCCAACAATGCAGATGAGCTGAAGGCTGCTATCAAAACATTCTGGACTTCCATAACATCTCAGCAGTGCCAGAAGCTGATCACCTCCATGCCACGCCATTGTGATGCAGTGATTTATTGAACAGAAACCCCGGCAAAGTATTGAGTGCATTTACTCTACATAGTTTTCATTAGGCCAACATTTATGAGTTGAAAATTATTTTTTAGTTGGTCTTAATGACCTTTGGGTTTTCATTAGCTGTAAGCCATAATCATCAACATTTACAGAAATAAACACTTGAAATAGATGACTCTGTTTGTAATGACTGTATCTAATGTATGTGTTTCACTTTATGTATTGAATTACTGAAATTAATTACCTTTTTGATTATATTCTTGCATTTGAATATGCAAGCAGAAAAAAAGAGACAAAAAAATAAGTTAATTTTAGAACATGTATATGAGTACACAAAAATAGATATTCTCAATATTAAACACTGTTTTATCAAAACGATAGAAAACAGTCAGTAAATGACACAATGATGGAATCAGGATATCTGCCCATACATAATACTGCTCCTAGATTAGGTACTAAAAACTTGGTGACATAGTCTCTATAAAGTACAGTATATCACAAAATTGAGTACACCCCTCATATTTTTGTAAATATTTTATTACGGTATATTTTTTCATGAGACAACACTGAAGATATAAATCCAAAAAGGACAGTGTTGTTTGATCCGCGCACACTGAATACAATGAAACAAACTTCCAGTGGATGAAAGATAATGGTGCCTTTATTCTCAACCACATAAAGGCACCATTTTCTCCCATCTACTGGAAGTTCGTTTCATTGTATGCAGTGAGCGCGGATCAAACAACACCTTCCTTTTTCATTGATTTCTGAAACCACAGCAATTACATAGAGTGTTTGTCCAGCAGCAGCTGCTATACGCTCAAACACCGGTTGTGGGTCTCACAACCTGACAAGGTGAGCAGCAACATTTGCAAATTTTCACAGTTATTGTAAAAAGGATAAGAGTACCTTTACACGCCGCCACTGCGTGGTAGCAACTGCCTGGCAATGGGGATTTTTGTGCCTGTTGCGTTGAAATTGCTACGAAGTGGCGGCGTGTAATTTTGGAAAGTGATCGGGTTCCTCCCAGTTGCTTCAGGTAGCTGTTTCCGAGCCGTGTTCTAAAATACAAGGCAACACAAAGGGACATTTGCCATGGTAGTGGTGTGTAAACGGGGGTTTCCCCAGGGTGTGCCACAGCGTGCTGGATACCGCGCCCCATCAGCAATGATTGGTGGGGGCTACTGTGTAACCATTGGCTGTCCCATCATAGGGCGCCATATTTAAAGAGCTGACCATTCAAACTACACAATTGCAATGGCGTCATGTATTAGCCAGCCTTCCTGCGCAATCATGATGCTATTGCGTTGTCCAATCAGCATGTTAGCATCACGGAATACACATCTCCGTCACGCCTATGTGTTAGTGCCACAGAACATGTATACCCACATTCCCCTACTAATTGCGGCGTGTGGATGGGGGAAGGGATTCAATAGGAAGATATCCGCAGGATCTGTGAGAACTTCCTGGGAACCACGATACCTTCAGTTGACAACACAATGGCGGCGTGTACATGCGGTATCGGTGATCGTTAGCAACCGTTAAAAATGTGTGCATGCACGTACGGTTAATACCGGTTGCCAGGGATAGTGGCGGCGTGTAAAGGTACCCTAACGTTATTGCGCTTCTGTTTCCTCTTTTTCTGTTTATAAATAAAATAAACACTTTATAAGTTATTAGTTTAGGTCCTGGACCTAAATGCTTCACTGTTTTTACTCCTCCTCCTGTGTTGTTTGTGTTCCCCTCGCCAGATTTCTAACCCCACAGCCTGCATAAAGCATAAGACCACACAGAGCAGGATCTGATGCTGCGTAATACCATGTGACCTAAGCTCTCGGCCAGAGCTCATGGAGATGCCTGAGAGCTGAGAGAATGCACCAACGCCACTCCGATGGATGAGTGAAAGAGGAACCCGGAAAACACAGGAGGAGGGGTAACAGCAGCAAAGTGTTTAAGTCCAGGGAGAAGAGTATACCTCTTGGACCTGAACTAATCTATTATATAATTGCCGTAGCGACTTCCGTCGGAGCGGCGCAACTTCCGGTGGCTTTGTTAGCGCGAGCGAGCTGCTTCTCCTGGACTCTCCCCGTGGCCGCGTAGCGGCCACGGCGACTCCCGAAGCAATGCCCGCTTCGCAGCATTGCGAGTCGTTGCAGTCTTGCGAAGCAATGCCCGCTTCGCGGGCATTGCGAGTCGCTTCGCTAACAAAGCCAGGGCTGGCTAAGAGCATGGCGCTGTAGTGTACACCGCTATGGTATACTACAGTCCCATGGCCATACGCTTTACACCTGACAGGCGTATGGCCATGGGACTGTAGTATACCATAGCGGTGTACACTACAGCCCCATGCTCTTAGCCAGCCCCTCAGTGCGCCGCCCCTACCCCTAAGTCGCCACCCGCTAAGCCCCGACCACCTAACCCCCGACCCGCAGCATCCTAACCCCCCGCCGATACCACCTAAGCCCCGCCGCCCGGCGCTGTAGTGTACACCGCTTTGGTATTCTACAGTCC
This sequence comes from Allobates femoralis, assembly GCA_033576535.1. Taxonomy (NCBI): domain Eukaryota; kingdom Metazoa; phylum Chordata; class Amphibia; order Anura; family Aromobatidae; genus Allobates; species Allobates femoralis. The sequence continues at coordinate 149,203,473 of JARQOC010000001.1, forward strand.
CATGGCCATACGCTTTACACCTGACAGGCATATGGCCATGGCACTGTTGTATACCATAGCGGTCTACCCCCTAAGCCACCGCCGCCCTCAGTGCACCGCCCCTACCCCTAAGTCGCCACCCGCTAAGCCCCGACCACCTGCGCCAACCCTACCCCTAAGTCGCCACCCGCTAAGCCCCGACCACCTAACCCCCGACCCGCAGCATCCTAACCCCCCGCCGATACTCCCTAAGCCCCGCCGTCTACCCCCTAAGCCACCGCCGCCCTCAGTGCGCCGCCCCTACCCCTAAGTCGCCACCCGCTAAGCCCCGAACACCTGCGCCGCCCCTACCCCTAAGTCGCCACCCGCTAAGCCCCGACCACCTAACCCCCGACCCGCAGCATCCTAACCCTTCGCCGATACCCCCTAAGCCCCGCCGTCTACCCCCTAAGCCACCGCCGCCCCTAAGCCCCTACCCCCTAAGCCCCGCAGCAGCCCCGACCACCTAACCCCCGACCCGCAGCATCCTAAGCCCCCGCCGATACCCCCTAAGCCCCTATCCCCTAAGCCGCGACCACCTAACCCCCGACCCGCAGCATCCTAAGCCCCGCCGTTTACCCCCTAAGCCACCGCCGCCCCTAAGGCCCTACCCCCTAAGCCCCGCAGCAGCCCCTAAGCCCCTACCCCCTAAGCCCCGTAGCATCCTAGGCCCCCACCGATACCCCCTAAGCCCCGCCGCCTATCCCCTAAGCCCCCGCCGTCCCCTAACCTAACGCCGCTGTCACCTAAGGCCCTACACCCGAAGCCCCCGCTGTCCCCTAACCTAACGCCCCCGTCGATCACTTACATCCCTTCAAGTCATCTGATCGTCCGTCCGATCCTCAACTCCTCCGTCCGGCCAGGCGTCCTCTTCCTCCGGCCCCGGGGGTCTTCTCTCTTATTTCCGCCATCTTCGCCTCTTCGTCCGGCCCCGGGGATCTTCCACCTCCGACGTCCTCTTCCTTCTCATTAAGATAGAATGGAAGAAAAATCCCCCATTCTACCTCAATGAGATCTCAGGCCCTCTTCTGATTGGTCGCGGTATACTGCCCTCAGCCAATCAGAAGAGCCCCTCAAAACTGAGACGCAGTTCTCATTCAGGTCCGCCTTTTTTTTTACCCATTGACATACATTACCGGTGTGTCGGCGATTTTATGGCCGCCCACCTGGTTCTATTTGTCGGCCCTAAAATCGCGGACACACCGCTAATGCATCTCTATGGGCAGTCAGCCCGATTTCGGATTGAACGCCGACCAATCAGAATTCGAGCTGACTGCCCATAGACATGCATTAGCGGTGTGTCCGCGATTTTAGGGCCGACAAATAGAACCAGGTGGCCGGCCATAAAATCGCCGACACACCGCTAATGTTTGTCAATGGGGAAAAAAAAAGGCGGACCTGAATGAGAACTGCGTCTCACTCTGACTTAAAAAAATAAATAAATTAAATAATAAAAAAAATAATTTAAAAATAATTAAAAAATAATAAAAAAATAAATAAAAAATATTAAATAATTAAATAAAAATAATAATTAAAAAAAAAAAAATGCGGACCTGAATGAGAACTGTGTCTCACTCTCACTTAAAAAAATAAATAAATTAAATAATAAAAAAAATAATTTAAAAATAATTAAAAAATAATAAAAAAATAAATAAAAAATATTAAATAATTAAATAAAAATAATAATTAAAAAAAAAAAAAAATGCGGACCTGAATGAGAACTGTGTCTCACTCTCACTTAAAAAAATAAATAAATTAAATAATAAAAAAAATAATTTAAAAATAATTAAAAAATAATAAAAAAATAAATAAAAAATATTAAATAATTAAATAAAAATAATAATAAAAAAAAAAAAAAATGCGGACCTGAATGAGAACTGTGTCTCACTCTCACTTAAAAAAATAAATAAATTAAATAATAAAAAAAATAATTTAAAAATAATTAAAAAATAATAAAAAAATAAATAAAAAATATTAAATAATTAAATAAAAATAATAATTAAAAAAAAAAAAAAAATGCGGACCTGAATGAGAACTGTGTCTCACTCTCACTTAAAAAAATAAATAAATTAAATAATAAAAAAAATAATTTAAAAATAATTAAAAAATAATAAAAAATAATAAATAATTAAATAAAAATAATAATAAAATAAATAAATATATGCTAATTATATCAGCCCTTCTAGCGGACCTGAATGAGAACTGGGTCTCAGCCTAAATAATAAATTTAATAATAAAAAAAATAATTAAAAAATAATTAAAAAAAAAAATAAAAAATAATAAATAATTCAATAAAAATAATAATAAAAAAAATAAATATATGCTAATTATATCAGCCCTTCCAGCGGACCTGAATGAGAACTGGGTCTCAGCCTAAATAATAAATTTAATAATAAAAAAAATAATTAAAAAATAATTAAAAAATATTAAAAAAAATAAATAAAAAATAATAAATAATTCAATAAAAATAATAATAAAATAAATCAATATATGCTAATTATATCAGCCCTTCCAGCGGACCTGAATGAGAACTGGGTCTCAGCCTAAATAATAAATTTAATAATAAAAAAAAAAACATTCTAATAATAATGATATTACTGCTAAGAATAATGCTATTAATGCTAATAATTATGCTATTAATGCTAATAATAATGTTATTAATGCTATTATTAATGCTAATAATGCTATTATTAATGCTATTAATGCTAATAATAATGCTATTAATGCTATTAATAATGTTATTAATGCTATTATTAATGCTAATAATGCTATTATTAATGCTATTAATGCTAATAATAATGCTATTAATGCTATTAATAATGTTATTAATGCTATTATTAATGCTAATAATGCTATTATTAATGCTATTTATGCTAATAATAATGCTATTAATGCTATTATTAATGCTATTAATGCTATTAATGCTAATATTTATCTTATTAATGGTATTATTAATGCATATTTAAATGCTTAATAATAATGCTATTAATGCTATTAATGCTAATATAATGCTATTAATGCTATTAATAATGTTATTAATGCTATTATTATGCTTATGCTAATAATAATGCTATAATTATATAGTTATGCTATATTATTAATGCATATACTTAATGCTAAATAATAATGCTATTAATGCTATTAATAATGTTATTAATGCTAATAATGCTATTATTAATGCTATTTATGCTAATAATAATGCTATTAATGCTATTAATAATGCTATTAATCTATTAATGCTAATATTTATCTTATTAATGGTATTATTAATGCTATTAATGCTAATAATAATGCTATTAATGCTAATAATAATGCTATTAATGCTATTAATGTAATGTTAATTAATGCTATTATTCATGCTAATAATGCTATTATTAATGCTATTATTGCTATTAATGCTAATAATAATGCTATTAATGCTATTAATAATGTTATTAATGCTATTATTAATGCTAATAATGCTATTATTAATGCTATTTATGCTAATAATAATGCTATTAATGCTATTAATAATGCTATTAATGCTTATTAATGCTAATATTTATCCTGTTAATATGGTATTATTAATGCTATTAATGCTAATAATATAATGCTATTATTAATGCTATTAATGCTAATAATAATGCTATTAATGCTATTAATAATGTTATTAATGCTATTATTAATGCTAATAATGCTATTATTATTATATGCTATTAATGCTAATAATAATGCTATTAATGCTATTAATAATGTTATTAATGCTATATATTAATGCTAATAATGCTATTATTAATGCTATTTATGCTAATAATAATGCTATTAATGCTATTAATAATGCTATTAATGCTATTAATGCTAATATTTAAACCTTAATTAATGTATTATTAATGCTATTAATGCTAATATATAATGCATATTAATGCTATTAATGTTAATAATAATGCTATTAATGCTATTAATAATGTTATATAATGCTATTATTTAATGCTAATAATGCTATTATTAATGCTATTAATGCTAATAATAATGCTATTAATGCTATTAATAATGTTATTAATGCTATTATTAATGCTATAATGCTATATTAATGCTATTAATGCAATAATAATGCTATTAATAATGCTATTAATGCTAATATTATCTATTCATGCTATTAATGCTAATAATAATGCTATTAATGCTATTAATAATGCTATTAATTCTATTAATGCTAATATTTATCTATTAATGTATTATTAATGCTATTAATGCTAATAATAATGTTATTAATGCTAATAATGCTATTATTAATGCTATTTATGCTAATAATAATGCTATTAATGCTATTAATAATGCTATTAATTCTATTAATGCTAATATTTATCTTATTAATGGTATTATTAATGCTATTAATGCTAATAATAATGCTATTAATGCTATTAATGCTAATAATAATGCTATTAATGCTATTAATAATGTTAATAATGCTATTATTCAATGCTAATAATGCTATTATAATGCTATTATGCTATTAATGCTAATAATAATGCTATTAATGCTATTAATAATGTTATTAATGCTATTATTAATGCTAATAATGCTATTATTAATGCTATTTATGCTAATAATAATGCTATTAATGCTATTAATAATGCTATTAATGCTATTAATGCTAATATTTATCCTGTTAATGGTATTATTAATGCTATTAATGCTAATAATAATGCTATTAATGCTATTAATGCTAATAATAATGCTATTAATAATGTTATTAATGCTATTATTAATGCTAATAATGCTATTATTAATGCTGTTAATGCTAATAATAATGCTATTAATGCTATTAATAATGTTATTAATGCTATTATTATTGCTAATAATGCTATTAATAATGCTATTAATGCTAATAATAATGCTATTAATGCTATTAATACTGTTATTAATGCTCATAATACTGCTAATAATGCTATTAATACTGCTATTACTGCTAATAATAATGCTATGGCTTATATTATTGCTATTGATGATGCGATTATTATTTAAAAATCTTTAAAAAAACAATAAACATATTTTAGATACCCGATGCATTTGCATCAGGCTAACAGCTATAACTACTATAATCAAATTAATGCACGTTCTAGAATCCCGATGCATTTGCATCGGGCTCACAGCTAGTATCTTATAAAGTGTTTATTTTGGTGTCCTGGGAGGTATGATAATAAAAGCCACCTTTGCAAAATGCAGCATATGTGCTGCTGAAGGTGGTTCTTTTTGGTTAATAGGCCCTGGGGGTGACAGGTTCCCCTTAATATTGTTGTTATCGCTCACACATTCTCTCATATAGGTCTCTGGAAGTTTAACGTAGGACCTCATTGCAAAGATTTCTCTGAGGATATAAAAAATAAAAGGGGAGCTCCAGGGAGAATAAACTTTTTGGTATAGTCCCTGCCCTCTTACACGATGAAGCAGGGACATACACTGGTGGGGGTCAGAGCTGAGGAGCAGATATCATTTTATCGATTTATAAGAGACCTATTGATCCTAGAACTGCAGTGTACAGCTCTGCTTCATCATGTAGCAGTGCAGGGACTGTACTAAAAAAATTTCTCTGACTGGAGTTCCCCTTTCATTGCTGCTCTTCATAAAACTGACATATGCTATAAAAATATTGTCAACACTCTGAAACTGAGCTGCAGCATGGATGCCAACATCATACAGCAGTTTAACAAGACATGTTCCACTCAGAACAGGACTCACCATGATTGAGTAAACCAGTTGAGTGCAAATGTTCTGCATCATATCCAGAGGTTGTCTTTTAAAAATTGATGAGTGAGTTCTGCCAGCAGTGCTGCAGAGGTTACAGGAGCAGGGGTTCAGCCTATTAGTGCTAAGACCATATGCCATACACTACATCAAACTGATCTGCATGGCTGCCATCCCAGTATTAAAGACTCTTCAAAACATGATGCACAAGAAAGCACACAAATAGTTTGCTTAAGATAAGCAGACTAAGGACAAGGATTACTGGAACCATGTCCCGTGGTTTGATGAGACCAAAATATACTTATTTAGGTGGGATGGTGTCAAGCAAGTGTGGTGGCAACTAGTGAGGTGTACAAAGCCAAGTGTGTCTTGCAAATAGTCAAGCATTATGGTGGAAGCATCATGGATTTAGTCTGCATGAGTGCTGCTGGCTGTGGAAAACTATAGTTCATTCTGGGAACTATGAATGTCAACATGTACTGTGACATACTGAGGGAGAGCATGATCCCCTACCTTTGAAAACTTGGCCTTAGGACAATATTCCAACAAAACGATCCCAAGCACATTTCCAAAACAACCACTGCCTTGCTAAAGAAACAGAGTAAAGGTGCTGGACTGCCCAAGCATATCTCCAGACCTAAACTTTAGTGACCATTTGTTGGACATCCTTAAACAGAAGATGAATGTAAAGACACCAACATCCACTAGCTCCATGATGTCATCATGGAGGAGAGAAAAAGGATTCCATTGGCTTCTGTGAATCTCTAATAAACTGCATGCCCAAGAGAATTGAGGTCGGGCTTGAAAATAGTGGAGGCCACAAAAAATAACTTCACAAAACAATCACTGATCTCAAGGAGACCAGTCAAAGAAAACACTGCGAGCAGCCGGCAAAAGCACTCAAACACAGTGAAATCCTAGGTGCATTGCCCCCTGGGAAATACAAATATGCAAATAGAGTCCGTGGAGCCTCGTTTAGGAGTCTCAAACATGGGCCTAGCCAGATATCCCTCCAGGGAAGGACCTAGCCATGGGGTAGCTCCATGAGGAGACCACAATAACCACCATATTAAAAAAAAACTGACACTTTGGTCAAAATTTGGCCATCTTCACTACGGGATGTACTCACTTTTGTTGCCTGCAGTCTAGACATTAATGTTTGTGTGTTGAGTTATTTATAGGGCACACCAAATATACATACTATGCAAGCTGTACACTGACAACTTTACATTGTATCAAAGTGTCATATCCTCAGTGTTGTCACATGAAAAGATATAATAAAAATGTACAAAAACGTGAGGAGTGCACTCACTTTTTGTGACATACAATATATTTCTGTGTTAATGTCATAATATCACATACAAAAAAACTAAGTTTAAAGGTCTTGTAAAGTGAATGACTCAGTGAGTTCAGAACTGTTTTAAACACCTGATGAAGGCAGTAAACTGCCAAAATGCGTTAGGATGCCGTAGCATGAATTAAGAGGTTTTGCTTTAAAGAATGTCCTATTTCTTATCTGCTATCAGCTGGCACCTGGCTTTACAGCTTACATTTGTTTTATCTGAACAGAACTGTTTTAGTGACACAAGTAGTCCTGTCTAATATTATGCGGGAAATTTTAACATTTGACTGTGAACAATTAGAGCTTGTTATATATGTTCAGAAATATAAAGCACGAGCATACAGAATTTTGCTTTACAATAAGCAGTTTTGGAAAATAACTATAGATAAAGATAAAAAAGGAAATAGTTTTTGAGTGCATATAAAATACATTTTTATGCTCCAAATGTCCCTGAAAGAATCTATTCAATTCAATGTCCTTTATTTAAAAGTAACAGCAGTGGAATCATTTGTTCATATATTAAAATAATGGCTGTTAATTGCAATAAGTTGATTCAATTCATAAACCTTTAACACTTCTGTAGTAGTAATATTTTAAGAATTTTACTATAATCAAAATACATTTTTAAAAGTTTTTATTTTCTATTGAAGCAGTGTTAAAACAAGAAAAACAACAAGAAAAGCCAAGGCTTTAGTGAATAATAACTGTTGAATATGACAGATACATTTTAATTACAAATTAATATTATTCTGTTAAAATAAACAGTTAGTATAAATTAGTCAACATCCTCTAACCCCTCATTAAATTATATTTTTTCAATAAGGATTATATTAAAATTGCCGAAGACCATAGTTAATATATTAATGATCTTTTTAAAATACTGTTATTTATAGTTCTAAATTAATTTCTTCTGTTTACCTCAGTATCCTGACTGCCTTGAGACTTTGAAATCAATTTGCAAAATGTACTTGACATTATTCTATTTAAAGAATCGTTGCACCAATAGAATAAATTTCCTTTTCTCCAGGAGGACACTGCAGACATTTAGAGATCACTTTCAGAGTACTACTAAGGCTAAATATTGTCAGAAAGACATCCATCTGACCAATGCCTTGACATTTGGATTGACTTTAAAGAGGACCTGTCACCCCTCCATGGATGTGAATCTAAGGGCAGCACTGAATGCAGCATGTCTGCTGCATTCAGGCAAGGGGTCCCCCATGTCTGATGGCGGCTGGTACCCCGAGAAAATAGTTTAGTAAAAGTCACAATCTGGAGCCAAATGGGCGGTCTTTGGTGCGGCAGCCTGTGTCTCTGTGCCACCCCCATGCTGCCAATCACGTCCTCCTCGCTCTGTCTCAGCTCCCTGTGCTGGTGACGCAGGCAGAGCGAGGTAATGCTTATCCCCGCCCCCGGCCTGCTGTCCTGCCTCCTGCTGTGATGTCAGAGCATTTCCCCACCCAGCTCCATAGCATAACATGCAACTGAGCGGGGAAATGATTTGATGTTACAGCAGGAGGCGGGATAGGCAGCCGGAGGCTGAGATAACATTACCTACTGCGTCACCAGCACAGACAGAGCAAGGAGGACGTGATTGGCAGCAGGGAGACGGCACAGAGACACAGGCTGCCGCACCAGGGACAGCCTAATTGGCTCCAGCTTGTATGTTTCACTAAACTATTATCTCAGGGTACCAGCCGCCATCAGACATGGGGGACCCCTTGCCTGAATGCAGCAGACATGCTGCATTCAGTGCTGCCCTTAGATTGTAAAATTTGGGGGGTGATAGGTCCTCTTTAAATCAAACATAAAAAGTAACAACCAGGTAAGGAGAAAACAATGAGGCCATCCAGGACCTTCATTATATCCAACTTTTATTTTTAACAGTAAAAACACATTAGGGAGACGTGCGGTGATTGGGAATACAGATAGTGATGAGCGAGTGGAGTAATATTCTCACTTCCTACACTCGTTGAGTACTTTTGAAGGCTGGCTTCACACTTGCATTTGTGGCGCCCCACGATGTAGGTGCCAAAAAAGGGGTACTACACCCAGAAAAGCGGTGTAGTCACTCCACTGCAAGTGGAACTATGGCCAGTAGGTGGAACCCTAGAACTCGCATCCCACACTAGTTAGAAGGTGGGAGGGACCCCGGGAGGGTATATAGTGACCTCTAGGGGGAACTAGAGTAGTCTAACACTCAGTGGGTTAGTGAGAGGAGTTGGAGCTGGTGGGAGCCAGTCAGCCCGCCTGGAGGGAGCAAGGAGGGTATCCTCAGCTGAGGGGCCCAGGAAAGACAGAAGAGATCCCAGAAACCAAAGAGAGCAAGAGAGGAAGGAACTTGGAGGCAGGAGTTCACTCTAATGGGGAATAGAGTAACCAAGAGTTTGCCCCAGGAAAGGAATCGGGTATCGAAGCCCGCACCTGTGAGCTCCTATAAGGCTCACAGACAATCCGAAGAACAGGGGTATCTTTATGTACTCCCCTTACTCTCAAAGATCCCAGAAAGAGGGGAGCCAGGAGTAGCAGGAAGCTGCAAGGAACCCAAAAGAAGGTTCACCCGACGGGTAGAAGGGAGAGGAGAACAAGTAACAGGAGGAGGTCGGACTCATCTTTAAGAAGTCAGACTTTACCACCACTGGGAGGCAAGGAAAAGAAAGGAAAAGGAACGGCACACAGGGAGGGATCAATCTATCAGCCAGAAATTCCACTTGCAGCACCCATAGCATTTGTCATTATAACATCTACTGCATGAAAGACTGTGATGATAATTGAAAGTTTTCAAGTAAAATAACCGGTGAAGTAAGTTATCGACTCTGCTGCATCCTTTACATCATAAACTGTTTCTCCCACAGAATCGCTGCCCCGGTGGTCCAGTCCTGCCTGTGGGAACTACACCATCATTGCCACAATACCAACAACCACCGGAGGACTGTAGTGGCGCTGGTGAGCATCACCAGATACTGCAGGTGGCGTCACGAACTTGTATATACTTTATTTTCCCTTATTCATTGACCACCAGGGCAACAGCCTCAGGTAGCCACCCGTGACATGACAGACTGAAATTCGCCTGAGAGCTGAGTACCCGGCCCTGGAGTGCGTCAGATTCACCGCCGCTGCGTATTGCGGCAGGCGAACGCAAGCCGACCGCAAGCACTGCCCATCCCTATGTTTAACATGTTGCAGATTCGGTGTGAACGGGAATGTATGATTTGTACGCAAGCTTCTGAATGCGTACAAATCACACATGGAGGGCAATGGGGACGCACGGCCATCTGCACCCGACCGCATACACCGTGCATCCCCATGTTAGACATAAGCATGGGCGGTGCTTGCGGTCAGCTTGCGTTCGCCCGCCGCAATACGCAGCGGCAGCAAACGCAAGTGTGAATCCGGCCTTAGACTCGTATATTTGTGCGATTAGCGAGTAAAATGTAAGTCAATGAGTGATTGGCTCTGCCGACACATATCCGGCTATAAAACGAGTCTTTCTAGGACAGGGCGGTGGAGTGGGCTTTTTCACATTTGATCTGCATAAAAGACCTTCTAGTGCCCCCCAGAGAGACCCTGACTTTCAATCGGTGCCAGATCACTTTATGTAGTGAAGGAAACTGTCAACATTTGTCAGATCGATAATGATTGACACATCACTCATGAGCACCAGCGATACTCTCCGAGTAACAAGTATCGTGCATACTGTATTATTCGTGCGAAGAATAATGATTACACTCGCTCATCACTAAATACAGACTCTTTCGAGCACTATGACGAGACCGGTTAAAGAGCCATAGTGCTCGAAATAGTCTGTAGTCTCATGCATTGCACCTCTCCCTGATGTTGTTTACCATTATAATTAAAAGTTGCATATAATGAAGGAGTTAAATCTATCATTTTTAGGCACTGGCAAGTAATAGAAGCTGATAAGGAACTGAATGCATTAGGAATTAAACCTCATCTTCTTACCTATAAAAGGTGCCAGAATTTGAGAGATTTATTGGTGAGGAACCGTACCCAATCAGAGAGACCATCAAAAACCTGTTTGGATGAAAAAAGACTGATAGGCAATTTTAAATGAAAGAACTGCAATTTTTGTAATTATCACATGACTGAGAACCCTATTCAGATTGGTAATAGACTCCACAGAGTAAAATCATACATATCTTGTAAATCCAAATGGGTTATTTATGCGGTATTATGTCCATGTAATAGGTTTTACATTGGCAAGACCATACGACCTATGTATGTAAATTTTAAAGAGCATTATAACTCCATTACCTCAGGGAAAGGTTGTCTCCATCTGATTAGTCATAAAAGGCTACGTTCACACTAGAGTTTGTGTCTGCATGCGTGTGGCATGCAGATGCAAATGCAGTGCCAGACACTGCCATACTGATGTGAACGCAGCGGAGATTCTCTGCATGCATTCACATACTATGGTGCCCACCCACTCAGAGGTGTCCGCGGTGGCCGGGAGATCAACAGCAGCTGACAGGAGATCAGTGGGGGATCTGCTGGCGGCTGCCACTGAACTCCCGGCGGCCGCCGGTAGAGATTTCAATGTGATCCGCAGCATTCTCCTGTGTTGTCATGCGGAGGACACTGTGGATGCATTGACTTCCATTCATTCTTTGTGTGCTTGCAGACGCTTGTTGATAAAATAAGCACCCACAAACGCAGAAAAAATGTATCATGTTGCGTTCGGAGGGTGCACAAATTATGCGCATCTGAAGGCAACCTCAACTGAAAACAGCCAAATGCAGGTACTATGCGTTCCCATGTTAAACATAGGGATGCAGTGTGCATGTGTTTGGCTGTGCTCACAACGCAAATGTGAACCCAGCCTAAGGCAGAGTCATAATATAGCCCCGAAAGTCCAGTCTTTTATAGGACTCGAGCATGTGTCGCATTTTTTCCGAGAGAGGATACACATAAAATCCTCCTGCAAAAAGAAACACGCTGGTTTATTAAGTTGAGAACTCAGAGCGCAGCGGACCTTAACAAGAAAAACGATCAGGCTGTCTTTCTTTATTGTTTCTGATCAGCCCCTAAACAAGGGTGATACAATCAGAGACATTAATTTTTTCGAGGTAAGAAAAAAACCCTTCTTAGATAAAAATATTTGGTTTGACAACCTTGTATTCATGTCTATTCCAGAATAAGAGTATTCATATATCAGTTATGCTTAACCATGTAGTATAATACATATATCTGCCATCTAAATAATGTGGTTATTTTGCATTGTCTGTGGTGTTACTGTCATTTGATGTGTGATTTTAATTGCAGCTTTAAGTTAGAGCGGTGACGTGAGCGGACCTCCCTATTTAGTAAGAGGATCTGACTTCACACTGAGCACAGGACCCGTTGAAGCGGAGATCCTGCGAAACAGCGTGCCGTCATCTGCAGTCTCCACACTCCCGCTCCCTGCACCGATGTAAACCCCTGTGGGTTTGAATAAACAGAGCTGCTGCAACTACTTGGTGAGTGTCATTTTCTATCTTCAGCATGGCCGCATTGATTTCTCCTTTCCTGGTTGAACGATGTAACTGGACTACCTGCTGACACCCAGAAATCCTTTTCCTCATTGGAAGAAACCCCTGCAGGATCTGAGGATTTTCTTCTGTTTTAAAGGCATAAGGGCACCTTTCCTATTTTCGCATACTTGATAAAAGTAACAATATGTTCATAAAAGGTGATTGCTGCTCATTACCATTAAGTTTTCAAAATTAAAACAAATCGATACAGTCATAACTGGCTTAATTTCTTGGAATTTATTTTTTTTTGATAACTCATTGATTACCCACTACTAGTGCATCTCAATGAATTAGAATAACATCAAAAAGTTAATTTATTTCACCAATTCAATACAAAAAGTGAAATACATATATTATATAGTCATTACAAATAGAGTGATCTATTTCAAGCCGTTTTTCTTCTTAATGTTGATGATTATGCCTTACAGCCAATAAAAACCCAAAGGTCATTATTTCAGAAAGTTAAAGTAAGAAGGATGAAAGGTTAAGAACCATGCTTCCGTATTTCAGGAGACATTAAAGTGTGAATATAATATTGGTTTATTATTCAACGTGTTTCAGGGCTCACAGAGATACCCTGAAACATGACCACGGCTAGGGTCACATCAAGGCTTTTTTTTTAAAACCTGACCCGGTTTTGAGCTTTCAAAAAGCTCAAAACCGGATCAAGAAAAGCTCCCCATAGGAGCCAATGCTAAAAAACGGATTGCTTCACAAGCAATCCGGTTTCCGTATCCGGCTCTGCAGCCTGCGGTAAAAATCATGCAGGCTGCAGTTTTCGGAGCGGCTTTAGCATCTGCAATGCGGGAAACAGATTGCTCAGGATGTGTAATCCTGAGCAATCCGGTTCCCGGATAGTTTTCTCAGCAAACTGTTCTATATATGGTAACTCGACAAATTTAATAAATAAATGATTGATTAATGTCTCTAGGGGGTGCCTAGTCCCCCTAGAGACCTTACACCCACTCAGGTGGCTTATCCTGCTTTAATCCGTAATGTACAAAAGCGCCGGGCTCCTCAGAGCGGAGAGCATGACCCCACAAACTGCCCCCCCCATGTCAGTAGACCTGTCCCTGCACCCCGTCTTATCTTTTCTAGCTATCCCTTTTGCTGAATAAAACTATGTATTAAAGTAGAGAAAACAAGTTATATTTACGTGTTGTGCCAGTTTCTGTTTCTGTAAGTACCCATAAGCGGGGCTGTGTGCTAATCCCTCCGCCCGCTTATTAATTATGCACGCCCCCTCTGGGCTTGCTTTAGTGCTGAGAGCCAGGCCACGTCATGAAAGAAGCTGGGCTACCAGTATGATGCAATTTTAGCCCTGCCCCTTTCATGACGCACCCAGGCTCTCAGCACTGCTGCAAGCTGAGAGGGGGCGTGCATAATTAATAAGCGGTCATAGGGAGCAGCAGACAGCCCCGCCTATGGGTACTTACAGAAACAGAAACTGGCACAACATGTAAATATAACCTGTATACTCTACTTTAATACATAGTTTTATTCAGCAAAAGGGATAGCTAGAAAAGATAAGAGGGGGTGCAGGGACAGGTCTACTGACACAGGGGGGTCAGTTTGAGGGGTCATGCGCGCAGCTCTGAGGAGCCCGGTGCTTTTGTACATTACAGATTATAGCAGGATAAGCCCACCTGAGTAGGTGTAAGGTCTCTAGGGGGACTAGGCACCCCCTAGAGACATTAATCAATCATTTATTATTAAATTTATTGATTTACTATACATAGAACAGTTTGCTGAGCAAACTATCCGGGAACCGGATTGCTCAGGATTACACATCCTGAGCAATCCGGTCACCAGATTGCGGCTTCAGCAATTCGGTTCCCGGATTGCTGATGGTATGATGACAATTGCATTCACCGCATCCGGATCTGGATGCGGTGAACGCAATTCATGTCTTAAGTGTGCCCCTAGTCTATATTAGGCTAGGGTCACATTTGCATTTGAAATCCAGTTACTGGATCCACTTTTTCATCCAGAAAACCTAATCAGGTACCTGACCCATATACTCCAATGTTAACAATTTTTTGCCAAAGTACAATCTGTCTACTGGATCCAGTTTTTGAGAAGCCAGGTTTTAATAGGGTCTGCAACATTTTTTGGCCTTTTAGCAAAACCTGATCAGTTTTTTAACATGGACCCTATGGGAACCTGATCCAGTACCTGATGGTACATATAGGTACCACCAGGTAGCTGATCAGGTACCTGATCCGGTAAAAATGCCTCCAAACAGACAAGGGGAAAAACTGGATCCAGTAATGCATCCAGTTACTGGTTGCAGGCTCCCAAGTGTGACCCTAGCCTTACATTGATTTTTAATGATATTCAAATTCATTGAGATGCAGTAGTACAGGGTGGGCCATTTATATGGATTCACCTAAACAAAATGAGAATGGTTGGTGATATCAACTTTCTGTTTGGCTAGGGTCACACTTTAAACCTGAATTGCGTTCACCGCATCCAGATCCGGATGCGGTGAACGCAATTGTCTTCAGACATTCAGCAATCCAGGAACCGGATTGCTGAAGCAGCAATTCGGTAACCGGATTGCCCAGGATGTGTAATCCTGAGCAATCTGGTTACCGGATAGTTTGCTCATTCCTGCTGCCGCAGGGATGAGCAAACTGTTCTGTGTTTAATAAAAGTATTTATTTAAATAATAAATGTTTGTACAATGCCTCTAGGGGGTGCCCAGTCCCCTAGAGACCTTCCACCCACTCAGGTGGGCATATAATGCTGTAATGTGTTATGTACAACAGCTGACTCCTGTCAGCTGTTGTACAGTTTTATGAATGAAAGCGCCGGGCTCCTCAGAGCGGCGCATACTATTGCTATTGGTATAGTATGTGCGCCGCTGTCTGAGGTCCTGAAGCCTTATACAGTAGATCTATGGGCAGCCGGGATAAGCAAAGTATATGCGGGAACTGCATTGCTCAGGATTATACATCCTGAGCAATCCGGTTCCCGCATTGCAGATACCAGAACCGCTCCAAAAACTGCAGCCTGCATGATTTTTCACGCAGGCTGCAGAGCCGGAGACAGAAACCAGATTGCTTGTGAAGCAATCCAGTTTTTATCATTGGCTCCTATGAGGAGCGTTTCCTGATCTGGTTTTGAGCTTTTTGAAAGCTCAAAACCGGATTAGGTTTTGAAAAAAAAACCTGATGTGTGACCCTAGCATTTGTGGCACATTAGCATATGGGAGGAAAAAAACTTTTCCAGATGGGTGGTAACTATGGCGGCCATTTTGAAGGTAGCCATTTTGGATCCAAATTTATTTTTTTTCAATGGGAAGTAAGTCATGTGACACATCAAATGTATTGAGAATGTCATAAGAAAAACAATTGTGTGCTTGGTTTTAACATACCTTTATTCTTTCATGAGTTATTTACAAGTTTATCACCACTTATAAAATGTGTTCAAAGTGCTGGCCATTGTGTTGGATTGTCAATGCAACCCTTCTCCCACTCTTGACACACTGATAGCAACATTGCAAAGGACATGCTAGCACAGGCTTCCAGTTTCCGTTGTTTCAGATGCTGCACATCTAGTATCTTCACAGCATAGACAATTGCCTTCAGATGAGTGATGAGGCAAACTTTTTTGTGAATGGCGAAGTTAACAAACAAAACCACCGCTATTGGTCTGACACTGTGGTTAGATCCCTTCAAGACTTTTGGAACACAAAAATTGATGGTATGGTGTCGTATATGGGGTACAAATATAGTGGGGCCATTCTTCATGAATGGAAACATCAATGCCACTGGATATCTTAAATTGCTACATGATTCAGATATCAAGTGTTATTGAGGTTTCCATTGATGAGGAAAGGCCCCACTAACTTTGTACCCCATATTTCACACTATGCCATCAATTTTTGTGTTCCAACAGTCTTGGAGGGATCTATCCACTGTGGGATAGTGTCAGACCAATAGCGGTGGATTTGTTTGTTAACTTCACGATTAATAATGAAGTCTGCCTTATCACTGATCTGAAGGCAATTGTCTATGCTGTGAAGATACGAGATGTGCAGCATTTGAAACAACGGATACTGGAAGCCTGTGCTAGCCTTTCTTCTGCGGTGATGCTATTAGTGTGTCAAGAGTGGAAGAAGAGGGTTGCATTGACAATCCAACACAATGGTCAGCACTTTGAATACATTTTATAAGTGGTCATAAACTTGTAAATAACTCCTGAAAGAATAAAGTTAAGTTAAAACCAAGCACACCATTGTTTTTCTTATGAAATTCTTATTAAGTTTGATGTGTCACATGACCCTCTTCACATTGAAAAAATAAAAATGGATCCAAAATGGCCTACTTCAAAATGGCTGTCATCGTTACCAACCATCTGGAAAAATATTCCCCCTCCCATACACTAATGTGCCACACACAGGAAGTTGATATCATCAACCATTCCTATTTTATTTAGGTGCATCCATATAAAGGCCCACCCTGTATATTATGAATTATAATATGAAAAATGTACAGCAAGGATAATATTCACAAATATTTAATGTGCAAACAATTAAATTACATCAAATGCCCCTTTGTTAAAAATTGTAAAAATTTGGGATGAAAATTAACAGCTATATTTCCAGCTTTTGTTTAATTTTTGCATTCACTTTTTGAAAATTGCATAAAAAAATACTAAAAAAAGTTATTTAAACAATACAGTAATATAAATTCATAGCAAAAAACTATAGCAAATTGTGGGGTATTGGTTTGTCTTTTGGTCCAAAACACGTAAGCTTGTGAGCCACACAGCTCCCCACATATCACCAGTCCTATCCACTAAATTCTTATCTAAAGTGAGCAAAGGACACAAATAGAAAATACATTTTCTTACCACAGCAGATTCAGGTCAGACGACCATTACACTCAGTGTTGTGTGCAGCTTTGCCCAGGTTACAAATGAGGGCATCATGAATGCAGGACACCAGCCCAATCACTAGCAACCTCCTTTCTCACAGAGGGAGTGACCACTGGTTGTCCTGCAAACACAATGGAATTCATATGGGGCGCTGTTCACACAGGTTTGCACAGTGTATGCCCAGCCTCTTACATTAGCCCCCATTTCAGTAGGCGGGCTGTTATGGCATTCAACACTGCTACCTGCCAGAACAAACGCACCCATATGGCCCAGCTACACACAGCAACAAAAAGAGTGCAAGAAAAACCCACAATGACAGGTGCTGAAATTGTGGAAAATTAGTTAGTTTTAAACTATAGCAAATTGTGGGGTATTGGTTTGTCTTTTGGTCCAAAACACGTAAGCTTGTGAGCCCCTACACGGCTCCCCACATATCACAAGTCCTATCCACTGAATTCTTATCTAAAGTGAGCAAAGGACACAAATAGAAAATACATTTTCTTATCACAGCAGATTCAGGTCAGACGACCATTACACTCAGTGCTGTGTGCAGCTTTGCCCAGGTTACAAATGAAGGCATCATGAATAAATTCATAGCAAGCTGACCTAGCATAGCTGTATCTGGATCCACTAGGGAAAAAAGCTTGCAGCACTCAGCTACTACCAATGATGTACATATGCTGACCAGCTATATATATATGAGAAAAATTTAAAAACTTACGTTCTTTTCAAAAAACTCAAAATTCTTATTATTTTTTTAAATCTGAAGTTCTTAGTACACACATTGGCCAATGTCTGTTTGCTCATCGACTGCAACAAAGTGACTTCAGGTCCGATGAGTCCTAACGCTGACACCCAAGTCCTCCTTGTCCACCCTACCCCACTACTAAGTGGGCGGACACCATCTAGGCCCTAGATCACCAGTAGGCAATGAGGGTGCAATTTGCAGTAATGGAGCCAGCAACTCCACACGATACAAAAGAGAAAAAAACTGCACAGCACTCACAGACAATGTGAACTGGTGCCAGCAGGGATGCTGGGATAAACTACTAGGGAAAAAACCTTGCAGCACTCAGCTACTACCAATGATGTACATATGCTGACAAGCTATATATATATGAGAAAAATGTAAAAACGTACATTTTTTTCAAAAAAACTCAAGATATTTACTTTTATGAGTAGCACCACATAAAAGAGCAGATCTAAATGGGGGTTAGGTGGGAATCCCTGGTTCTTGGTATACTGTCTAATTGTAAGTTTTTGTATTCAAAGTTTGGAGCTGGATGTGCCTCGCAACCCTCTCTTAGGCTGGGGTCACACTTTGCAAGGCAATTGTGGTGACCGCATCCAGATCCGGTAACCGCAATTGCCTTCAAACACATTTTTGTTGAAAAATGTGTGCTGTAAACCGCAATCCAGTAACCAGATTGCTCCGGATGTGTAATTCGGAGCAATGCGGTTACCGTCTACTTTGTTCATCCCTGCTGGCCAGGGATGAACAAAGGGTTAAATAATAAGAAATGCATGTGGGCAACATGTCTCTAGGGGGTGTCCACCACCCCTAGAGACATGCTGTCCCTCAGGACGGCATGTCAGGGGTTAACTTAGCTGTTAACCCCATCGTCGCTATTGTCGGCTTTCATTCATTCATTATATTTCAAGCCTCCGGCTCCCAGCATCAGGACCTCTATGTTACTGAGTGGACAGCATGTCTCTAGGGGGGATGGACACCCCCTAGAGACATGTTGCCCACATGCACTCTCATTAATTAACCCTTTGTTTATCCCTGCGCCAGAAGGGGAGAATAAAGCCGCCGGCTGCCGCAGGCATTCACATATGCATCCCATGGGAACCCATTATAATAAATCTGCTGCGGCAGGGATACTGCTCTGAAAACTGCAGCCTGCATGATTTTTCATGCAGGCTGCAAATCTGGATGCGGTAAACGGATTGCATATACTGCAATCCGGCTGTTATAATGGGCTCCTATGTGCTGCGGTTCCTGATCCGGTTTTGAGCATTTTTATTGCTCAAATCCGGATTAGGATCTGCATAGCCCTGCTGCAGATGTGACCCTAGCCTTAGAGCAGGATGTGCATTGCAACCCTCTTCTAAGGCTGAATGTGGCTCTCAAAAGCAAAAAGGCAGGGGACCTCTGTATTGTGTGGAGGTTCACCTTCCAAAAAAGGCATATACTGAAACGTGTTTATCCAGACGAAAATATCTTGAATCCAGCATTTCTCTTTAAAAAAAAGTCTTTATTTTACAACATTTTAAAAATCCAGTGAGTATCCCAATATTGGCACAAAATTTCAGACGGCCAGGACTCTAAACAACTATGCATTTTTGCATTACCCCTTCTTCCTGGTCATATTACATATTACTTATTGCCGCTATAATATTTACCTAAGGTGCTGACCGCACAAATTAAAATTTAAATAAAAAGTGTCATTTTTCACCATGTAGGGTGAAAACTAAAATGAAATTACATGGTATATAGCTTTAAACCTACTAACCAGCTTTATTAGCATATGTTGAATACATTTTAATATGTTGAACACCTTACATTATTGGATATGACATAAAAGGAAAATGTTTATACATACAGTTACTTAATATATAAATATACATTTCTGATCAGAGAAATAAGAAAATGTACAATAAATAGCAACAATAAATAACATTATTAATTTCATATATATGATAGTGCGCAGTATAAGAAATACAATAAAAAATACTAACTAAAAATGAGCGAGCATGTTCGCCGATAGTCGGTGCTCGACCGAGCATCACAGTACTTGTGATGCTCAGCGGGCACAGAGTACCGGCGAGATGCTCGGGTCCACCTCCCTGCATGTTGGCCCTCTTCACAGAGCCAACCCACATGCAGGGATTGGCTGCCACAAACTGTAATGCCACAGCCAGTGGTGAGCAGGTCTAAATAAGTCCTGACAGCACTGTGATCGTCACTCTGCTCCACATTGTCAGATAGAGTAGGGAGAGTTATTGCTGAGTGAGGAACAGATTTTGGTTCTTTTAGGTAGTGTAGGTGCTGGGATACAAAATCCATCAAAATAACAGTCCTTTTGAGGACTAATCTAGCTGTATACAGGCAGGCAGGGTATATAGCACACTTCGGTGTACCATAAGAGGCTGTATACCAGTCAGTACATCTAGGGCTGGTGTACAGGCTTCTAATATCTATCTCCATCAAAACAACAGTCCTTCTAAGGATTAATTTAGCTGTCTACAGGCAGGCAGGGTATACAGCACACTACGGTGCATGACAAGTGGCTGTATACCAGTCAGCACATCTGGAGCTGGTTTACAGTCTTCAAATATCTATCTCCATCAAAACAACAGTCCTTTTAGGATAAGTTTAGTTGTATACAGGCAGGCAGGGTGTATAGCACACTTCGGTGTATTACAAGAGGCTGTATACCAGTCAGCACATCTGGGGCTGGTGTATAGGCTTCTAATGTCTATCTCCAGGGCCGTATCTAGAGGGGGCTGGCGGGGCATAGCAGGCAGGGGGACACTGTCGGGCCTCCTGCTTCAGCGCCCGTGGTGTCTCCCCACCGGCCCGATATTGCACCCCCTCCATACTTCAGAACCAATAGCAGTTCAAAACTACATCACCAGACCGACTAGAGATACAAAATGCATCTATATGACCCCCACCAGTACAAAAACACAGCATCACAACCCTCATCAGTACATAAATACATCACCAGACCAATAAGAGGTACAAAAATGCATCCACATAGCCCCTATCAGTACAGAAACACTACGTCAAAACCCTTATTAGTACAGAAATACATCACCAAAACCCTCATCAATGCAGAATATATCACAATACTCACCAGAGGTACAGAAATACATAACTAGAACCCCCATCAGTACAGGAATACATCCATATAACCCCCATCATTATAGAAACACAGCATCACAATCCTTATCAGTACAGAAATTTATCATCAGAACCACCATCAGTCCATGGTAAAACAATTGTAATGTCAGGTCAGGCCCATACACATTTGTGCTGCATGAGCCAACAACTGCCAATACATCCTTAACAGTGGTAAGGAGTATTGGGAGTTGTTGTTACCAGTCATCATTTGATCATGCAGGAACCACAGTATTGATGACAATTAGTGAGTATTACAAATAATCATTTACATCCAGGTACCTTATAGACGACCTTGTCTCTGATCGAGGTCGTCTTTTTCTTTTCTTCATCTTGTCTAGGTACCATGATGACTTTTCACATCCCAACCTCTTCTCTGGAGACGTCCATCTTCTCTGATATTCAACAGCACATCCTGCCACAATACCCTTAAAAATAGCAGAATGACCAAACTTCTCATGAGTAAAAATATCTGCCCTACACGGACCCCAGAATAAATAATTGCTCCTTCTCACTGTTCCCTGCACAAAATATGATTTACACACTGTCCCTCTTCTGGCGCATGCCCTCCACACTGTCCCCTCATCACACTGCACTCTCCTTTCCATACTGGGCTCCCTGGTCACACTATCCTCTACACTGTATCCTATACTGCCCACGGTTAATACTGTCCTCCCTCATCACACTCCCACCTCCTCAACCTACTGACCCCTCCTGGCTGTGGCCTCAAACTGTCCACACATACTGCCCCCTCTCCATACACCCCCACACTACTCACACTCTTTTCTCTGCCCACTTATATTTTTCTCATCCCCTACTATTTCCTAACTACCTCACTCCCCCCTCTCAATCCACATACTGTGTCACAGCCATCCCCTTCATGCCTCATACTGTATCCACACTGATCCCCCCTCACTGAATATTCTGTGCCGCCGCCATCCCCCACATTTTACATACTGTGTCCACACCGATCTCCTTTTCACTCCATATACTGTATTGGCAGCCATCCTCCTCACTCCTCATACTGTGTCCACACTGTTACCCTCTCACTTCATATACCGTACCACAGCCAACCCCCTCTCACTCAACATAATGTGCTGTAGCCATCCCCCTTATGTGTCATACTGTGTCCACACTGATCCCCCTCACTCTTTTATACTGGATCGTCAAATTTACCCCATTGGTTAATATATATTACCCCCATCCTCTTCCCCCTCAGTTTGGCTCACATATACTCCCCCACGATCCCCAGTTTGGCTCACACATTCTCTCCCCCCCAGTTTGGTTCACATATTCTCCCCTCACCCTCTCCTCCAAGCTTGGCTCACATATTCTGTCCCCTTTTCCCCCAGTGTGGCTCCCCTACCCCTCCCCAGTATGGTTCACATAAATGCCCCCATCTCCCCCCCTCCCAATGTGGCTCGCATATACTTTCCCCATCTCCCGCCCCAGTGTGGCTCACATTCAGTCCCCCCAATCCCCACCCAGTGTGGCTCACATATACTCACCCAAACCCCCCAGTATGGATCACTTATACAACTCCCAAATGCCCCCCAGTGTAACTTACCTATACTCCCACCTCTTCCCCCCCAGTGTGACTGACATATACTCTCCCATCTCTTCCCCCCCAGTGTGGCTCAAATATACTACCCCCATCTCTTCCCCCCCCAGTGTGGCTCACATATACTCCCATCTCTTCCCTCCCCAGTGTGACTCATTTATACTCCGCCATCTCTTCCCTCCCAGTGTGGCTTACTTATACTCCCATCTCTTCCCCCCCAGTGTGACTCACATTTACTCTCCCATCTCTTCCCTCCCAACGTGACTCACATATACTCCCCCATCTCTTCCCCCCAGTGTGGCTCCCATATACTCCCCCATCTGCCCCCCCAGTGTGGCTCAAATATACTACCCCCATCTATTCCCCCCTCAGTGTGGCTCACATATACTCCCATCTCTTCCTCCCCAGTGTGACTCACATATACTCCCATCTCTTCCCCCAGTGTGACTCACATTTACTCTCCCATCTCTTCCCCCCCCCAGTGTGACTCACATATACTACCCCATCTCTTCCCCTCCAGTGTGGCTCACATATACTCCCCCATTCCCCCCCAGTGTGACTCACATATACTCCCCATCTCATCCCCCCCCAGTGTGACTCACATATACTCCCATCTCTTCCCCCAGTGTGACTCACATTTACTCTCCCATCTCTTCCCCCCCCCAGTGTGACTCACATATACTACCCCATCTCTTCCCCTCCAGTGTGGCTCACATATACTCCCCCATTCCCCCCCAGTGTGACTCACATATACTCCCCATCTCTCCCCCCCCCAGTGTGTCTCACTTATACTCCCTATCTCCACCTCAGTGTGGCTCACATATACTACCTCCATCTCTCCCCCCCCCCCCAGTGTGGCTCACATATACTTCCCCCATCTCTTCTCCCCAGTGCGGCTCACATATAGTACCCCTCATCCCCCCCCCAGTGTGGCTCATGTGGCGCCCCACTACGTAGGTGCCACAGAGGGGTACTGCACCCGTAAAAGCGGACTTATGGATGGTAGGCGGAACCCTAAACCCACATCCCACATTAGATCAGGCAGTGGGAGGGAACCCGGGAGGGTATATAGTCACCCCCAGGGGAGAAAGGAGGTCTTGTGTCCGTGGCCGGAGGCCTTTTGGGCTCAGGTCTCTGCCTCTGGGTTGGAGAGTTAGAAGAGTTTCAGGCAGG
>JARQOC010000001.1:149227712-149291664 GCA_033576535.1 Allobates femoralis
GATATGTCACAAGAGGATCTTTGTTAATATTTTACCCATGTGATCGCAAGCGCAAAACTTTAAAACGTATTTCCGAAAAATCGGCGCGCTTTAAATACTTCAAAAACTGCCCATGTGTCTGCTTTGCTCTTAGCCACATCTGTACCAAATTTCAAGTTGGGATCGCAATGGGATCATATTTTAACATATTTTACTATTAATAGCGTCAATGGGTCATTCCATATCAAGTGATCTAAATATGAATATTTTTTTTTACCTGACGTCTTTAGATTTTTATTTTTTTTTTCCTTTATGAAGTACTACTTTAGTTAATTACAAATTAAAAGTTTGGAATTTTTTTCTTCATCAGTTAATTTTTTACAGATTTTTAAAGTTTAAAAAAAGGGTGAATTTTGGCCTGGTACGACTTTAAATTTTTTTATCTCGGGCTAGAAATAAGATAGAGAAACAAAATAAACACCATTCTACTCAGAACTGTCCAGGCTTTCACCAGATATGTCACAAGAGTATATTTGTTAATTTTAATTTTTTACCTATGCGAATGCAAACGCAACATTTTGAAACGCATTTCCGAAAAAAACATTTTAATAAAAATTTTCCAAAACTGCCCATGTGTCTTTTATGCTCTTAGCCACATCTGTACCAAATTTCAAGTTGGGATCGTGATGGGATCATATTTTAAAATATTTAACTATGGTTAATCTCATTTTTATTAAATTTTGAAAAAACATATGAAAGACATACATTCAATCTTTTAACAAAATCTTGAGACATATAAAATATGCAAAAAGAGAATTCACAAAGTTATTAGTAACTTTAAGATAAGCTGCAAATTTACTTTTGCACTTATCTCTGGTGCAATATATACTACAATCTAAATATAATTCCAAACACTCAAGTATACAACCTTTCTCAGGGTTTTGAGATGTTCTGATGTCAAGGGGACAAGCAGCCCCAGCAGAATGATTTTTATTACTTGGCCCCTTCTAACAGGTTGACCACGTAAGTGGGTCATTACCCGTTGAGGCCTAGTTGGAATAGTCTATCGACTGGTGTACCGGAAAGGAAGGCCGAAATATTAATGATCTACTCACAGCTCAGAGTTTTCGATACCTGTCTAATGTTCACTAGAATTCTGAAGGTATAGGCGTAGAAAGGAAATACCTAGACTGAATGTATCAGATGGGAAGAAAAGAGAGATAGAAAAGAAGAGAGAGAGAGAAGAGAAACAAAAACCATTAGAAAAAGTTATACTAGGAAAGAAAAGCCACGTAAGAAAAAAAGAAAAAAAAGGAGGGGGGGGGACGGGTGAGGTATGGGAAGGAGAAAGGGTACTCATCCCACTGGCTCCCCATCAGCCAGAGGTCGAGCCATATTATCTGTGCTGGAAAAGATACTCCTAAATTCTGCAGAGTCGTGAAAAAGAATCCATTCAACCCAAATCCCTAAGAATTTGTTCCGAGATCCCGACGCATCAGCTGCGAGCTCCTCCATTCGATATGTGTCCATCAATTCTTTGAACCAATCAAGTAGAGATGGAGCCCGGCTTGATTTCCAGAACCTCGGGATCACAGCACGAGCAGCCGAGATGCAAAAGCGGAGAATATCCCTCTTCTGTAGCCCAATAGGACCTGGAAAAATGGATAACATTGCCGATTCTGGGCAGCATTCGGCTTGTTTACCTGTTATCCGGGCGTATGCATTGAAAACCTCAGACCAGAACCGCCGGATTTCCCCACAACTCCACCAAATGTGTATCATTGTACCCTTCTCTTCCACACAGCGCCAGCAGGTATCAGGGGTTCCAGGGAACATGTTCCGGAGTGTCGTCGGGCACAAGTACCATCTAGTGAGCAGCTTATAGCTTCTTTCTTGTGCAGAACAAGCGCTAGCTAGTGAGTGAGTAAATATAAAGCATTTCTGCCAATTAGCTTCTGAAATGCTACACCCCAATTCCCTCTCCCAAGCACGTTGGAAGTAAAGGGTGCCCTGCTCTCTCATGGACCCTAAGGCCTGGTATAGAAATGATATTTTGCGCCTCGGTGGAGCCTCCAGTTGGAATAACCTCTCAAATACGTTGGGCGTCAATCTTACCCTGCAAGAGTGGTCAGCTGAATATAATTATGCTCTGTATTGGAGAAATTCGAATCACTTAAGAGGTCTCGTAGGTTCTTTGAGTTGTAGCTCTGCCATCGGGGGCAAACCACCACTGGACAGAGTCTGTCCTACTCGGGTGTCATCCACAATCCGCACAAATAAAAATCTCTGCCTGTCAAATCTGGGTGGGAAAGATGGGTTGGAAAAAAGGGGAGTCAAAGGGCTAAGTCTGTCGTTTAAGCGGAGGGTTTTCGTCACTAGGTGCCATACCTTCAAGGTGTTTCTGGTCATGTCTGTCAAAGGTACTAGGTCTGTGGAGTCTTTAGGGGAAATCCAAAGCAGGTGTTTCAGCGGAATCCCCAAACCCTCTTGCTCCACCCCTACCCATTTCTTGGAGGACGCATGATAATGCCAATCTAGAGCTCTAACAAGAGAGGAAGCCTCAAAGTACGCTCGTATGT
Source organism: Allobates femoralis (assembly GCA_033576535.1). Taxonomy (NCBI): domain Eukaryota; kingdom Metazoa; phylum Chordata; class Amphibia; order Anura; family Aromobatidae; genus Allobates; species Allobates femoralis. Next base: position 149,230,271 of record JARQOC010000001.1, read on the forward strand.
TGGGTAGTCCAACCCCTCCTCTGGTCTCGGGCAAGGATAGGATATTCATTCGCAATCTGGACCTCTTGCCCCCCCAGACAAATCTAAGGATCATAGATTGCATTTTGGAGAGGAAACCTCTATCCAATAGAACAGGAACTGTCTGAAAAGTATATAAGAGTCGGGGCAAGACATCCATCTTGACTACGTTTATTCTCCCGAACCAGGATAGCTTTAATTGTCTATAGGAGGTAAATGCCGATTCCGCGTTAGTCAAAAGGGGTTGATAATTTAAATTGAATATTTGTTTAAGATCTTTTGGTATAAGGACTCCCAAGTACTTAATGGCTTCTACTTTCCATTTAAATGGGAACTGTTTAGATAGATGAGAAACCAATTCTCCAGGCAAAGAAATATTGAGTGCCTCGGTTTTGGAGCAATTCACTTTAAAGTTGCTCAATTGTCCGAACCGTTCAAACTCCATTAAGACCGAAGGGATGGAGACCAGGGGCTGGGAGATGTAAAGTAGCAGGTCATCTGCAAATAAGGCTAATTTGTGATGACTCTGTCCCAGCTTGACCCCATGGACGCATTCATTGGACCTAAGTGCAAAATATTTAACTATTATAGTGTCAATTCAAAAGTCACCAAGAACACAGTCATTTTTTCACAATTGCCCGTCAATAGTTTGAATTTGATATAAAGAAACATAGTCTTGTAACATCTCAAATGAAAGCTGTTACCGTTTGAGTAAAATGATGCCTCTCCCACTTCATTATCTTATTTCTAGCCCGAGATAAAAAAATTTAAAGTCGTACCAGGCCAAAATTCACCCTTTTTTTAAACTTTAAAAATCTGTAAAAAATTAACTGATGAAGAAAAAAATTCCAAACTTTTAATTTGTAATTAACTAAAGTAGTACTTCATAAAGGAAAAAAAAAAAAAAAATCTAAAGACGTCAGGTAAAAAAAAATATTCATATTTAGATCACTTGATATGGAATGACCCATTGACGCTCTTACTAGTAAAATATGTTAAAATATGATCCCATTGCGATCCCAACTTGAAATTTGGTACAGATGTGGCTAAGAGCATAGCAGACACATGGGCAGTTTTTGAAATATTTAAAGCGCGCCGATTTTTCGGAAATGCGTTTTAAAGTTTTGCGCTTGCGATCACATGGGTAAAATATTAACAAATATCCTCTTGTGACATATCTGATGAAAGCCTGGACAGTTCTGAGTAGATTGGTGTTTATTTTGTTTCTCTATCTTATTTCTAGCCCGAGATATGATAGAAAATGTAAAGCCATACCAGGCCAAAATTCGCACTTTTTTAAAACTTTAAAAATCTGTAAAAAATTAACAGATAAAGAAAAAAATTCAAAACTTTTTTTTTGTAATTAGATAAAGTTGTTCTTCAGATAGAAATTTTTTTTTAAAAATCTGACGACGTCAGGGAAAAAAAATATTCATTTTTGGATCACTTGACATGGAATGACCCACTATGGTATATGGCGGTACATTACAGCACATGTATAGCAGCACTATATTATATGGCAGTACATTACAGTACATGTAAAGCAGTGCTATGATATATGGTGGTACATTACAGCACATGTATAGCAGCACTATAGTATATGGCAGTACATTACAGTACATGCATAACAGCGCTGTGGTACATTACAGCACATGTATAGCAGCACTATAGTATATGGCGGTACTTTCCAGAACATGTATAGCAGCACTATAGTAAACAGCAGTACATTACAGTACATGCATAGCAGTGTTATAGTATATGGCGGTACATTACAGTACATGTATAGCAGCACTGTAGTATATGGTGGTACATTATAGTACATGTACAGCAGCGCTATATATATATGGTGGTACATTACAGCACATGTATAGCAGCGCTATGGTATATGGTGGTACATTACAGTACATGTAGAGTAGCACTATGGTATATGGCCATACTCCGCTTCCCGCGGCCCCCCCGCTCCTCCACAGTAATAGTAAAAATAAAAAAATCCTCAGTGAGGATACTCACCTGTCCGCCGGCTCGCTCCACCTCCGTCTTCTAGGTCCTACAGGCCTTTAGGAACTGTCGTTGCCTGGGAAACCTGGTGGCAGGATGGAGGCAGGGGGCAGGATGGAGTTGGCAGGGCATGAAGCCAGAGGGGCAAGATGGAGCCAGGGGTTCGGATGGTGGCGGGGGGGCAGGATGGAGTGATCGGGGCAGGATGGAGCTAGCGAGGCAGGATGGTGGCGAGGGGGGGCAGGATGACAGGATGGAGGCAGGATGGCAGGATTGAGGCAGCGGGGCAGGATGGAGCAAGCAGGGCAGGATGGAGCAAGTGGGGCAGGATGGAGCGAGCAGGGCAGGATGGAGCCAGCGGTGCAGGATGGTGGTGAGGGGGGGCAGGATGGTGGCGAGGGGGGACAGGATGGCAGGATGGAGGAAGGGTGGCAGGATGGAGACAGGGGGGCAGGATGGAGCGAGCAAGGCAGGATGGAGCGAGCGAGGCAGGATGGAGTGAGCGGGCAGGATGGAGCATGTGGGGCAGGATGGAGCGATTGGGGCAGGATGGAGCGAACGGGGCAGGACGGAGCAGGGGGGGCAGGATGGAGCGCCGGGCGGGGCAGGATGGAGCCGGGGGGGCAGGATGGATGCGGGGGGTCAGGATGGATGTGGGGGGGGGGCAGGATGGATGCGGAGGTGCAGGGTGGATGTGGTGGGGGGGCAGGATGGATATAGGGGAGCAGGATGGAGCCGCGGGAGACAGGATGGAGCCGGTGGGGGGCAGGATGGAGCCGGGGGGCAGGATGGTGTCGAGGGGGAACAGGATGGCAGGATTGAGGCGGGGGGAAGGATGGAGGCGAGGGGGCAGGATGGAGGCGGGGGGGCAGGATGGAACGAGCGGGGCAGGATGGAGCAAGTGAGGCAGGATGGAGCCCGGGGGGCAGGATGGAGCGATCGGGGCAGGATGGAGGAAGCGGGGCAGGATGGAGCTGTGGGGGGGGCAGGATGGAGCAAATGGGGCAGGATGGAGCTGGGGGGGCACACATCCCCTATGTGTGGCACACATCCCCTATGTGTGGCATATGTCACCTATGCAGTATACATGTCCCCTATGCAGGGCATACGTTTCCTGTGCATTGGAAAACGTCCCCTATGCAGGGCACACGTCCCCGTGTATTTGAGATATGGCGCCATAGCACGCCGCTATTCTGATTAGAGGAGCGGCATTCAAACCGCGCGCTGCTCCTCTGATTGGCTGCCGCGTTCAGCGCTGACCAATCAGCATAGCGGCGCACGCTATGGCGCCATATTTCAAATACACTGTACTCAGTGTTTTTGAAATATGGTGCCATGGCGCGTACCGCTATCCTGATTGGTCGCCGCGTTCAGCGCTGCCCAATCAGAGGAGCGGCATTCAAACCGCGTGCCGCTCCTCTGATTGGCCTCCGTGTTCAGTGCCGACCAATCAGAATACTCAGTGTATTTGTAATATGGCACCATGGCACGCGCCGCTATTCTGATTGGTCAGCGCTGAACGCGGCAAACAATCAGAGGGGCGGCATTCAAACTTCAGCGCTAACCAATCAGGATAGTGGCGCTCCATATTTCAAATACACTGAGTCCGGCTGACGGCGGCCGCAGAGCGCGCGAGCCAGCCGGGGGATGACCGGAGTCAGCTGGTCAGCTCCCGGCAGGCGAGCCGCTGACCGAAGCTCAGCAGCGGCTACCTGTGGCAAATTTGAACGCGATTTCCGTGACAGACAGACAACATTAGACGATTATATAGTAGATAAGCAATCTATAGATCCTAGAACTGTAGGGTACAGCTCTGCTTCATCATGTAGGAGAGCAGGGACTGTACTAAAAAGTTTTCACTCCCTGAAGTTCCCCTTTAATCCTCATTATAATTTCTGAAATGCTGGTATTATGCCAAATGGTCAATAGTATAAAACAAAATGAAGCTCAAGTTCATTGTTACTAAATATGAAATAGTATTGGAGCACCTGTTATATACTAGTAGAATTTTTATACACACTGACTTATATGTTTGTTTTGATTCTAGTACCATAACTACATTGGGTTGGGTAGAGTGCAATATAAGAGGTATAGATCTTGCAATTGGTACAATAGAGTCATTATTACAGATTTCTGGGTATTTTGTCATTTGGTGCATTTTTGGATAGCATTGTTTTTATAGTCTTGTCTGGTTATAACATCATATGGTACCTTTACACACCGCTACAGAAGGTTGGAAACAACCGGGTGTCGGAGACAAATGTATCTTGCACCGTCAAAACAACCCGAGGTAGCGGCGTGTAAATCAGGTTGTTGCCACCCGTCACTGTCGACACTTGTTTCAGAGCAGTGCTCAAAAACAGGTTGGTTTCAACCCGATGGTAGCGGCGTCTAAATGAGGTACAGGAAGGTGTTTTCGTCACTTAGTTAACTCCCTGGGGCGTGACACAGCCTCCGGGAAACCGCCCCCCTTCAGCGATCGTTGGTGGAAGCTCCTGCATTACGATTGGTTGTCGCTGCATAGGGCGGCATATTTAAGGAGCTGACCAGTCACACTACACAATTGCAATAGCATCATGTATTAGCCAGCCTTCCTGCGCTGGCTGGCCAATCATGAAGCTATTGCATTGTCCAATCATGGTCTCATAATCCACAACTCTGGCACGCCTATGTGTTGTCCCTGCTGTCCCAGGTCCTCCCATATTACCTTCTGTAGCGGCGTGTAAATGAGGGACGGTGCTCTACAGAAGGTAACCTGCGGCACCTGGCGGTGTCTCCAGGGATAGATTAAACCTTCTATAGAGCACCTTGTAACGGCGTGTAAAGGTGGTATCAGGTACCGTTTGCAACCGTTGAAACGTGCTCATGCACGTGAGACACCCGGTTGTTTCCAACCTTCTGTAGCGGCGTGTAAAGGTACCAATACAGGTATTGGATGTAGCTCTTAGCGGGGTTTATTCCAAGAACCCAGACACTATATAAGACTAGGATATTCTGTACCATTAATATAATCCAGCATCATGAAATCTGTGACTATACAAATCCGTCCCTTTGTAAACTAACCTACTCTTCACATCAGTTAATTGGTCTAGATCATTATCCAGTCTATATACTGTAAGGCCTCCTTTACATCACCTTTTTTGCCTGTCCATGTAAATCCTGTTTTTTGAAGGACCACACAGACTTGAACAGATTGGTGTAAACAGATGGCAATTATGCTCCTGGATCCTGTTTTTTGAACGATCTGTTTTGTGCATGGGAATCGGTGCAGCCATAGGACATCATGGTAATGTCAGTTCTGGAGAGACAGAGAGAGATATCCTGAACATAAATTGGGCTGGGAGGAGCAGTGCATTTGTTCTGGACATGCTCAGTACCTATAACCTGATCCAGTAAACAATTCTTTTATTTCCTGGATCTGGCAGCATGGACTCCCATGTTATATGCTCTGGTCTGTGCTGGATTGGTTTCTGTCCAATTTTTTCTGGTGCACCCAAATTCGGAGCAGTCTCCGATTATGGGAATGGGAAAAAAACAGGACACAAATGGATCCCGGACTGAATTCACCCAAATTCACCCAAACGGATGGACATATATGACCAATCCGGCACGATTGGAATACATAGGAGGCAAAAACGGATCCTGGCCTATCCATTTCAAAACGGATAGACCTGGATCCCAAAAAACAGGAAGCCAGCCTAAGTCTTCTTCTATTAGTAAATATTTTCATTAATATTGATTCCAATGCCGAATTATGTTCCAAGCTCTGTTCTAAGTTTTGCTCTTAGTTCTGCCCTTAATTGAGATGGTGCCCACTATGTGCATGTGAGTCGCCCATCAGGGCCGTGGGTTACTTGGAACCGGGCCCTCTCATCGTCGTCTGGGTTGCAAGATGTCACGGTGTCGTGACCCAGCTCCGTGGTCCCGGGCGAGTCAAAAGAAAAAGGGGAAAAACAGTTTTTAAAGAATTATTGTGATGCTACCAATGGTTTGTGGCTAAGGGTAGCCACCCCTGCAGTCAGGACCTCTGGGGACGATGGGGGTTGCAGCAGAGATGTTGTGCCCTCTATGGGCTGGACCCAAGGGCTACCGCGTAGGAAGTGTAGGTGTAGTGCAAAGTTCTCAGTACCCTCAGGCAGCTTCCTGTCGCCAGCTCGCAGAATCAGTCTGACACTTCTCAGGCGCACAATCAAAGTCTCACACTGTGCGGAGCTTCAATCGGGTTTACTCTCAGCTCATCAGATGTTACAACACACACAGTTCAGTACAACAGTGGCTCCAGTGTGGTCTTAGCACCTGGCATGGCTTGTTTGCGACACCCCCTCTCATGTTTCTTTCGGGCCTCCTCAGTCTATTCCGCACACTAGCTCCAGGCCAGCGGTCATGCACTTTCAGTGGGCACCTCTCTAGGTTTCTTAGCCCTAGTTCGACCGCCTTCCTTTCACTGTGACAGAGGTTGGGTCTTGGGACATAAAGATCCCGCACCCCGCCGGAGTTTGTGGTTGGGGCATACAGCTTCCCTGCCACTTCAGCAGAGTCGGCACTCTGGTTGCGGCCCGGTCCCTCCGTGTTCCCGCTGACTCGGACACACCTTGAACCCCCTCTGTCTTTCCTTGGTCTGCAGGCAGAGACCTTGGCTAGCCATACGGCAGCACAGGCCGTCGGGTCCGTGCTCTCTCAGTCTGGTGTCTCTGACTACTTGGCTGACGGGTTTCAACTCTTTCTCTCTTGCTACTCCCCTTCTCCACTTGACTGAACTAACTTCTTACTTCTCTCGCTTTGGTGTTGTTTGTTTGTCCTTTTTGTTATGATGTCCCCACCCCTAACCGGGTTCTGTCCTAACATTCCATCCTTCACCTGGCTCCTCCCACTATCCCGTTGATAGACATAGAGTAACTTACACTTGGGATTGGGAGATGTGTTAGGTGTGTGTGGGGGGTGATCGACTTACCAATCCCAGCTGCTGCACCATCTAGTGCGACCGGTCCACAGGGGCACCACACATGCACCAGTGAGTACAGTATTGTCTAGTCATTAACTAAGGCTGGGGTCACACTTGCGTTTTTTTCATGAGTTTTTGGAGACCTGCATTTTAAAAAAAACATGTAAAAACGCACCCATAGACCCCCATGTTAAAAACCGCATGCCCTAATAGCAAAAACGCATGTGTTAACAGCAAAAACGCATGTGTGACAGTACCATGCGTTTTTGTGTGCGTTTTTGCAATTATGTGATTTCCATAGGGGCCTATGTTAAAAAAACGCATGCGTTTTCTAAAAAACGCATGGAAAAACGCAGGGTGCCATCAGACACCTTAAAAAAAACGCATGCTGAAATGAAAAAACGCATGAGTTTTTTTAAGTCACTAAAAACTCATGCCAAGAGTGACCCCAGCCTTAGTCAGTGCGCTGGAGACGCAAACTTGCACAGCAGACTGCGATTACTATAAATCAGCTGTCTGGGAAAGCAGACATACGTACTGAGCTATTTGGTACGCCATAGCTAGTATACCTTTGAAAGAATGAGTCATGAAATTATTAAGAACAAACACCTGTCTAGTCTTAACCACTTAACCATATATGTACTAATCTGATGCACTGTACACTATATAAGAATTCATTTCTATTTTAACACTGATTATTCATTATATTATTTAATGACACAATGCATTTTATGACAATAATATTTCAGTGTATTGTATACCACAATATTCACTGCAATTTTGTCTATTGTTTAAGTCATTGAGTGTGTTTAAATATACCTCATTGATGCACTTGTTAGCTGCTTGAGAAGGGCTGAAAGAACAGCCAAAACACTGCTGCTGCTACACCATGGAATAAAGGTCCACATTTTGTAACTAATTTTTTGGAGTGCTGCCTTCTTTTTTTATTATAGAAATAGTATATATATATTTTACAAATATGAGAAATCAGAATATAATTAAAAGCGTCCGTCACACACACAGATATTGCTAGCGATATTGTAAGCGATCACGTGCACGCGCAATCGCTTACAATATCGCTCACATCGCTGGTGAGCTGTCACACAGACAGACTCACCAGCGATGTGGATCCGCGATCTCGCTGGTAACTATGGTACACATTGGGTAACTAGGCGCCGCGCGTCGCTTAGTTACCCGACGTGTACCATAGTTACCATCTCCCAGCATAGGCTCTGCCGCTGGGAGATCGTTCATCGTGGTGTCATACACCACGATGAAGCAGATCGTGACATCGTTCATCGCTAGATCTGAGCTCCGGAGCTCAGATCTGCGATGTCACGATCAAGCGATTTTACATCGTAAATCGCTTGATTACATGCAACGATTTTAAGCCCGATATCGCTTAAGCGATCAAAAAGGAGATCGCTTAAACGATATCGGGCAAGAAATCGTTGCGTGTGACGGCCGCTAGTGATTGGCGAATCCTAAATTACTCGGAATCGCTTGACTCTAGCGAGTCCGAGCACAGGACTCGCTACTCGTTGCGAGTCTAGCGAGTCCAATGTTAATGAATGGGGAAGCGAGTAATAGCGAGTAGTGTGAGATTTACAAATCGCAGATGTGTCTCGGAAGCTTCAGCCTGAAGCAATCCTAGTTTTGTCATTTATTTGCATTGGACTCGTTTACTTTGCAACTGTAATCGCTGGCTGGGAAACTCGCACAGATAAGAGTCCTGCTTTCTCCTCTGTGCTGGCTGCCAGCTCCAGGGTCCTAGAGCCTGCCTGCTGCCTGATGTAGCAGTGCTGAGATTGTTCTCAGTCTGCTCATTCCCTGTGTACAGACATGAATGTCTGTGCACAGAGATGATGTAGCAGAGCTGAGATTGTTCTCTGTCTGCTCATTCCCTGTGCATAGACATCTATATCTATGCACAGGGTATGTAGCAGAGAGGACATCGCGTTTTGGACTGCGTCGGACGGAAGAGGATTTTTTTAATTAAAGATGGAGTCCCTGATGGCTTTTTTTTTATTTCTAATAAAAAATTTTCTTTGTGTTGTGTTTTTTTAAAACAATTTAATAGAAATTCATGGCGGTCATGTCTAATATTGGCGTGACCGCCATAAATTTCGGGCTTAGGGCCAGCTGATAATACAAAGCTGGCCCTAATCTCTTTATTACCCAGCGTGCCACCGCTACCAGGGCCGTTGGAAGAGCGGGGTTCAGCGCCAGAGGATGGCGCTTCAATGAACGCGCCATCTTCTGGGGCGGCTGCGGGCTGCAATTTTCAGCGGGGGGTGCCCAGAAAGCTTGGGCATCCCTGCGCTGCGGATTCCAGCCCCAAGCTGCTTAGCTGTACCTGGCTAGACATAGAAATTGCGCGGAGCCCCACGCATTTTTTTTAAATTATTTCATGAAATTCTGAGATTCTGACTCTGAAATTCATGAAATAATAAAACAAAAATGCGTGGGGCTCCGCGCAATTTCTATGTCTAGCCAGGTACAGCTAAGCAGCTGGGGGCTGGAATCCGCAGCGCAGGGATGCCCAAGCTTTCTGAGCACCCCCCGCTGCAAATTGCAGCCCGCAGCCGCCCCAGAAGATGGCGCGTTCATTGAAGCGCCATCCTCTGGTGCTGAACCCCACTCTTCCAGCGGCCCTGGTGGCGGTAGCACGCTGGGTAATAAAGGGATTAATACCAGCTTTGTTATACAAGCTGGTATTAAGCCCGAGATTCTTAATGTCAGGCCACGTTTGACCCAGCCACTAAGAATCTTCAATAAAGGGTTAAAAAAACACAACACAGAGAAAAATTTTTATTTGAAATAAAAAAAAAAGCCATTAGGGACTCCATCTTTAATTAAAAAAATCCTCTTCCGTCCGACGTAGTCCAAAACGCGATGTCCTCTCTGCTACATCCCCTGTGCATAGATAGATGTCTATGCACAGGGAATGAGCAGACTGAGAACAATCTCAGCACTGCTACATCATGTCTGTGAGCAGGCGGGCTCTAGGACCCTGGAGCTGGCAGCCTGCACACAGAGAAGACAGCTGGACTCGGCTCGCAATGTAACAGCAGTTACTTTGCGAGTTTCCCTGCTATCACTGGCACAGTAGCCGAGTCTAATGCAAACAATGGCAATCCTAGTTTTGTCAGCGTTTCTGACAAAACTAGGATTGATATTGATTTGCATTGGACTCGTGCGAGTAATCACTGGGAAACTCGCAAAGTACCGAGTCCTGCGAGTCCCTTACTACTCGCCGAGTAACGAGTCCTAGCGAGTAGATTCGCCCATCCCTAACGGCCGCTTAATATATATATGTATATTTCTAAGTCATAAATTCAGGCAAACACAACCTTCCATGAACAACACCACATGACAAATTACAGTGTGCCAATAATGAAAACTGCTAAAAATGCATTAGCGCTTTTTGAAACAAAGCGTGGAACTAACTTTAGCAGCAATAATTTGAAGTAATAATTTTATGAATTACTAGATGGCGGCCCAATTCTAACTCATCGGGTATTCTAGAATATGTATGTAGTTTATTTATAAAGATTTAAAAATAATGCAATGAATACACAGGATTTTCCCCAATCAGCGACGGGGCTTCGTTCAATATATCTGCACGTGTGACACCTCACCAGCGATCATTAAGGTACCGATACCGTCACACTTGGCAGCGCTCCAGCGATCCCGACAGACGATGCGACCTGGTAGGGATCACTGGGGCATCAGTACGTGGTCGCTGGTGAGATTGTCGCAGTGAGGGAGATCATTTGCGCGGGTCGGGGTACTTCTGCTGCGAGAAGCTGGGAGATGACTTGCTAAAGTCAGTCACCCCCCGGCTGCATCGCTGCTGACCTCCGTGACAGGATCAGCGATCTCACAGCGGGGGCCTGGTCACTGATGCGTGTCACACTGAGCAAGATCGTTAGCACCAGTCGGGGTACTTCTGCTGCAAGCAGCCGGGAGATGACCGGCATTATCGCCGCTGACCTCCTTGTGCCAGGAGATGACCCGCTGCTACCATCGGGAGATCAGCGGCTAGCGCTGCTGCTCTCCCGACGGTAACAGTGGCATGCGTGGTTCAAATCAAGCGCCAATTCGTGGCCGAACTGTGCCTGTAACTGATTGGTCGCCACGCTCAGCAGCGACCAACCAGCGACGAGGGATTTCCGTTACAGAGAGGCAGACAGACATGATAAGGAGATTATATAGTAGGATATTGTTCTGAAGGAATTTATGTCCGCTATTCTTTGTATTGTTGCTTACGTTTATTGAGGTATTTGTGCATTTGTTTATTCACAGCACTTTTAAGCTTCTACTACAGCATTTTAACCCCTTCACCACCTGGCGATTTTTTATTTTTCATTTTCGTTTTTTCTCTCCTGCTTCCAAGAGCCAAAAGTTTTTTATTTTTCGTCAATACAGACATATGAGGGCTTGTTTTTTGTGGGATGAGTTGCAATGTTAGATGAAATCAATTATTTTACAATATAGTTTACAGGAAAATGGGAAAAAAATTCCAAGTGTTGTGAAATTGCAAAAAAAGTGCAATTACTCATTTAGTTTTTGAGTTTTTTTATTCACCATGTCCACTATATGGTAAAACTAACATGACAGTATGAAGTATCGGGTTGTTAGATTCCAAACATGTATACTTTTACTCAGTGCTTTTCTTGTAAAAAAAATTTTGCCAGTACGCACCTCCGAGGTGAAGAGCGGGGGGAGAAGGGGGGTTAGTATGGGCGGTCTTGGGGTGCTGTCAGGCACCGGCGGCTGAGAGTGAAGATTTCCTACACATTTTCTTCAAACACACAAACACACATACCCACACACACATACATGCACACATACACATACAAACACACACATACACACACAAACACACACATGCAAACTGCTTCTTACCGGCTCCCCCGGCCTTCAGTGTGGCTCCCCGCTGTCCTCCGGTGTGTCCAAGCTCCTCCAGTGTCCTCTCTGTCCCCCAGGTGCAGTCGCGCTGGACCAGATGGGGTTAATCACAGCCTACATTGCTGTCTGCCCCTGCTCAACTTCGCCCAGCCTGACATCACAGCAACCCGGCTCGAGCTCTGATTGGCTCCCAGGATATATGGGATATATTGATACACCTAAATAAAATGGGAACGGTTGGTGATATCAACTTCCTGTTTTTAGTACATTAGTATACAGGAGTATGGGAGTATATGCCACAAACAGGAAGTTGATATCACCAACCATTCCCATTTTATTTAGGTGTATCCATATAAATGGCCCACCCTTAATTTTATTTTGAATGGGGGAAATGGGGGGTGATTTCAAACTTTGTAGTTTTTTTTTTTCATAATTTCAAAAAGTTTATTTTTCTATTAATTCTTTATTTTAGAAAGTCCCTTAGGGCACCACAGTGCAGCACAGTCCAATTGCTCGTGCCATGTCCCGATGAGCTGCAGCACATCGGAACAAGGCACAAATGATCACTGTGAGTGGTTGGCAGTGCTTGGAAGTGATCCGTAATAGTATCTCGGGTCAGTGCAGGACTCCGGGCTATCACGTGAAACACGGAGATCCCGTGACTTATCACCGATTCAGGCAGGGAACGGCGCCTTTGTATCAGTGCTGTCAGTATACCTTAAGTATGTCGTTGCTTATAATATCCGGCTGTTCATATAATTTTTTTCACAGGCATTTTGGTGTAACAATGCTTGTTTGGTGAAAACTACATCTGTACGTATTGTGGGCCTTTTAGGCCCCCGCTATGTTTTATCTTGCTCTCAATAGTGTTTGTGTCTCCAGTTACTTTATTTTTACTCAGTAATGCTGGTGGAGGGGCCAGGGTGTGGATAATAACATGTGAGGATGTCATGTGATTTTTGGATGGAGTGATAAGGCCATGACATCATCTCAGGTCCTTCTGAACACAGTAATGAGCTGTGTAAAGAGTACTGAGGACAGTATACACTGTGAGCTAATTGCTGAAGGACCTGTGATAAGATAAGCTGTTGAGAGGAAGTCTGATTCATTTTGAGTTTCTGGTTCTAAGAAGCTTGCAAAGGGTAGAGCTTGTGAGCCACAAAAATCCAGAGAATTGTACACCACCTAAGAGTATAAAAGGTAAGAGCTGCTGAGGGTGAGAGGAAGAAGGGGGACTTTACACTTACAGTGTGTCACACACAAGCGATATTGTTCCACTTGTAAGGAAAATATTTGCAAAGAACATTCTTCTGAAAAAATAACATGTCAGAATTGTTTGGAAAACTAATATAATAGAAAAGAAAGTTAGAATACAAATGTAGCTGCAGCTAATTTGCTGTAGATTTCTATGCATTTTTGTGTGTGTTTTCATATCTTTGTGTGAAAAATTATAATTAAAATTTTGTCCACTATTCATATTTTATTTAGCAATTTTGAAATAAAACTTGTCAAATTTATTTAAGTGTGTTTTTCTATATTATTTGCATGGGGGCCTAAAAGGCCCCCAATGCGTTAATATGTATATTTTTAACGTCATGCGTTCTAGGGTTAATCTCATGTGTCAAAAGGATATTGATCCAAAACGTTTGCGTTTTTCAGGTGCAGCTTTACAGAATGTAACCCTTTTAGTGAACAATATATAATGAGTATTTTTCTAACTGAATTTGAACATTTTAAATATTTCCGGAGGCCTTTAGAGCTTTAGCTGTAGCTCTTGGGTTTTATACAATTTCTCTGAGCATTGCACATTCTGAACTTTGTGTGAATTTACGGTGAGATTGTCAACTGTGTTGATTGTTTTCCATTTGAGAATGTGCCATTTTTCAAAATGTCTGACCGTACAAAAGTGGTTACAATTGCTGATAAATCCAGGGTTTGGCCTTAGCAGCACCTGTCTGTTCCTTACTCTCATAATTACTATGGCAGATGTAAGGATGTTGATAATATTTGTCCTCTTTTTTATTTAAAGGTAATCTGACACGGTCAAAAATCCATATGTAACTGATATCATTTTCTAATTCTTTTCTCTAACTCTCTCTATTCATGTATTTCTATTAGTTATGCTTCCCTCCTATCCTCTGTAAACTTCAAAATAAAAGATTAATTCCATCTGTCAATCACAGTGAGCTCTCTGCTGCCCACTCTTCAAGGAATGTATATTCATTCATAATTACACAGCCCTGCCCTACTCTATGAGCTGTCTGCAGTGAGACTCATTGCACTAGAGCCTGCAGAAAGGAAGGGGGAGGAGGTGTGGGCTCTGAGCTCTGCATGTCATTGAGACATATTTATAATGCGTGCAATTTGAGATATTTCTATGTGATTATATGAACATTTAATCATTTGCTCAGAAGATATATACATTACATGTATGCAGGAAAACCAATGTTCATAAAACAGAAATGTCTTACACAGTGCACACAGTGCAGGATGAAACACCTCCCCACTTTCAGCACAGAGCACAGAGGGGAGGGACAGAACACCAGCTTGAGAAGGACTGGATTTTTAAATAACACTTATACAGCAGCCAGACTACTCCTCTGTAAAGGTAATGACAGGACTAATGTACCTGCTGCCTGCAGGGTCTGAAAATGCTTATAGCAAGGAAAATGCAAATGGTACAATAATGATTTTACATGTTTTTAAAAGGTTTGCCCAGGCACTATTCAAGGGTAATATTAGTATCATACAAATATACCAGCAAATAGTACCAGTGGGACTTTACAGGAAAGGTTGGAAAAAGTTTTTCCACCTCACTTTTCGAGATGATATTAAGCTCAACAAATTTACGTAACAATGACTGAAGTTTTATCTGATAATTGTGAGTGGGGTCGGCAGCAAGGGGTAAGTAGGTAACTGTATCTTTCAATTGCCTTAGAGCCTCTTTTAAATATAACTCCCGTGTTAATAGGACTATACTACCTGCTTTATCCGCTTTTCTAAAAACAACATCCTCCCATCGACTCATCACAGATAAAGCCTGCCTCTCACTATCAGTCAGATTCTTACCTGGTGTAGGATGTAATAAGGCCTTAATATTCCTGTCCACCAGGTCCGCAAACAAATCAACACTGTTGCCAGGACTTATTGGAGGCATGTAGCTAGATTTTACTCCCCCTGTTTCTTACTTGTCTAAGGCCCCTTTCACATCAGCGTTTTTTTTCAAATCGCGGCAGATGCGGTGAAAAAACGCATCTGCCGCGATTACCGCATACCGGCTGCACTTGCGACACGGTTGCGGCAAGCCCCATACAATGTATAGGCGGCTTGCGGCAGGTGCGGCAAGTGCGGTTTTGGCACTTGCGGCCGTGAAAAAAAACGCGGTCAGCCGCGTTTTTTTCGCGGCCGCACCTGCCACAAGTGCCAAAACCGCACTTGCCGAATCTGCTGCAAGCCCGCCTATACATTGTATGGGGCTTGCCGCAACTGTGCCGCAACCGTACCGCAAGTGCAGCCGGTATGCGGTAATCGCGGCAGATGCGTTTTTTTCACCGCATCTGCCGCGATTTCAAATAAACGCTGATGTGAAAGGGGCCTAATACTCAGTTCCAACGTCTGCCTGTTTGATGGTTTGATATTTTGGATAGGTAATCCTCCTTTAGTGTGCCCCGCAGCCTAGCAACAGATAGTTATTAACTAGTCTAGCCTGCGAAGTCAGCATAGTGACGAGAATTTGGCAGTTTATATTTAGTAACCTGGCAACGATCGGCCATCCATTATAGCCATCTGTAAGTTGAGTGTTACATTGGAAACTAGTGAATAGAAACTCTTATAGTTGAGAAATTCTGTTTATTATCATGTTATTGTTATTACTAGTCCACTTTGCTTGTTTATATATCTGCAGATTTCTTAATTTGTCATCATGTGATTTTAAATTTTGTATCATACTTGCACATTGATGCAAGTAATCGAGGTATCATACTTGCACATTGATGTCAGTCGCTCCCGCCTTTATATGGGCCGGAACTGGCGTCATTCACTTTGTAACTTGGACCCATAGAAGCGCCAGCCGTAGTTCCATGCACTTCTCCCTCCCTTGCTTGTGACTCCATGGTTTTAATAAAGCCGCTCTGAAACCAGAGGTGAGTGCCGCATCTTCTTATACTCGCTTTGTCTTCAATAGGGATGAGCGAGTATGCTCGGTGTTACTCGTTTCTCGCACGAGTATCCCGGTACTCGGGATGCTCGGCGAGCACCGAGTACCGCCGAGATGCTTGGAATCCTTGCTAATAATTATCGATCTGACACAAATACACTGCTCCCTTCAGTGCACACAGTGAACTGGCACCTCACAGGGAGCAGATTTATTGTTAGGATCCCTCTGGGGGGCACAGCAAGGTGTTGTATGCTGCGGCGATTTGAAAAAGCCCACCCTCCCGCCCTTTCTCAGAAACACTCATTTTATAGCCGGAAGTCTGTGGGCGGAGCCTGTCACTAATTGACTTACATTGGGCTCGGTGCTCTGGCCGAGTACATGAGTATCTTGGGATGCTCGGCCAGAGCATCGAGCTCCCGAGCATTTTAGTACTCGCTCATCTCTAGTCTTCAACTGTGCTGAGCAACACCGGAGTCCTGGATGCCATTTTTGGTTTTCTGCCTTCCTTCTGACGTGCACCCAGGGCTCGGGTACTCAGCTCTCAGGCGGCTTCGAGGTCTGGGAATGTCACGGGTGGCTTGCCCGAGGCCGTGGCCTTGGGGGTCAATTAATATAAGGGGGTATTTACAGGGATTATATACAGTTTTGTCATCGTGACGCCACCAGCAGTGTCTGGTAATGCTCACCAGCGCTGCCACAGTCCTCCGGTGGTCGATGGTATTGCGGATTGGATGGAGTAATCCCCGCAGGTGAGACTGGACCGCCGGGGCAGCAATGCTGTAAAGAAACAGTTGATATGGGAAAGGATGCAGCAGAGTCGGGACTTCTCTTTACCGGGTACTTTACTGAAAACATCTCCAAAGTCATACGGTTCAGCAGTGCAGTAGATGGTATAATGGCTACGGATGCTGCAAGTGGAACTTCTGGCTGATAGATGGATCCCTCCTTGTGTACCTTTCTTGTTCCTTTCTTTCCTTGCCTCCCAGTGGCAGTGAAGTCTGACTCTTAAAGATGATCTGACCTCCCACAAGAGTACGATCAGAACGGGTTTGACTGAGTTACCTGTCCCCAGACACTTTCATGCTATGGGCCACACGGTGAACCAGCTTAGGTTCAGAGTAATTGACGATGTTCCCCCCTTGAGACGGGGTGGTAACCGGTTGGCCCTTTTGAAAATGAAAGAGTTAAAATGGATATTTGAACTTGACACTCTGTCCCCGAAAGGGATGAATGTGGACTATGATCAGCGGGGTTGTCTGCTGGGTGCTGATTGATTCTTGCTCTCTTTTTTCATCTGTCTATATTAATTGTTTTTATTGTTTTTAACATCACCTTAGATTCACACTAGACGGAGGATATAAACATACATTGTGAAGTATCCCTCTCACCCTTGGATTATTTTACGTGGCAATTGAGTGGACCAATGGATTGACACATTTATATGGGGGGCTTTGGTAATGTATTTCAATGTGTGTTACTTGGGCTCATTGGGCTGTTTGCTATATATATGCTTAATCCCTCCTTTTTGAACCAGAGCTTGATACTGTCCATTATTGGATCTGCAAGTGTCGATCTGATATGTGGATAATGAGGTTTTTTGCATACTGTATTTTCCTTTAGGTAACCAGTTGAAGAATAGCACTAATGTGGATGTATTGCAATAAATTTTGTATCTGTATTAACCATACGCTGTTTTTGTCCTTAGTACAGTGTATAGGGTTTATATAGCATTCACTGTTTGAGTGTAGACTGTTCATACCTATTGGGCCTGAGTAGTTTTTAGTAGTCTTCACTGTTTAGTGTAGACTGTATGTCCCTATTGTGCCTTATTTACATCGAAACTAAAAAGACCCTATGAGGTCCCCTATAGGTGTGCCATTATATTTAACCTTGTGATTGTTAATAAATCGCCGGTCCAGATTGTCCGTATAACATACACCGGGAGATGAAGGAGCTTCTATGTCTCCATGGACACGGATTTCCGGAAAGACTTCACCGGGCTTCTCTCTGAGTGACGGGGCGATCTTCCAATCACAAGAGGACGCCGGCGCATGCGAGTTCCGATACCGGAAGTGAGCTCCGTGGATTGGAGCAGAGGCGCCGACTCCAGCGGTCTCCATGACAATGTACTTTGCTTTGCTCTGATTGGCCGCATCACGTGATTACCTGGTTATGTGTTCCCTGCCTGTATTTTAATATATACAATCGCGATGTGTACATACAACAAGCGGTTTGAGTGGGACTTATGTTTACTACATGGGTTGGCTGGTTTAGTAGATCTCTGTCTAGTGGATAGGTGGATTTTAACTTTGTTTACTATGTGTTGCTCATTGATTGGAGCAACAAGAATGGGGGTGGAGTTTTGTATTATAAATAACAATTTGTATTTGTGGATTGTATGCACTTGAAAAAGGTTGTCACCGAAACGTTGTGCTGCGGTGGATGGAATAAACACTGTTGAGATGATTTCCAGCTTGGGCGCTGTCCTTCTGTTATTTTCTGGACTGTGATGTGGCTGGGTGGATCTCCCTGGCTTTGGCCGTGCGTCCTGTAAGGTTCTCATAGAGTTCTGTTTCCGGGTGGTGCTGTGGACATTTCCTATTTTGACTGACTCTTAAAGATGATCTGACCTCCCGCTGCTTTCCTAATCTTCTATCCCTTATACTCGTCGGGTGAATCTTTTACTGTCCTTTGCAGGATCCAACTGCATAACTGATCCCCCTCTTGTGGGTTCTTTGGGTGTCAGGGCTGTATCTGTAATATCCCCGGTCATCGGATTTTCTTTGAGCTATATAGGAACTCACAGTTGCGGGCTCCAGTACCCGGTTACTTCCTTTGGGGCAAACCTTCAGGTTACTCGCTTCCCCACTAGAGTGAACTCCCTTGCTTGGTTACTTTCTCTCCTTCTTTCTTTTTCTGGGATCTGGTCTTTAGTTTTCTGGGCCCCTCAGCCGAGGAGGCCCTCCTTGTTCCCTTAGGCTGGCTGCCTGGCTCCCTCTCCAACTCCTCCGCTACTCACTAATTAACTGCTCACTAGTTCCCCCTAGAGGCCACTATCTCTCCTCCCATGGTCCCTCCCACCTACTATTCTAGTGTGTGGATGTTAGCTCTAGGGTTCCACCTAGTGTCCATAGTTCCAATTGCAGTGGAATGACTACACCGCTTTTCTGGGTGTAGTACCCCTTTTGTGGCACCTACTTGGTGGGGCGCCACACTTCCATCTGGAATACCATCAACCTCAAAACGTCAGTGCCCAGTTTTTCTATCTTACTTTGCATACTATGTCAAGAGAAGAATTGGTCTGCATAAATCCACATTTATTAATCCCAAACACACACTTCCTCAGTAGTAATCCACAACACAATTTCCAACAAAGCTCTACGGCTCTGCTACATCACAGTGAGCTGCTACTTAACCGTGTCCGCTCACCACGAGGACTGCTTTCACTGCAGCGGCTCAATCAGTGGGAGAGCAGTCCACTCGGGGAGCAAACACTGTAATGTAAAAACTCACTGTGATGAAGCAAAGCTAGAGAGGTATGCTGGATATTGCGTTGTGGATTACCAATGGAGATGTGTTTGTTTGGGGTTAATAAATGGGTATAAAACAGTGACTGTGGGTTTTATTTCAAATAAAGGTTTTTACTTTGTGTGGGTGTGAGAGTTCATTGGAGGTCACAGTTGAGGTACCATAGAAACTGCACCAGTTGTAACCTCAGATGATCTCTCTGACATCACTGATCTCACAGTAGGGGCTATTGGTGCAACCAGTGTAAGTGCTGCTTGCAGTGATTGGTCACTGTAATGAAACAGCTCACTGTGATTTAGTAAGAGCTGCAGAGCTTCAGTGAGGAACATCGTGTTGTGGATTTACCATCAGAGCTGGGTATGTTTGGGGTTTATAAATGGGAAGAAAATGGTGTCTTTTATTTAAAAAAACAAAATCTTTGTCTTTGTGTTTTATTTCATATAAAGGCTCCGTGTGGAGTCACAGTCTTTAGTGCTGGACTCTGCACTCCTCCCTTCCAATCAAGCCATAGAGGCCATCTGATGTTGTGGATCCTACTACTTCATTTAAGGTCACAGCTGGCATGGTTCCCACAGTACAATACTTTAGCTGTGACCTCAGATGAACTGAGGCTCAGTCAGTGCGACAACAGTCCTTACAATGAGCAGACACTGTAATGTAAGCACTCACTGCAATGTAGCTGAGATGGGAAAGCTTCGTTGAACATCATGTTGTGTACTTATCATAGGAGCTGGGTATGTTTATGACACACCCCTCCAGGGCCTTAGGATACTAGGAACTGGGCTCTCTTGAGGATTGATCACAGGGACTGACACCCGGCTCCGTGACCCTGGCGGTGTCATTAAAAGTTCGGTGTTGGTGGCTCACTTTCTTAGCGTTAGGGATCTGGCGTGGAGGGTTCATTCTGGACAGGGATGACTGGACTTGGGGATACTTGGTTGTTGTCTTTTGGGTTCCTGGTGTCTCTTGCAGCCTAGTCCCTCCACTTGCTTGCACTTGACAATGGATGCGAGTGCCATGTGTGGATTGCTCACTTCCCTTGCCTCTGGGACCTCCTCTTTCTCCTGAAGCCACTTGGGTGATGTTCTGCTCTAGGGTTCGGCCTCAGGATGAGCACCCACTTTCTCCAGTCCTCTGGACACTTCTCAGGCGTATATTCTCTAGCTGCCCTCCAACTCGATCTTGATGTTCAATGGTCTCTCCTCAGCTGTTCTACCACCTCTCCTCAGCTGTCACTCTCTCTGTTAGCTGTCTCTCTTCTCACTGTCGTCTTCTACATTCTAGATGTTTCTCGCTCTTTTTAAACACTGTGTCACGTGTCCCACGTCATCTACGTGTGTTCTTTCTGACCTCACTCCTCCCAAAAGGGACCCGCAGGGGTGCCACATTTATTTCATATAAATGATTTTCCTCTATGTGTTTTTTAACTATTTTCTTATAGCACTGGTGATCCATGGGTCCATGAACATCACCAATCCAGGGATTGATGGCTGGTGTTAATTCTTAGCTATCATAACCCCTTCTAATACCCTAATTCCACCACATCAGGGCATCGGGATGATGAATGCACTAAATCTGGGGCGACTGCAGACTGCTCTTCTTACTCTGGGGGCAATACCTATATGCCTTTAATGGGTGAGAATACCAACACCAAGCCATGTGCTTTATATTGACTGTTATCAAAATTTCTGGGGACCGGAATGCTTAATTAACAATTTATTTTTACACTAATCTGAACAGTTTGGTCACCAACCACTCATAGACACCGGCACAGAGAGTGGTTGGGGGTGAAGTCTGACTGAATAATCATAAGGTTTAATGAGCAGATGTGGAAGTCTTACAGGCGCATGGTCATGGTTCTCAGTAAGTGTGATTTAACTGCTTTATAAAAAGGTTGAAGGTAAGATAGAAGAAAAGCATTAGTGCAGACACAAACAGCTCCGAATACATTTTTTTCAGAAAAATGCTCAGGATTCCGAACACAAATCTGAATCACCAGGGTTTGTGCTGAATTTTAAATTCGTGAACTTTTTCTGACCAAGTTTTCTCATCACTTCTCCCTACCTAAAGCTTGTGAAGCCTAAAGGAAGCAAGATATCTGAAGAAAAAGAAAATTAATAATGAATAACATGAGAGAAAAGTATAGGAATTCTGATATTTTATTAATCTCAATATCTTACTATTCTAAGAGATCTTAATTATTGGGGTGCTGGTGTTATATGGTGGGTACATAATTGTCTTTATTCATTTTTCCTGGCCATTCAAGACCTCTCTCCAATTGTTTCTTATCACCTCCTGCAATGTGTCAATAGCAGAAGCCTTAACCTGCCTGCAGGCCCCTAGATATAGGGAGGTGGTTTGGGGAGAGACAGACCAGTAAAATTAGATTGGAAATAGTGAGGTAGTTGGGGAGAGGACAGGGTAGTATGATTTGACTCTTTGTGTGGGAAGCTGAAGCTGAGGCCAGCTCCCCAAAGAGACTGAAGAAACCCTGTTTTCACCTTAATATACTGATGGATTGTTTTATGGATTTTTATGTTTTAATGCAATCACGGTTCCTGGGCTTTTCACGTGTCTAGATTGTGGGATACTGAAGAAGGACCCCGTGACAATTGGTATTCATTATATGTATCCACTGTTTTTGCTAATGTATCTGTTTATTTTTATCTGACAATGTAGCACATATCTAGACGATTTATGCAAGGCTAAGCAATGCAGTTTTTAAATAGATTATTGTAAAGGACATGTTCCTCTTATCTGTCATAGAAATATTCAAATTTATGTCACAAGGCTTGTATGGTAATTTTTGGAACTATCCCCTAGAATGTATTGCTCTAAAAACAGATTGTTGTATTGCAAGATATCAATGCTCTTGCACAGCTTCCTGAGAGGTGAACTGCCATATCCCCCCTGGCCCTATTAACCTCACCTTCCCTTATCTCTCCCCTCTCTTCTCTCAAACTCACTCCCCATCCTTTCTAAATCTTCACACCTTATAATTCTAATTGTTTGTAATCGACTTCTCTAAAGATGCATTAACCTCAATCTCACCAGTTAACAACTAACCTTGTATGCATCTACGATTATCCACAAACTTTATACAAATGTCTTTTATCATTCTTGTAAAAGCAATAAAAAGAATTTTGAAAGAAAGAAAAGAGAGGTGATTATGGGTCATATGGGAAATAAACCTTGATATTGATTTGAACCCAGATGTCTTCAGTCATCCATTGATAGAAAGAGATTCTCCTAACAAGAGTGGTCCAAAATTCCGGTTGGGAGGTGTAAGAAGTTTATTGATGGCTATAGAAAGGAAATGCAGTTATTTATTGCAAGGACTGTGTAGCCAAAAATAAGGTTGAGAGTGTGAACAATTTTGTCCGACCCATTTTCAGAGATTTTTGTGAAATTAGGTCCAATTTACCTTTTTTCTTGTTTTTTTTTTTTTGTGTGTTGTTCAAATAATCACAGAGGAAATAAACATATGTATGACAAAACATGTGTAATTGAAATAATTTTAATTTTTTTGGGAGAAATACTTCATTATGTGGAACAATTTAAAGGCTGCCAACCCTTTTGGCCATAACTGTACTTCTTGGAGGACAATGGAGTGCAAATCACAAATTAGCAAACTCCTATCTTTTATGGTCCTGCACACACAGTAAATATGAATCTAAGAAAAAGAAGTGGAAGTTCAACTCAACTTTCATTTCTGCATCTGGAATTTTTTTGGACCATGGCAAGGCAGTTGTCTGAGCTCCATATGGAAAAGAGAAGGGCTTAATGGTGAGCTGGACTATACAAATATGAATCTACAATATAGATATTATATAAAAGATACATTATTTTGTTTTAGTCTTAGGACTAATTTCTCTTTAATAATAATAATAATAATAAAACTTTATTTGTATAGCGCCAACATATTCCGCAGCGCTTTACAGTACAACGGTACATATAAGAAAAATATACGGTACAGAAACGTAATGCAGAACAGTAGTTACATACAAGAAACATAGAATCAACTTAGGAAATACAATAAAAAAGGTAGAAAATGAAGGTGACCCTGCTCGAAGGAGCTTACAATCTAAGATGGGATGGGAACACAAAGTACAGGGGCTTATAACAATGAATATCTTACGTCTAAGTGACTACTGTTAGGGAGAAGGATAGGCCGCCCTGAAGAGGTGTGTTTTTAGGGAGCGTCTGAAGCTATGCAAGTTGTGGATGGTCCTAATTTCTTGGGGTAGAGCATTCCAGAGTTTTGGTGCAGCTCGAGAGAAGTCTTGAAGTCGGGAATGGGAGGTTCGGATTAATGCCGATGTTAGTCTGAGGTCATGTTCAGAGCGAAGGGGACGGGTGGGGTGGTAGACAGAGATGAGGGTGGAGAGGTAAGGAGGTGCCGCACCATGAATAGCTTTGTGGGTGACAACGAGCAATTTGAATTGGATTCTATAGTGTACGGGCAGCCAATGTAGTGACTGGCACAGAGCAGAAACATCTGAGTAACGGTTTGCTAGATAGGTGATCCTGGCTGCTGCATTGAGGATAGACTGGAGAGGGGAAAGCTTACTGTGGGGGAGGCCAGCTAATAAAGAATTACAGTAGTCAAGGCGGGAATGAATCAGGGCCACGGTGAGGGTTTTAGTTGTTTCCGTGGTGAGGAAAGGGCGAATTCTGGAGATATTTTTCAGGTGCAAGCGACAGGAGCCGGTGAGAGATTGTATGTATGGGGTGAAGGAGAGATCAGTGTCCATCAAAACACCGAGATAGCGAGCCTGCTGACTGGGCGTTATCGTAGTGCCGCACACCGAGAGAGAGATGTCAGATTTAGGGAGGTTGGCAGAGGGTGGGAGCAGAAGAAGTTCAGTTTTGGAAAGGTTGAGTTTCAGATAGAGAGTGGACATGATATTGGAGACTGCGGTTAGACAGTCATTGGTGTTCTTTAATACCGCAGGGGTAAGGTCAGGGGCTGAAGTGTATAGTTGTGTGTCATCAGCATAAAGATGGTACTAAAAGCCAAATCTGCTGATGGTTTGTCCGATCGGGGCCGTGTAGAGAGAGAAGAGGAGAGGGCCAAGGACTGAACCCTGAGGGACCCCAATAGTGAGAGGAAGAGAGGAAGAAGTGGAGCCAGCGAATGATATACTGAAAGAGCGGTCAGAAAGATAGGAAGAGAACCAGGAGAGAGCAGTGTCCTTGATGCCAATGGAGTGCAGCATAGAGAGTAGGAGCTGATGGTCGACAGTGTCAAAAGCCGCAGAGAGGTCAAGAAGGATAAGCAGAGAGTGGTCACCATTACGTTTTGCTGTCAGAAGGTCATTGGTCACTTTGATGAGGGCAGTTTCTGTAGAATGTAAGGGGCGGAAGCCAGACTGCAATGGATCTAAAAGAGAGTGAGTGGCGAGGTAATGAGTGAGGCGGGTGTAGACCAGGCGCTCCAGGAGTTTAGAGATGAAGGGGAGATTGGAGACTGGTCTGTAGTTATTTGTGCAGGATGGGTCACGGGACGTTTTCTTTAGTAGTGGAGTGATAATAGAGTGTTTGAAGGAGGAGGGGAAGATGCCAGTAGAGAGGGAGAGATTGAAGATTGTGGTTAAGTGACTGGTGACCACTGGAGAGAGGGTCTGTAGTAGGTGTGAGGGAATGGGGTCAGAGGTGCATGTAGTGGGACGTGAGGACGAGAGGAGCCTGGAGACTTCTTCTTCTGTGGCTGGGTCAAAAATGGAGAGTGAGCCAGAGGGGATGTGGGGACAGATGGGAGTAGAAACACTTGAAGGTTGGGAGCTGATTTCCTGACGGATGTTTTCTATTTTCTCTGTGAAGTAAGAGGCCAGATCATCAGCACAGAGGTCAGTGATAGGAGCCTGCACTTTCGGACTGAGGAGAGAGTGAAAGGTGTCAAAAAGTTTCTTTGAGTTGTTGGCTAGTGAGGAGATCAGGGTGGTGAAGTAGGTCTGTTTGGCGAGGTGAAGGGCAGAGTTGTAGGTTTTTAGCATGAATTTATAATGGATGAAGTCTCCTGGTGAGCGAGTTTTCCTCCATAGGCGTTCGGCACTCCTCGAGCATCGCTGGAGGAATCGAGTTTGTGATGTGAGAGTGTCATTGTAGTAATTCACAGCCAGATTGGGGCAGGAGAAGGAGGAGATTGGGGACAGTGATGAGAGAAGAGAGTCTGTGAATGTGTGAGGGTTGATGGCCTGTAGATTTCTGAATGTGTGATAGGTCGGACTATGCTGTGATGGGCGAGGGTTTGAGAGTGTGAAGGTGAGAATGTTGTGATCAGAGAGAGAAGGAGATGAGTTGTCTAAGGAGGAGGAAGAGCAGAGTCGGGTAAAGACCAGGTCAAGGGTGTTACCATCCTTATGTGTCTCAGAGGTTGAGAGTTGCGAGAGGCCAAGAGAATTGGTTAGAGCTAGGAGCTGGGATGCAGATGTGGAGTTGAGGCTGTTTATGGGAATGTTAAAGTCTCCCAGGATGAGGGTTGGTAATTCTGAGGACATGAAGTGCGGCAGCCATGCGGAGAAGTGTCGAGGAAGTGGGTGGTTGAACCTGAGGGGCGATACACCACCACTACTCTGAGGGGGAGGGGACGGAACAGCCTAATGGTGTGAACCTCAAAAGAAGGGAATGAGAGTGATGGAGCGGGGGGGATGACCTGGAAAGTACATTGTGGGGACAGGAGTAGGCCAACTCCACCACCACGTCTGTTTCCAGGTCTCGGGGAATGAGAGAAGTGCAGACTGCCGTAGGAGATAGCAGCAGGGGAGGCAGTGTCTGAATCCTGGATCCAGGTTTCAGTAAGGGCCAAAAGGTTAAGAGAGTTACTGAGAAAGTAGTTGTGGATAAAGGGAAGTTTGTTGCATGCGGACCGTGTATTCCAGAGGGCACATTTAAAAGAAGGAGATGGAGGTGTGCAGGTAATGCTAATAAGGTTACTGGGATTTCTATGTGAGGTGTGTGGGGGGGGGTTGAAGCTGGAAGAGGGTGGCCCAGGATTGGGAGAAATATCGCCTGACATAAGCAGTAGTAGAAAGAGGAGGAGGGAGTAATGTTTGGCTCTATGACATTGTTTTTGTTGAGGCAAGACCCTGGAATATGACGGGCTTAGATTATTGAGTAGGGTGAAGAGAGTATGGGAGCAGGACATAGTAAAGGGAAGTAGAGAGGGGCTGATGTGGATAAAGGGTGATGGAGGGGGAATGGGGCGAAAAAAGTGGATGACTAATGCACATACATATAAAAGCATTGAAATGAACGACATTTTGATGCAATGGGCTAAGTAAAATACTGAAGGGTAGTAAATAGGTGGAGTTGTTACCTTCTGGTTACCTCTGGCTTATCTCTGGTCTATCTCTGAATTCCACTTAAAAATGCCACTTTGAAATGGCACAGATGCCAAGGCACAGAATGCCTTACACCATGCTACTTATAGTTCTAGAGAGCAACAAACAATGTGCCAGGTAGGGAGAGGGGAGGGGTCAGAGGAGAAGGATTCATCACACCAGGGGTCAATTAACAAATTACTGCTAAGAGGAAAGTTTGGGTCAGGATCAGCAGGAGACAGAGACAGAGACCTTTCCATGTTCAATACTTCCACCATTGGTCTACTAGCTCTACAATAGTTTAGTTGACATAAAGAAATGAATGTGTTTGCCTTCGCATATAAAGTAGAGGACAAGGTTACCCACATTGCTTTCTTAATGCAAATGCATTAAGTCATTTGCTTCTAGTCCAAATGGTTATTAGAAAAAGAGGATATTTAATATTAATAAAGCAATTACTAAGTATCATGTTCAAAACTTTTGTAGACAATGGAAACTTCAATGTACTTAAATCAATACATATTGAATGGTGAAAGAAGCAGAAATGACTTGAGCATGAAAAAGTGAAGAGAAAGGGAAACATTATCAGATAGAGTTTCACTAATGGCAAGCAAATTGAAGATTCCCATACACTCTCTAATGCATCAAGGACAATAAGAGTCAGCTTCTGTTATTTATTGTGCAAGGATTACAACGTATTATTCCATTTTGTAGTATCATAATTGTAATGAAGGAGTAGGAAATGTTTTACGCTAACATAGAATGCAGACTCAGATATCATGAAATTAAGTACTTGCAAGTGTTAAGCTCTGACATCTCCATCTTTATAACTCATTTAAAGTTACTTGTTTCCCACTCAAGTACATTCGTATTGCATTATTACACAAAGATATGTCTAAAATAATTATATATATATATATATATATATATATATACATATTTATATATATATATATATATATACAGTACAGACCAAATGTTTGGACACACCTTCTGATTCAAAGTGTTTTCCTTATTTTCATGACTATGAAAATTGTAGATTCACACTGAAAGCATCAAAACTATGAATTAACACATGTGGAATTATATACTTAACAAAAAAGTGTGAAACAACTGAAAATATGTTTTATATTTTAGGTTCTTCAAAGTAGCCACCTTTTGGTTTGATTACTGCTTTGCACAATCTTGGCACTCTCTTGATGAGCTTCAAGAGGTAGTCACCGGAAGTGGTCTTCCAGCAGTCTTGAAGGAGTTCCCATAGATGCTTAGCACTTGTTGGCCCTTTCGCATTCACTCTGTGGTCCAGTTCACCCCAAACTATTGTAGCACCCCATCACTCTCCTTCTTGGTCAAATAGCCCTTTTACACAGCCTGGAGGTGTGTTTGGGGTCATTGATCTGTTGAAAAATAAATGATGGTCCAACTAAATGCAAACCGGATGGAATAGCATGCCGCTGGAAAATACTGTGGCAGCCATGCTGGCTTAGTATGCCTTCAATATTGAATTAATCCCAAACAGTGTCACCAGAAAAGCACCCCCACACCATCACACCTCCTTCTCCATGCTTCACGGTGGGAACCAGGCATGTAGAGTCCATCCGTTCAACTTTTCTGCGTCCCACAAAGACATGATGGTTGGAACCAAAGATCTCAAATTTGGACTCATCAGACCAAAGCTCAGATTTCCACTGGTCTAATGTCCATTCCTTGTGTTCTTTAGCCCAAACAAGTCTCTTCTGCTTGTTGTCTGTCATTAGCAGTGGTTTCCTAGCAGCTATTTTACCATGAATGCCTGCTGCACAAAGTCTCCTCTTAACAGTGGTTGTAGAGATGTGTTTGCTGCTAGAACTCTGTGTGGCATTGACCTGTTCTCTAGTCTGAGCTGCTGTTTACCTGCCACTTCTGAGGCTGGTGACTCGGATGAACTTATCCTCTGCAGCAGAGGTGACTCTTGGTCTTCCTTTCCTGGGGCGGTCCTCATGTGAGCCAGTTGCTTCGTAGCACTTGATGGTTTTTGCAACTCCACTTGTGGACACTTTCAAAGTTTTCCCAATTTTTCGGGCTGACCTTCATTTCTTAAAGTAATGATGGCCACTCATTTTTCTTTACTTAGCTGCTTTTTTCTTGCCATAATACAAATTCTAACAGTCTATTCAGTAGGACTATCAAATGTGTATCCACCAGACTTCTGCACAACACAACTGATGGTCCCAACTCCATTTCTAAGGCAAGAAATCCCACTTATTAAACCTGACAGGGCACATCTGTGAAGTGAAAACCATTTCCGGTGACCACTTCTTGAAGCTCATCAAGAGAATGCCAAGAGTGTGCAAAGCAGTAATCAAAGCAAAAGGTGGCTAATTTGAAGAACTTAGAATATAAGGCTACTTTCACATTAGCTTTCTCCTCCACAGCGTTCTGCGGAGGGGAGCCGCAATGTAAACGCAGCACCGCAGGTTCCTATCTTTAGAATGGGAGCGCACGGTGCTGTGCTTGACTGCGCATGACCGTGCGCACCCATTCACTCCTATATGTGATCTGTGCACAGGCGGATGCCCGCGCACAAATCACCAAGTCTCGCCCGCACAAGAAATGCAAGATGTTGCCTTTCTTGTGCGGATGAGACTGGGTGATTTGTGCGTGGGCATCCGCCTGCGCACAGATCACATATTGGAGTGAATGGGTGCGCACGGTCATGCGCAGTCAAGCGCAGCACCGTGCGCTCCCACTCTAAAGATAGGGACCTGCAGTGCTGCGCGTACATTGCGGCTCCCCTCCGCAGCGTTCTGCGGAGGGGAGCCGCAATGTACGCGCAGCACTGCATGTGAAAGCACCCTTAGACATATTTTCAGTTGTTTCACACTTTTTTGTTAAGTATTTAATACCACATATGTTCATTCATAGTTTTGATGCCTTCAGTGAGAATCTACAATTTTCATAGTCATGAAAATAAAGAAAACTCTTAGAATGAGAAGGTGTGTCCAAACTTTTGGTCTGTACGTATATAAATCAAGAAAATTTGCATGATAAAGATGGGTCACTGTCGAAACGTCTCCACCTGAGGATCAGCAAAGTATCCACTTTTAACACATTTAACTTGGAGTGCTCCCTATATTTCTTGATTCATATATATATATATACTAGCTGTGAGCCCGATTCTAAAGAATCGGGAGTCTAGAATCTGTATATAATTTTTTTAAGAGTTTTAAATAATAGACTTAAACACTAGAGATGAGCGATGTTCGATTCGAATAGTTCGCCAATCTCAAATTCGAGTTGATTTTGGCGCTATTTGAGTCATTCGCCGAATTCGAACAATTTGGTTCAAATTCGGCGAATATCGAACATGTTCGATTTTGGTTCGAAAATGCGGCAGATGCGGTCAGAAAACCGCATCTGCCGCATTTTGAGCCAAAATAAACATTCCCTAGAAGAAAGAAAGTGTTAAAAATAAAAAAATAATGCATGCTCACCTGTCCGCGGTCCACGGACACCTCCGGCAAGGTCCTGTGGCTTCTAGGACCTGTGGTGATGTCATGTTCTCGCGCGAACTCCGGTCACTCCGGAGTTCCGCGAGAACGTGACGTCACCACAGGTCCTGGAAGCACTGGACCTTGCCGGAAAGCTTAAAATAGATATTTTTATGATTCTGACCCTTTCTTTAAGTAAAAGTTAAAAGCGGGTGGAGCTGGCCGAATATCCGACCACAACACTACGGAAGTGGCTTCGGGTTTGGCCGGAAGTGGCTTCGGGCTTTATATAATAGATATATATATATATATATATAT
Organism: Allobates femoralis; assembly: GCA_033576535.1. Lineage (NCBI taxonomy): Eukaryota > Metazoa > Chordata > Amphibia > Anura > Aromobatidae > Allobates > Allobates femoralis. The sequence continues at coordinate 149,260,937 of JARQOC010000001.1, forward strand.
ATATATATATATAAAATAGACAAAAAGTAGAATCAGCACAAAAATTAGTAAAAACGGGTGCAATACTTCCTGTAGCAGGGCTCAACTGCAGCAAGACAAAGAATTCAAAAAGACAGGCAGCACTCAAAGGCACATTGGTGAAAAAAGCAGCTTTACTTAAGCTATGTGGTACAACGTTTCAACCTTGCGGTTTTCATCAGGCATATATATATATATATATTTTTTTTTTTTTTATTTATTTTTTTTTTCAGTAATTCAGTGCAAAAAATTAAATGCATATATTATATAGAGTCATTATGTGGAGTCACTACAGACAGAATTGATCTATTATGAGTGTTTATTTCTGTTAATGTTGATGATTGTGGCTTACAACCAATGAAAGCCTAAGGGTCTTTTATCTCTGATAATTAAAGTAGGGAGGATGAAGGGTTAAAAATTGCACTGCCGTATTCCATGAAACATCTAAGGGTGAATATAATATGCATTTATCAGTCAACATGTTTCAGCACTCTCAGAACCGCCCTGAAACATGACAATATGATATGGATTTTTGATGATATTCTTATTCACTGAGATGCTCTAGTATGCTACTGATTGTTGACTTTTCTTCAATTTGAAGATGCTTCTTTTTTATTCAAAAGAGATAAGCAGCTGCCAAATGTGTCCATCAGTCACTTACACGCTTATCCTATTGAGAACATTTACTTGCACCACTAAACTAATCCTGCAAGTGTACGATGAAGTAGGGAGAAATATCCATTAGTTGAACATGTATTTTACTAGCAGTTAATTAAATGGGTTTTCCCGCAGAGTTCCCTTTAAAGTTGATTTTAATCAATAGATTTGGAATAATAATGATTTCCAAAATTGGATGTGTTTAACCCCTTTGCTCCTGAGCAATTTTCCATTTTCCGGTTTTCATTTTGTCTTCCCTTTCTTCGAAGAGCCATAACTGTTTAACTTTTCCATAATTGTAAGCATATGAGGGCTTTTTTTTTGCAGGACAAGTTGTACTTTTTATTGACATCACTGACTTTACCGTATAATGTACTGAAAATTAGGAAACCAATTTAAAAAAATTCAGAAACTTGTAAAAACAAAACAAAAAGAATACACTTTTGGCAGCATTTTCCGTGACCCATAGCGTTCTCATTTTTCGGGATCTGGGGCTGTGTACAGCTTATTGTTGTTTCTTGGGCTGATTTTTCCAATTATACCATTTTTAGATAGATTTGCTGTTTTGATCGCCTGTTGTTGTATTTTATTGCAATATTGTGGCAACCAAAAAAACTTAATTTTGGCGTTTTGACTTTTTGTTTTTAATATGCAGTTCACCAATCATTTTAAATTTAGCAATACCAAATATGTGTATTTAAAAAAAAAGAAAAAAATACAAAAACGTTTAGTAGTTTATTTCCAATGCAACAAAAAGGGATGATTTCAACTTTTAGTTTATTTTTATTTATTTTTTTTATATTTTATATTTTTAAGGTTTTGTTTCTACACTTTGACTTTATTTTATGTTGCCTTTTAGGGCGCCTAAATACTACTCGGTCTGAACGCTTTTTCTGTTCACAGCCATGCTAATGCATGGCTCTAACCAGGAGAAATGATCACTTTCTGTGACACTGCTGCAGCATCACTTATTGCAAGTGAGTGATGACGGGGTCATCAGTTTAGTCTGTGCTGTCATGGCAACCTGACAGCATCCTGTGATTACATCATGAGGCCGAAAATTGCTGCAGGGAGTGACGTGCCCCCGCTGTGGCTTCTCAGACTGCTCTGTCAATAATTGACAGCACAATCGAAGGGGCTGACAAATGTGGACAAAACACTGATCCACTTGTATCTGTTACCTGCTTATGTCAGCTTTTAAGATCAGCTGATATGTGCAGTTAGGGATGCGAGCTCATTGTGTGAGCTTGCATCAAATTTAGGAAGCCGACACATGGTGTACCCAGTACGTCCAATGTTGGAAAGAGGTTAATAAAAAAGTTAATGCCCTAAGACAATCTTATACTGTATATGCTCTGCTGCTATGTACTGTGTAATGGTCATGTCTGACCATACAGGGACATGGTCTGATAATGCCACATCTCCAGGGCTGGAGAGGATACAAAAGAGAGTATACAGACAGAAGTGCATGGAATTATAGATGATTTTCTTTATGAGGTAAAACATTTCTCTACCTGTTTTTAAAAAAGCTTTACTTCAATGAAAGAATCATTTAAAATCCTATGCTGTAATGTCTGTGAACTTTTTCCTTCCTTCCCTGCCCAGGATCTGTGGTATGATCAGACCACGTTTCTGTATGGTTAGATACTGCCATTACACAGTACATAGCAGTGACACATATATATAAGATTATCTCAGCACAGGATATGTGGTGTGATCAGACCTTGTTTCTGTACGGTCAGACACAGCAAGGGGTGTAACTACAATAGTTGCAGGTGTTGCGATCGCACCCGGGCCCTGGAGCCTAGGGGGGCCCCGAAATTCCCTTTGGCCTATAGAAAGAGACTAATACTATTAAAGATTTGCAATAATTGGGGGCCCCGTTGGAGCTTTCGCATCGGGGCCCCTGGGCCTGAAATTACGCCACTGGACACAGCCATTACACAGTACATAGCAGGGACATATATACAGTATAAGATCATCTCAGCACAGGAGATGTGGTATGATCAGACCATGCTCCTCTATGGTCAGACACATCCTATAAAAAGTACATAGTAGGTACACATATATAAGATTATCTCAGCACAAGAGATGTGGTATGATCAGACCATGTCCCTGGAGAGTCAGACACATCCATTACACAATACATAGCGGGTACACATATATAAGATTATCTCAGCACAAGAGATGTAGTATGATCAGACCATGTCCCTGTACTGTCAGACCAGACGCATCCATTACACAGTACATAGCAGGACACATATATAAGATTATCTCAGCACAGGAGATGTGATATGATCACACCATGTCCCTTTACAGTCAGGCACATCCATTACACAGTACATAGCAGGGACACATATATAAGGCCAGGGTCACACTTAAAAATAGAATTGCGTTCACCGCATCCAGATCCGGATGCAGTGAACGCAATTGCGGTCCCACACATTTTTAATCAAAAATGTGTGCAGGGAACCGCAATCCGGTAACCGGATTGCTCAAGATGTGTAATCCTGAGCAATCCGCTTACCGTACAGTTTGCTCATCCCTGCTGCCGCAGGGATGAGCAAACTGTTATCTGTGTTTTAAAAGATGAAATTTTATTATTAAATGTGGCTATACTGTCTCTATGGGGTGCCAATTCCCCCTAGAGACATACGACCCACTCAGGTGGGCATATAATGATTTAATATCTTATGTAGAGTAGCCAGCTTCTGTCGGCTGCTGTACATTTTTATGAATGAAGCCGCCGGCTCCTCTGAAAGCAGCACTCATACTATACCTATTGTAGGTATAGTATGTGCGCTGTCTGAAGTCCTGAAGGCTTATACAGTAAGATCTATGGGCAGCCGTGATAAGCAAAGTATATGCGGTAACCGCATTGCTCGGGTCAGAGAACCGCTCCGAAAACTGCAGCCTGCATTATTCTTCACGCAGGCTGCAGAGCCGGAGGCGGTAACCGGATTGCTTGTTTTTATAATAGGCTCCTATGAGGAGCATTACCTGATCCGGTTTTGAGCTTTTTAAAAGCTCAAAACCGGATCAGGTTTAAAAAAAAAAACCTGAAGTGTGACCCTAGCCTAAGATTATCTCAGCACAGGAAATGTAGTATGATCAGACCATGTCGCTTTACAGTCAGACACATCCATTACACAGTACATAGCAGTAAACAATATTTAAGCTCACAGAAGGATACCTCTATGCAAAAATGGAAATATCCGTATACTTATATCTCATGGAAAATTAAACTGCATACAGCAATTTACATAAAATCAGAAAAAGAAAACTGTACTTCTGCATAAGTTCATCTTTATTTTTAGAAAATTTATAAAAATGTATTAACGTAATTTTATACAATGGGTAACCAATACAGTAGAAGAAGGCAGTTTCCGAAACGTGCATGTAGGGAGTCCTGGTAGTCTATATAATATTTTGAAGGTAATTACACGATGAACTGAGCTTATGATTACTGCTATAGTAAATTGTTGCACAACATTTTTTGCACAATATTTTGCACGCTTTTTCTGTCTAGTGGTGGATATGGATATAAGGCCCCTTTCACATCAGCGTTTTTTTTTAAATCGCTGCAGATGCGGTGAAAAAAACGCATCTGCCGCAATTACCGCATACCGGCTGCACTTGCGGCACAGTTGCGGCAAGCCCCATACAATGTATAGGCGGGCTTGCTCCAGGTGCGGCCGCGAAAAATACCACGGTCAGCCGCATTTTTTTCGCGGCTGCACCTGCCGCAAGTGCCAAGACCGCACTTGCCGCATCTGCCGCAAGCCCGTTTAAACATTGTATGGGGCTTGCCGCAACTGTGCCGCAAGTGCAGCCGATATGCGGTAATCGCAGCAGATGCGTTTTTTTCACCGCATCTGCCGCGATTTAAAAAAAACGCTGATATGAAAGGGGCCTAAGAGGAACATGTTCCCTGATTCCTATTTATATAGGAAAACCAAGGCAGAGCAGCTATTAGCCTTTTTTTTTTCTTTTATTTGTTCGGCACCTTAGTACTTTTTATGGTAATTGCTGTGGCTGACCACGTTTTTTTTGCGGGCACAACTGCGGCAAGTGCCGAAACCGCAGCTATACCACACTTGCCGCGCCTGCCGCAAGCCCCATAGGCATAGCATGGGGCTTGCCGCAAGTGAACCGCAAGTACAGCCGTTATGCGGTAATCGCGGCAGTTGCGTTTTTTTTCACCGCAACTGCTGTGATCAGCGATTACCGCTGATGTGAAAGGGGCCTAAGGCATTTGGCCACCATAATAATGCACCAATGAGTTATAAATGAATACATTTGGGATTTAAAGCTCTGAAATTGGTAATACAAGCACATGATTTAACTCCTCTTGAACTGGTCAAATTTAAGGTTTTATGCATACATTTTCCTCCCCTTCTTTTTCGAGATCCATTTACTGTATATTTCTGCAGATGGCTGTGATGATTTGTTTTCCCTGTGGGAAATGACAGTTTCGGGAATGACAGTTCCCGAATACTCATAGAGCCTGAGGGCGGATTGCAGACATTTGAAGGACTGTCAGACAGAGAGGAATAAAGTCTCCTTACACCTGTGTGTATAGATAATTATTGGTTTTACAACTAAACAAAGAAATAAGACCATACTATCCACTTTTGGAACATTCCGCTCCTCTTCCCTGGTGTCGCTTACTAGGCTCATGAATTCTCATAGAACCTTTGGGCGGACCAGAAACATACAGGAGACTGCTATATTGAGAGAAATAAAGTCTCTCCGCATCATTTTTAGGAGCAACATGCTCCTCTTGTCCCCACTGCCGCTTACTAGGCCCATGAATACTCAGAGCCTGGGGGCGGACCGGAGACACCTCTTACTAATTGTAGATCAATTATTGTAATCACTAATTAGGGGCAGTGACTAACTTCCCAATCTCTCAAACTTAGTTGAAAGGAGGATTTTATAAGAATAACATATGTAGACATTTTTAAGATACCTTTTATGTTATTACTAAATGTACCTGAGGAAGACATGTATCTAGGTCGAAACGCGTTGTACTATACTGTATCGTTTTTTAATTTTTTACAATCCGAATGAAATAAAAGAAAATATTTTTTTAAAAAGAAAACCCTGGATGAGTATGGAAGTGCCGCTCCAATTTGAAACCGGTTTTCATTACCTTTCTACTATACTGGACAGAGAGGGTACCTGCCTAATATGATATGCCTCTGAGATAGCAGGGCGAATCCACCGGGCAATTGAAGCCTTGGAGGTGGCCAAGCCCCTACAAGCGACAAAGAGAGAGTCCGTTCGCCGAAAAGAAGCTGTTTGCGACGGATAGATACGAAGAGACCTTACTAGGTCCAGATTGTGTAATCTCTTTTCGTGAGGATGAGAAGGAGCTGGGCAAAGAGAGAGTAGAACGATCTCCTCATTGATGTGGAAAGATGAGACTACCTTTGGGAGGAACCTTTCCATGGGAAGAAGGACTACCTTGTCTTGATGGAAGACTAAATAGGGAGAACGGCATGAAAGAGCCACGAGTTCAGATACCCTTGTAATGGAGGTGATCACCACAAGAAAAGCGATCTTCCATGCTAAGAGAGGGAAACTGACCTGGAGCACATCTAGAACCAAATTCGGATGCCAGGGATCGAGTGGGGGCAGAATGGCGGACTGATGTGAGCAACTTCCTGTAGCAATGTCTTGACCTGTGGGCGCAAGGCCAGCTGTCTCTAGAAAAGAACCAAAAGGGCTGATAACTGGCTCTTTAGGGAGCTGTGGGATAAACCTGCACCCAGGTCAGACAGGAGAAAAGCCAGGAGAGAAGGGAGATAAAAAACCATTGGGGAACGATCTCGCTCTTCGCGCCAGCAGAAGAAAGCCTTCTATGTTCTGTGATACGCTCTTGATAAGGACGGTTTCCTCGCTCTAATCATCTAAGATATGAGATAAAAATGAGCAATAGGGTCTTATCTCCTTAGCAGGGGGGGCAAACCAAACAAGAAAACTGCTCACCTGGGCAGGTTGTGTAGACCCACAACCAGTTTAAATGCTAAGGACCAGCTGCTGCAGGATCCACACTTCCACGGGCAAAGTGGTAGAAATAGTTCGTAGCAGGACAAAGTGTCGTTTGATCTGCGCTGCTGGGAAATGAATACCAGAAAGCCGGGATGTCTGGTCTAAAGGTGTTTTTAATCTGACATGTTTCGGAGCAGCCTCTGCTCCTTCCTCAGGGACAAACCTTGGACAAGGATTTACCCTGAGGAAGGAGCAGAGGCTGCTCCGAAAGGCATTGGATTAAAAACACCTTTACACCAGACATCCAGGATTTCTGGTATTCATTTCCCAGCAGCGCGGATCAGACGACACTTTGTCCTGCTATTAACTCACTCTAATTATGGTCTGGATGACCTGTTCCGAGAAACATGATGATCTCAGCTCGGCGGTTTCAACAGCCATGCCGTTAAATTGAGCGACTGAGAATTCAGGTGCTGCAAATGATCCTGAGTCAAGAGATCTGGGAGATTGGGGAGCGGCCATGGAGAGTCTGCTAGAAGGTTGACGACCTCTGCATACCATAACCGTCTGAGCCAATCTGGAGCTACGAGGATTACGGTTACCCGTTCCCCTCGGGTTTTCTTGAGAATCCTGGGAATGAAAGGGATGGGGGGAAAGAGATAAGAAAGGTAGAACTGGGTCCATGGAATCACGAGAGCATCCACATCGAGGGCCAGGGGGTCTCTGGGCCTGGCGATGAAGGGACTGAGCTTGTAATTATCCCCGGACGCCATCAGGTCTACATCTGGAAATTCCTATCTGAGACAAATCTGATGGAATACTACCAGGTTCAGGGACCACTCTCCCTTATCTAACCCCCCTCGACTGAGATAGTCGGATTGCTGATATTGCCAGAACGTTTAGCTTGGCCCACTGAAGGATACACATCACTTCTGAGAGGGCTGAGCAACTTCGAGTCCCTCCCTGGCGATTTATGTACGCCACCGCCATTGTGTTTGCCATCTGGATACGGACATGGTGGCCTGCCAGTATGCTCTGCAAGTAAAGAAGGGCTCGAAGAATCACCCTGAGTTCCAGGATGTTTATGGGCAGGGTCCATATGCCCTGGACTGTGCGGCTGTGGAAGGTCACACTCCGGCCTGAGAGGCTGACGTTGGTGAGAATGATCGTCCACCTGGCCGGGAGGAACGATCAGCCCTGAGAGAGGAGGGGAGAATCGATCCACCAGAGGAGCGACTGTCTCGCTGATCTGGAGAGGTAGACTGGGCAGTCGGAGACTGCTGAGAGAGCGATCCCATTTCACTACAAGGAATAGTTGGAGAGGCCAGGTGTGGAATTGAGCGAAAGGTTCTGCCCAACACCCTCATAGATAGGTGGAGTGAGGGGGCAGAGGGTTGTCTGAGAAAGTGAATCACGGACAGTAGGGTGGCACATTTGTTTAGGGGGAGAAGGATGTGGGACTGGACTGTGTTGAATATCTTGCCCAGAAAGGTGATCCGCTGGGTTGGGCGAAGGCAAGACTTGATGATCCAACCTAGGTGCCGGAGGGATTCTAGAGAGATCTGCGGACTGTCGAGGAACTCCACAGCCTTTATCAGAATGTCATCCAAGTAGGGTATTGATAAAATTCTTTTGGACCGAAGAATGGCTTCTACTGAAGCCATGAATTTGTAAAGACTCGGGGGCCGTGGCTAGGCCAAATGGCAGGGAGGTGAACTGATAATGTTGGGATCCCACGGCAAAGCAAAGTAAGCATTGGTGAGAGAGGAGGATTGGGATGTGGAGGTAGGCGTCCTGGATGTCTATGGAAGCCTGGAATTCTCCTGGCTCCATAGACGCAATTACTGACCTAAGTGACTCCATTCTGAAGTGTCTCAACTAGAGATGGGCGAGTATATTCGCTACTATTCGGCACTCGCTGAATAGTAGCGGTATTCGTGTACTCGCTACTCGCCGAGTAAGTTAGGATTACTCGGGAGTAGCAAGTACCGAATACTTTTGCAGTGTATCAGTAGATACACTGCAAAAGTCCTGTAAAAGAGAGAAAATGTGGTTAAAAAATAAAAACATCGGATACTCACCTTAACCGACGGCTGTACCGGGACCAGCTGATGCACATCTATTCATGGAAAAGGACGTTTCCTTCTCTCAGCCAATCAGAGGCCGCCACATCACAATCACGTGATCGCTAGCGGCCACCTGATTGGCCAGATGGAAAGGTCCTCTCAGGTACACCGAGGACCTTTCCATCTGGCCAATCAGGTGGCCACTAGCGATTACGTCATTGTGACGTAGCGGCCTCTGATTGGCCAGATCTCTCCCAGCCATCTGATTGGCTGAGAGAGGGAAAGGTCCTTTTCCATGAATAGATGTGCATCTGCCGGTCCCGGTACAGCTGTCGGTTAAGGTGAGTATCCGATTTTTTTATTTTTTAACCACTTTTTCTCTTTTACAGGACTTTTTCAGTGCATCTACTGATACACTGCAAAAGTATTCGGAATCGCTATACTCGCAACGAGTAGCGAGTACCGCTACCTACTCGTTGCGAGTATAGCGATTCCGAATAGTAAGGTATTCGCCCATCCCTAGTCTCAACCAGACTTTGGTGTTGAGAAGTTTCAGATCCAAACTGGGACAAATGGAGTCTCCCTTTTTCGTGACCACAAAGAGATTGGAGTAGAACCGCAAAAAGTGTTGGTGTTTCGGGACAGGACGGGAATGAAAATGCCTGCCTCCATGAGGGAAAACATCGCTTCGTGGAAGGTGGGGATGAAGTCCAGGTCTTTTGGTGGCTGGGAAAGGAAAAAACGGTCCTGGGGAAAGGAAGCAAATTCGATCTTGTACCCTTGTATCCAAGCATCGTCGATTACGGAAAGCCAGGCTAATTGAAAGGCCAGAAGGCAACCCCTGTGGCTGGTGGTGGCGTCATGAGCGGTTTGAATGGGAGCGGGAACCAGAGGGCCACTGATGGGTGTTGTGAGAGCGCCAGCAGGGGCCGGGACTGTAGGAAGGCTTCTTCCTATCTTGACGAGCGGATTTGGGGGTCTGGAAGCTGTGGACCAAACAGAGCAAAATAGAAAATTTTGCTTCTTAGGAGCTGACTGTTTGTGCCTTGCTTGTGGTAGGGAAGTACTTTTCCCGCCAGTGTCATCTGATCAATTTGCGCCGAACAGGCGCGAACCCTGGAATGAAAGATTGGCGAGTGATTTTTTTAGTGGCTGCGTCCACATTCCAGGCTTTCAACCATAGGGCCCTGCAAATGGAGATCATGTTGCTGGAAGTCTGTGCTATGCAGGAGGCAGAATCAAGACAAACACTGGCAATGTATTTACCAGCTTGGGCGATCTGGTCTGCCAGGCCCGCCAGTTCTGAAGGAGATGCTTGGGTCAGCATCCCTCTTCAGAGGTTTTTGGCCCAAGAACACACGGCTAGGGACACCCAGGTGGCTGCAAACGAGGGGCAGAGGGATGCGCCGGAGGCTTCAAAGGCAGATTTTACCATGGTCTCTATATGTCTGTCTGGGCCTTCCATAAGGGAGGTGCCGTCTGCTAGGGGTAGGAGGGTGGTGGTAGAGAGTCGCGAAACTGGGGGATCCACTGCTGTAGAAGTGGTCCATTTTTGGCGACTCTTTTGAGAGAAAGAATAAAGGGCCTCTAGGCACTTTCTGGATTGAAAGCGCTTCTCTGGGTACTGCCATTCCTTGGCAAAGATGTCTTCGAGACAGGAGAAGACTCTGGGGGCTGGTTTAGAGTGTTTGATGGACACCTTACGAGTAGGTGGTTTGTCATCAGAGTCGACTTTAAGGGTCTCGTTAACTGCCAAGATCAAACTCTTGACAGTGTCCCTAATGCCATAGATTTGTTTCGAATCTAACTCCTGCACTGAGTCCAAGAAATCAGTTGGTGCCGAATCTGTGGGAGAAGCAGACCTCGAGCGGAAATCTCTGGGGAGGGGGACCAGGACGAGGGGAATAAGCGAACCCGCTTCCTCTGCGAGCGGTCCCTTGGAGTCCGAGGGCAGGCTGTGAGCCAGATTACCTGGTGAGGGCTGAGATTCAGGAACAAACTGCATAGGTAGGTGCGCAAGGGCCACTATAAGGTTCTGAGAAACCTTAGCCAGGCCTGAGATGGACTGAGACAAGAAAGACCCCGAAGGAAGCTTCTTATTACACTCTGAGCAGGTGTAATAAACCGGTCTGGCAGTGGAGGCTGGATGGGAGCTGCTTGTATGAGGCAACTACAAGGGCTAGTGGTAAAAGTGCCAGGAGTGTGGGGGCTGTGGGGAATTGAAGCTTACCAAGTCCCAGGCTTGCAGTGTCCCCCGTGATCGATCCATGCCGTATGCAGTAGGAAAGAACAGAGCAGATTTGTGTCCTGTGTGCTGATGCCTGAAGCTGTAAGTGAACCCTGTGAAAGCATGACTCCCATTGGTCTAGGAGTGGGCTGAGCCTGCAGTGAAAATGCCTCCATAAGGTTGTGGGGGCGTCACCCTCAAGGGCAGAAACTGGCTCCTTCTTTGTTGCCATTGGCCTGGGGGCGGAGTGTGGGTGGAGCTCGGGAGTGTCGGCGGGCAGGTTTCCGTAAAGGGAGCACGCCCGTGGATGCACTTAATTGGTCCAGGAGCTGAAGAAACCCCGAGGCTGCAGTGGAGCCTGGGGCTAAATTTTTGTGGCTGGCCTGATCGGGAGGCCCATGGCGCGGAGCCTCGGATCCGAAGTTGATCCAGCCTGCTAGGGAGCTATGGGGTATACAAGCTCTGAAAACAGGGTAGGAGCCCCTCAAGCTGTAAATAAGGGGCATACAAGCCCTGAGACCAGGCCAGGAGCCCCATAAGTCGTGAGCCCCTTAAGCTGTGAGTAAAGGGTCATACAGGCCCTGAAAACAGGCCAGGAGCCCTTTGAAGCTGTTAATAAAGTGCCTTCCATGGCCCCAACCTCCTTGTGCCTGATTAGAAGCAGGCAACCCCTGCTGCAGCCATAGGATGTGTGGTCATAGCAGACCTAAGCTGCATGCAGGTAACCTGCATACAGCATAGGTGCCCGGCTGCACAGAGGCTGCGGCACTGGAGTGGCTCCCAATGGAGTACCAGAAGGGGCAACTGAGGGCTACCAGCAGGGGACCTGGTATCGGTAGGATGGGGGGCATGGGCTCATGCGGATAATTGGGCCATGGACCAAGGGCAGAGGCAATGTCTGTTTGCTGCCACCAGGATGCAGATCCCTACTTCGTCCTGTGAGGTGTAGAGCTCAAGATGCAGAAACTTTTCCTTAAGGATTTGGGCATATGATGACCCTACCAACCGGCTCTGGTGGGCGAGCGGGTAGGGGAGCAGATGGGCCAGGGCAGGCACCAGTGTCCAGCCTTTTTGGGGTTCCCCAGGATACACATCTGTGTAGGAGGGGATGGGGTGCCCTGGCCCAGAGAGTTAACAGTGTAACCAGCGTACACTGGACTCTTGATCTCTTTTAGGGTGACGGATTGGCCAAGCTGCTCCGTGTTCCCTGATGAATCTTCATAGAAAAATAAAAAAATGAAAAAAAATCTAACCAACTAATAAACAATTCTGGCAGATACGGGCTCAGAGAGACCCGTGTATGTCTCCTATGATACTAAGCTACAACTGAGGTGATTTCATGCTAGTAGTTGAGTGTTTACGGCTGGGGAGGAGTTGCCTTTCTGTTTTTGCAAGTGTCAGCCTCCTGATGGCAGCAAGCATACACGCTAGGTCTTCCTGTGTCTTCCAATGAAGCGATTAAGAAAATCGGATTGTTACCCGGATCCAATTTTTGGCACAGAGCATGCTTGGAAAAAGTATGACGAAGCCCATGTCGATTATTTTTTTTTTAAAAAATTCATTAAAAAATAAAAAAAAATAAAACCCCAAACACATAAAAAATGCATGGGCTCCCGTTGCATTTTCTATTTCCCGCTCAGCCAGTTTAAATGATCACCTGATAGCATCAGCTGATCATTTAAACCGGCCGGACAGGAAAAACCGGCTTTTTACCGGGACTTCTCAATCAGCTGATGCTGTCAGCTGATCATTTTAATGGGCCGGGCAGGAAAAAGCTGGCTTTTTATTGCAGATTGTTTTAAACAATCAGCTGATGATGTCAGATGATCATTTAAATCAGCCAGGTGGAAAAAAGACATCTTTCTAGCGCTGAAGTTCCCGATCAGCTGATGCTGTCAGGTGACATGTCCCTGACGTGTCCCGGGCGATTTTTTATTTATTTTTTTTGTTCATTTGGATTTCACTTTAGCAGCGAATGTACAGGCAGCCAGAAGCTGCTGCACCCGCACATACACTACTAAAGTGAAAGTTTTAGGCTTTCTGCAGAGCGGCAGGGGGCCACCGGCAAAATGCTCTGGTTTCCCCATAGGTTAAGATTAGGCTCGGTGCTCGGGGCGTTCACCCAAACATCTCGATATGCTCGACCTGAGCATCGAGCACCCGAGCATGTTACCGCTGGCTCATCACTAGAGACAACCTCTTTCTATTAAATTTTAATATAATAGAACGAAAATTGTAGCAGTATTACCCAAACATAAAAACTGTTCAAAATATTACACAACCTTAAATTAATTATAAATATATTAATACAAATATTAACATTCCAAAACTATTATTAAGGAAAGTAAGGGAGTATAAATTATTTCATCTATTTGATAGCTTGCTATAATGCAACTCTTTTTTTCACAAAAGATTTTCTAGATTTCACTAATGGCACATTAGTTTAAGAATACCATCCTTCCAGCAACTACTATCCTTAGAGATATACAGGGTGGGCCATTTATATGGATGCACCTAAATAAAATGGGAATAGTTGGTGATATCAACTTCCTGTTTATGGCACATTAGTATATGGGAGGGGGAAAACTGTTCCAGATGGGTCGTGACCATGGTGGCCATTTTAAAGTTGGCCATTTTGGATCCAACTTTATTTTTTTCAATGGGAAGAGGAACATGTGACACATCAGACTTATTGAGAATTTCATAAGAAAAACAATGGTGCGCTTGGTTTTACCATAACTTTATTCTTCAAGAAGGAGAATCTGATTTCCATAAGATTTTGAATTACAAATCCAATTCTACATACCTATAATACTCATTAGGCATAAAACCTTTGTCAAAGGACCTCTGCGAGACTAAGGAACCACCTTTTGCATGTCTTCTACAGAATCAAGAGAAAGATCCAAGGGGAATTTGAAGCACATAGGAATACACTTAGGCTGCCTTCAGATTTGCATAAAGATAGGGTCTGCGGTCTGCATGCAGATGCTTGCAGATGCCTCCGCAGAACGCTGCGGAGGCATCTGCAAATCTGAAGGCAGCCTTACAGACAGCATAGAACAAAAATTGCAATAGTGCTACAAACTATGAACCATCCTGATCCATAACAAGGAAAAGAAATTACATAGACTGCACCTCAATTCAGGACTCAATACAAACAAAACAAAGACAAAACCTGACAACTTGCACAATCACTCCTGTCAAGATACAAAAGCATCTAATTGTATCATCAATCTCTCGGATTACAAACTCAACAAAGTGGAACTTGCTGTGTTTTCTAGGGGATTTTCATTTTGTCCTACTAAACATCTAGATAAAATGGAATTTTTGCAATGACATGGAAGATTACTTCCAGAGACAACACCTGTTGAAATTATACAGTAACAGTGAGGATTTAGAACCCACCTGGACTGAAGGAAGAGGGATCCTGATAAACAATAAACGGTCAAACTTGAAACCTGCACCTGGACATAACCCCCATTTGGATAACTATATAAACAGTTTCAGACATTTGGTAAAATCCACTATTTTAGATACAAACAAGAGGTAACCATCCAACATCAGTAAACAGGAGAAAAGGGCAATACAGTCTTTGAAAACCAACAAAGAAATCATCATAAAACATGCATACAAGGGTAGTACAATAATCATGATGAACAAATAAGACTACCTGAAGGAAGCAAAGAGACAACCGATGGAAACACGCTACTACAAAAAAATGAATGTCTGACCCTACACAGGACTACTACAAAGAATTAAACAAGCTGGTCTCTTATCTGCCTGACAAAACCTTGGGAGCTGATGACCTGATGCCAGAAAGTCCAAGAATAGGCACATTCTACATGCTAACCAAAATCCACAAATCTGGAAATCCAGGAAGACCCATCATGTGATGTGTGGGCAACCTCACCAAACAAGTTTCCGGATGGGTAGAGGGTGTTCTCAAACTCCTGGTAAAGGAGACACCGAGCTACATTCAGGACTCAACTGACTTATTAAATAAACTATCAATAACATGTCTCTACCAGAAGGAACCATCCTCGCCACCATGGATGTGGAATCTCTGTACTCCAATATCCCTCACCAGGATGGATTAAAGGCCTGTAAAGTCTTTCTGTAAAATAAAGGGATTGATGCTGATTCTCCGGTGAAACTTACTTCACCCACAATTACTATACATTTGACAAGAACATATATTTACAGGAGACTGGAACAGTAATAGGAAGCAATATGACACCACAACATGCAAATAATTTCATGGCCAAGCTTGAAGGTGACTTTTTATGCTCTTATCCTATCAGGCCACTGGCCTACTACCATTACATTACTAATATTTTATTCATCTAATCAGAGCCTAAGCAATAGCTGAAGACATTCCATGAACACTTTAATCAATTTTATCCCACCATCAACTTAACACTCAACTACTTCTGCACTGAAATCATCTTTCTGGACACCATCATAAAGCTATGAAGCGATGAAGTAGAGACATCACTGTACCAGAAGCCAATTGATGGTCCAACATATCTTCAGTGGGACAGTTTTAATCTAAAACACATAAAAAAAACTCTATTGTGTACAATCAGGCCATCAGACACTATCAGATATGTTAAAACACTACAGATAGAGACAATCACCTCGGGGGCCTCAGAAAGACCTTTTTTAAACAGACCAACTATCGAAGAGCAATTGAAAACCAAATTAAAAATGCCACCAGAATATCAAGGAATCATCTACATTACAAAACTAAAGAAGAAAACAACAGGGTCCCTTTCATAATCACCTACAATCCAAATCTGGAGGTCTCAAGAGGAGTTACATGGAAACTAAAACCACGGCTACAAAAAGATGCACGACTAAAATCTATATTTCTAGACCCCCACTTTTGTATTATAATCAGACCCCGAATCTAAAAAGCATCATTGTCAGAAGCTTGCTGTCCTCTCCAAAAATAACAGGAACATTTCACTGCAACCAGAAGAGGTGAAAATTCTGTCCATTTATAATGACATTGGACAAGATAAAGAATCCCAGCACATATC
Organism: Allobates femoralis; assembly: GCA_033576535.1. Taxonomy (NCBI): domain Eukaryota; kingdom Metazoa; phylum Chordata; class Amphibia; order Anura; family Aromobatidae; genus Allobates; species Allobates femoralis. The sequence goes on from JARQOC010000001.1 coordinate 149,276,944, forward strand.
AGGACTACAAGATTCAAGTACTTTCAGATTCACCATAACTAATGCAGTATACTTAATTACCGTATATACTCGTGTATAAGCCGAGTTTTTCAGCCCAAAAATTGGGCTGAAAAGTCACCCCCTCGGCTTATACACGGGTCAATACGGTAATCCTATGGTGTCCGGGTGCTGGAGAGGCTGGAGGAGGCGGGGGGAGGCTGCTGAATGAGCGGCCCGTCACGTGGGGCCGCTCATTAGATATGCACGGCTCCCCCCGCCCATCACAGTGGCAGGGGGAGCCGTGCATACAGCCCCCCCAGTGTATACAGACAGACCCCCCCCAGTGGCACTAGTCCCCCATCATAAGAACAGCCCCCCCCGCTTTGCAAACCCCCCCCCCGCTTTGCAGAGCCCCCCCCGCTTTGCAGAGCCCCCCCGCTTTGCAGAGCCCCCCCCCGCTTTGCAGAGCCCCCCGCTGCATAATCTTACCATCCAGGGTCTTCTTCACCGGAGGTCCTGCAGTCATCATTGCGCGCTGTGTTGTGGTCTCACGTGACCCGGCGCGGTGACGTCATTCCACTGCGACCGCCGGGTCACAGGAGACCGGGAACACAGCGCGCGAGGATGGACTGCAGGACCTCCGGTGAAGAAGACCCTGGATGGTAAGATTATGCAGCGAGGGGGCTCTGCAAAGCGGGGGGGCTCTGCAAAGTGTGGGGGGCTGTTCTTATGATGGGGGGCTAGTGCCACTGGGGGGGTCTGTCTGTATACACTGGGGGGGCTGCTGTAGATACACCTGGGGCTGCTGCTGTAAACTACCCCTGGGAAGACTGCTGCTGTATACTACCCCTGGGAAGGCTGCTGCTGTATACTACCCCTGGGAAGGCTGCTGCTGTATACTACCCCTGGGAAGGCTGCTGCTGTATACTACCCCCCTGGGAAGGCTGCTGCTGTATACTACCCCCCTGGGAAGGCTGCTGCTGTATACTACACCCCTGGGAAGGCTGCTGCTGTATACTACCCCCCTGGGAAGGCTGCTGCTGTATACTACCCCTGGGAAGGCTGCTGCTGTATACTACCCCTGGGAAGGCTGCTGCTGTATACTACCCCCCTGGGAACGCTGCTGCTGTATACTACCCCCCTGGGAAGGCTGCTGCTGTATACTACCCCCCTGGGAAGGCTGCTGCTGTATACTACACCCCTGGGAAGGCTGCTGCTGTATACTACCCCTGGGAAGGCTGCTGCTGCTGTATACTACCCCCCTGGGAAGGCTGCTGCTGTATACTACCCCTGGGAAGGCTGCTGCTGTATACTACCCCTGGGAAGGCTGCGGCTGTATACTACCCCCCTGGGAAGGCTGCTGCTGTATACTACCCCCCTGGGAAGGCTGCTGCTGTATACTACCCCCCTGGGAAGGCTGCTGCTGTATACTACCCCCTGGGAAGGCTGCTGCTGTATACTACCCCTGGGAAGGCTGCGGCTGTATACTACACCTGGGAAGGCTGCTGCTGTATACTACGCCTGGGAAGGCTGCTGCTGTATACTACCCCTGGGAAGGCTGCTGCTGTATACTACCCCTGGGAAGGCTGCTGCTGTATACTACCCCTGGGAAGGCTGCTGCTGTATACTACCACTGGGAAGGCTGCTGCTGTATACTACCACTGGGAAGGCTGCTGTAACACTGCTGGGGCCTGTATATACCACTGGGGAGGCTGCTGTATACCACACTGCTGGGGGCTGTATACCTGTGCTGGGGTCCACCCTCGGCTTATACACGAGTCACTAGGTTTTCCCAGATTTTGGGGGCAAAAGTAGGGGGGTCGGCTTATACACGGGTCGGCTTATACACGAGTATATACGGTATATGTCCAAAATGTACAACCCCCGTTCTCTTGTCTCTTTGGGATTTGAAATGACCATTCAAAACTAGAATTTTTATGTCCATTATGGTGTAATGAGGACTACAGAAATGATTGGCCACAGGTAGATCCATTCTTTTTTCTTTTATTGTATGGTGATGCAAACTCATCCTTGTTCTAAGTTTCTGTCCTGTCTCCCCAACATACAAACTGCATATTACCACATCTTGTAGTTTCTGATTGGCATCTGGACAGAGGCTGAAGACGTTGAGCTACTGAAGGATCGTTTATTCAGTTAAATGAAGGTCCTTTTATATAATGTGATCAGTCACATGACCGGAAAGGTCCTAGAATTAATCATGTGACAGGTCTTTCAGGTGCTTAGCTCCTGTAATGTCAGTAGTTTAGCTCCCAGTGGCTTCCTCTCTTGCTCAGCCCTGATCAGTGCTGAGCAGGAAGAGAGAGGTCAACTCTCGGTTCATGTTCTCCTCCATCTCAGGGAGCTGTCTTCAAGCAATAAGACACACGAGTTAGCAGGAGCTTTTCTTGTTAGAAAATGCATCCTACAGCCTGAAAAAATATGATAAGATTTTAAAAGCCTTCAATTGGTTATTATTTTATTACTGGTTTGCAATATAATTTTAGTGAATTACTATAAAATATTTTATTACCTAGAATTATTTCAGAGAACTTGACAAATTTGCACACAACTCATGATTTCCACAAATCCCATAGCTCCTCTTTAGAATGTATTTTTAAGTCAATTGTACACATAGTGGTAGAAAAACAAACCACTGAATTTTAAGGAAAGTAGTTAAAAATTGTAAATAGTTTCAATTTTAAAAAGCCTGCATAATACATCTACATTACAATTATAATATTTTATAATATGTACTGTCGAAAATTGCTCAGTTTTTAAGCAGTGAACAACACATTAGAAATTCAGATAAAAAATATTCATTTGTTTGGACCTGGACTTGAAAAGCTATGTAAAAAAGAAATGGAGGTTAGTCATAGTGATGAGCAAGTGGTGAAATGTTTGCATTCGCTATACTCGTAAGGAGTAGCTTTTAATACTCGCATATTCGCCCAAATACCAAGTCTAATGTTAGTCAATTAACCCCGCTGTTCTGATCGCATTTACTATACACTGTATATGACCCGACCTATAAAGATGTTTATCTTAGCTACTGTAGGTGTTTTATTTGAATACCTATTTCATTTTTAAACTGTATATGAACATGGTTGATCATAAACAAATGAAAAATGAAATTAAATGTAATTTTTATTTATTTTTTTCAGAAAAAGGTAACACATGCAATTATGTTCGCTTTATAACATTTTGCACACAAATAACAAACGTGCTTTAGATTTCTATCACTATAACATAAAATCTAACTAAGGCTGGGTTCACATTTGCGGACCCCTCCGCAGCGTTCTGCAGAGGGGATCCGCAATGCGACCGCAGCGGCCGCCAGCTCTTAACTTTATAATGGGAGCGCAGGACCGTGCGCACCCATTCACTCCCATATGTGATCTGTGCGCAGGCGGATGTCTGCATACAGATCACACAGTCTCGTCCGCACCAGGAATGCAACATGTCGCGTCCCTGGTGCGGACAAGACTGTGTGATTTGTGCGCAGGCATCCGCCTGCGCACAGATCATATATGGGAGTGAATGGGTGCGCACGGTCCTGCGCTGTCAAGCGCAGCACCGTGCGCTCCCATTATAAAGATAGGAGCTGGTGGCCGCTGCGGTCACATTGTGGATCCCCTCTGCAGAACGCTGCAGAGGGGTCCGCAAATGTGAACCCAGCCTAAATATAACTTTGCGTTAACATAATTTATAAAACAACAAATGAAAAATAATGAAAACTTCAGTTTTTCTTTTTTATCTCTAAGAAAAGGGTGAACAGGTTGATGCATTTTTACATTGAACACAGTAATAGAACACATGTCCTTTACATAGATATTTTGCACACCCAGCACATGTCAGATTTGTTACAAGAAGATGGACATAATCTACATCTCTTCTGTTGTTGGCTGGTAGCTGTGCAGGTGGAGGCTGTGGAGTCTCTTTCTTGAGCTGCTGGACACTCTTCACAATGGCTGCTGCTCCTTCACATCTGGGGTTTACTATTCTGGCTTCGATATACGGCCTAACTAGGGATGTTCCTAATTATTCAATAAAAATTCTTCTTTTATGCAGCTTATTTCTGTTCCAATTGGGGTTGATTTTTCTCAATAAAACAAATGTTTTTTATGCCGAAACATCCAGAATGTTGTAAAATATTATCATTAGCCAACGATTAGTTTTGCGTTTGCATGTGTACAGTGCCTACAAGTAGTCTTCAACCCCCTGCAGATTTAACTGGTTGACACATGCAGAATTAACTTTGCATTGTGACATTTGGACTGTAGATCAGCCTGGAAGTGGGAAATACACTGCAGCCAAAAAGAATGTTTTTTTTTTTTTTTTTTTAAAGCGTAAAAAGTTAATTCAGAGGGTCATTTATTATTCAACCCTCAAACCACCAGCATTCTGTTTGGTCCCCCTAAAGTATTAGGAAGTAGTTTAGGCACAAAGCACAATGAGCTTCACATGTGTGGATTAATTATCTCTTTTGCCAGCCTTTTCTGACTATTTAAGACCCTCCCCAAACTTGTGAACAGCACTCATACATGGTCAACATGGGAAAGACAATGGAGCATTCCAAGGCCATCAGAGACAAGATCGTGGAGGGTCACAAGGCTGGCAAGGGGTACAAAACCCTTTCCAAGGAGTTGGCCCTACCTGTCTCCACTGTTGGGAGCATCATCCGGAAGTGGAAGGCTTATGGAACTACTGTTAGCCTTCCACGGCCTGGACAGCCTTTGAAAGTTTCCTCCCGTGCCAAGGCCAGGCTTGTCCGAAGAGTCAAGGCTAACCCAAGGACAACAAGGAAGGAGCTCCGGGAAGATCTCATGGCAGTGGGGACATTGGTTTCAGTCAATACCATAAGTAACGTACTCCACCACAATGGTCTCCGTTCCAGACAAGCCCGTAATGTACCTTTACTTTCAAAGCGTCATGTCAAGGCTCGTCTACAGTTTGCTCATGATCACTTGGAGGACTCTGAGACAGACTGGTTCAAGGTTCTATGGTCTGATGAGACCAAGATCGAGATCTTTGGTGCCAACCACACACGTGATGTTTGGAGACTGAATGGCACTGCATACGACCCCAAGAATACCATCCCTACAGTCAAGCATGGTGGTGGCAGCATCATGCTGTGGGGATGTTTCTCAGCCAAGGGGCCTGGCCATCTGGTCCGCATCCATGGGAAGATGGATAGCACGGCCTACCTGGAGATTTTGGCCAAGAACCTCCGCTCCTCCATCAAGGATCTTAAGATGGGTCGTAATTTCATCTTCCAACAAGACAACGACCCAAAGCACACAGCCAAGAAAACCAAGGCCTGGTTCAAGAGGGAAAAAATCAAGGTGTTGGAGTGGCCTAGTCAGTCTCCTGATGTTAACCCAATTGAAAACTTGTGGAAGGAGCTCAAGATTAAAGTCCACATGAGACACCCAAAGAACCTAGATTACTTGGAGAAGATCTGCATGGAGGAGTGGGCCAAGATAACTCCAGAGACCTGTGCCGGCCTGATCAGGTCTTATAAAAGACGATTATTAGCTGTAATTGCAAACAAGGGTTATTCCACAAAATATTAAACCTAGGGGTTGAATAATAATTGACCCACACTTTTATGTTTAAAATGTATTAAAATTCAACTGAGCAACATAACTTTTTGGTTTGTAAGATTTATGCTTCTGTTAATAAATCCTACTCTCGTTTGCGGTTTGAAGGCACTAACTTATTTGCATCTTAGCAAACCACCTAAATCAGCAGGGGGTTGAAGACTACTTGTAGGCACTGTATGTTGATATTGCTTGATCTGGTGTATCAACTGCCCCTTTTGTGGTTTTGTGGCATTATAATCTAATATCATGTCCAGCTTTCTGTCTCTCGATTATTTATTGTATTGTCATGGTGCATTGTGCTCAATAGAATTACATTTTTTTTTTGAGGAATGTAAGACACAACTGTTGTATCTCCAGTAAAGTAAATAGTGGAACTATAATAATAATAATAATAAGAAGAAGAATAAATCTTTATTTATATAGTGCCAACATATTTTGCAGCGCTTTACAATGTAGGGTTAGAGTACAGAAAATATAATACAGTAAGTAATTACAGTAGAGAACAAATACAGTACAATAATTGGATACAAAACAAGAGACATAGAATCAATGTAACAAAGAAAATACAATAAATAAAGCAAGAAATGAAGGTGACCCTGCTCAAAAGAGCTTACAATCTACAACGGGATAGGGGTTTGCACAAGGTACAGGGGCTTATTGCACTGATGGTCCAGGCATCTTGAGGAAATGGGGCATAGAACTAAGCTTACATGGATGGTCATTATACAATCTGTGTAGACCTTTTTGGTTTGGTGGAGTTTGTAGAAGAGTAATGTCCAGAGGGATAGCCCATTCACTGTCTACAGTACAAATGACTTCTATTAGGGAGTATGATAGGCCACCTTAAAAAACATCTCTTTTACTAAGGATACCTTGCAGCATTTCTGGCTTGTTTTTCCTTATAGTACCCAGCATGGTAAGTTGTCCTTTTCACAACATCTGGCCCAGTATGTTGGATGTGACAAGTGAAACTACTTGTGTCCTCTCTCACAGAATTGAAGGAGAAATGACTGGATCAGTACTTGCTCACTGATAAGAACAGTGAAACCTTAACGCTTTTGAGTAATGAGATGAAGTATACAGGAAATAAAAATACATTTTGCAGGCAGAAATAATTATTGACCTGTTGAACAGTATAAAATGTTATCGGGTTATATTGACCCGAACAGTACAAGTGTAAAAATCAGCGTGTAGCAAAAAGTCAACAAAAAAAAGCAACACTCATAGTAAGAACCCTCAAATGAGGAAAAAAACAATCACAAGTGTCAGATCTGCATAATACATAATCTGCAGAGTCTCAAACTTCATTTCAGGTCATATAGACCCAACAGAACAGCAGGGTTAATGATAGGTTCCGCCCACACACATCCAGCCATAAAACGAGTCTTTCCGGGACAGGGCAGGAGGGTGGTCTTTTTTGCATTTCTACTGCATAAAACACCTTGCTGTGCCCCCCCAAAGAGAGTCTAACATTCAATCTGCCCGTACTGAGGTGCTGGCTCCCATTGTGCACTGAAGGTTAGCTGTCAATTTGAGTCAGATTGATAACAATTGACCCATCACTTACGAGCACCTACAATACTCGCTGAGTAACGAATATCGCAAATACTGTACTATCCATGCGAGTAGCGAATAGTAACGATTACACTCGCTCAACCCTAGTTAGCTAGAGAGCTCTATTTTGTTCTTGTACAGTGTAATTATAGAGGTAAGCTCAGTCTACCTAGCTCTGGAAAAAAGCATAATCTGTTTGTGGGCTATTGATTTTAAAGGCCACTTTACACACACAGATATTTGTGTCCAACTTCTGAACAGATCTCTGGTTGCAGTGAAATCATAGACACATTGTTCCATTTTGTGGCTGTGTGCAAATGTAATATTGTGTCCATGATTTCACTGCAACCAGAGATCTGTTCAGAAGTTGGACACAGATATCTGTGTGTGTAAAGTGGCCTTTAGTCTTAGAATGTGAATGACAGCCGACAGATTTAAGTGATAAAGGGAAGTAATATAGTAGAAAGGATTAGACTTTAAATGGATTGATGTGAGATATAATGCAGTAATAACACCTTAATAACAACTTATTGCAACTAATTTGGCAATTTAAACAATATCCTGAATCCAAAAATGTGCTACTGAAAATGTGCTTACTTCACTTTTTATTGTTTTATGTACAACACACATCCAGTTTTTGTATTATTATTAGTATTAGTATCATTATTATTGTGATTATCATTATTTCTAGTCCTTGAGTGATGCTTTTAATTGAGGGTCCCTGCACCTACCCTCTTACACTCCCTCCAGCATCTTCATCATTTATCGGTGCCACTCTTATCCCTCTACCCAATCGTATGATTTTTGACTGTTTGAAATCAGAAGTTATCTCTCAATCTCCAAGTAAGTCTATGAGATTCAAAAGATGCCCTTATAGACTTGCAGTGCACTTCAGTTTGCTCTATGAAATAATGGCGTAATCTGAAATGCAACAAACATTTGGAGACCAACATGAGTGGTGGCAATAGCAAGTGAAGCCAGCGTGGGGTAAAAGCCCCGTTACACGGTACGAGATTGTGAACAACATCGCTGAAACATCATGGGTTTGGAGTTGTTCAAATGACATCATCAGGACGTTGTTGCGTGTAACACCGAGATGCGACTACAATAAATCGTTGGGTCGCTGATCGCAGATTTGAGAACATGTTCTCAAATCAAATGATCCACGATCAGCCAACCTGCTGCATCGTTGTGTGTGACACTGTGATAACGATGTCGTTAACGACTTCGCCTGTTCACAGCAGTGAACAAGTATCGTTCGCTGGGTTGTGCGTACGATACCAGTTCGCTGGATCTTTGGTGCATCATCCACGATATCTACACGTGTGACAGCTCACCAAGGATGTCAAACAGATGTCCTAACATCCGCGCTCCCGTGAGATCGTTGGTGATATCTTAAAGTCATTGAAGCGTGTAACGGTACCTTAAGACTAGGCACAGGGAATATAGATTAGAAGCATCACTCCAGCAATTAAATTTAAACAAAAAAGTGGTGCTTTAATTTATTTTACATCCTAATGAAAGATCTCAATACTTACGACATGGCTGTTTACGTCACAACTTTGCATTGTAAAAAAAAAAGTGTTTTTCCTCACTTTGCATTTTGTTGTTCTCCAATATTAGACTAGTGCACCCAATACTTGAATACAGCAAACTCTTGGAGGTGCTTGCTTAAGGGATCTGAAAATCACTTCATTATTTTGTCATTAGCATATTATTTCATAGCAGTGTGTTCAGTACCCAAAAAATTATACAGGACACATTTTCAAAATGAAATGTTACCACTTTAAAAGGACTCTTTAAGCAAAGGATGGCTGTGCAAAGTAAGTGCAGGTACTCATGTATCACAACAGGGCTAATAATTTAAATACACCTTTTCATCTGCTTGTTTTTTCACAATCTGCACCCTCTTCTTTGATTGACAGCTATGGCTTCAAAGATCCAGAGAAAGGAGGAGATAAATCAAAACAACTAGGTTACATGGTGTATTTAGATGATTAGCCCCTGCCATGGTGCAGGAGCACTTGTACTGGGTTTGCTCAGTCATACTGTGCTGACCGAATTCCTTTAACCCCTTCATGACCCAGCCTATTTTGACCCTAATGACCTGGACATTTTTTGAAACTCTGACCAGTGTCCCTTTATGAGGTAGTAACTCTGGAACACTTCAGCGGATCCTAGCGATTCTGAGATTGTTTTTTCATGACATATTGGGCTTCATGTTAGTGGTAAATTTAGATCGATAATTTTTGCATTTATTTGTTAAAAAATCAGAAATTTGGTGAAAATATAGAAAATTTTGCAATTTTCAAAATTTGAATTTTTATTCTGTTAAAGAGGACCTGTCACCAAACCAGGCATGGTGATCTAATTACAGCACTGGATGCAGCGTGTCTGCTGCATCCGGCAAGGGGTCACCCAGCACTTGAGCAGCCCTGTACCCCGAGTAAATACACTTAGAAAACTTACATCGTGCAGCCATAAAGGAGGTGTCTAGGGGCTGCAGCCAAAGGGCAGATTCACACCCCCTGCATGTGTAATCTGCCCACTGCTGCCAATCATTGTCTCCCTCTTCAGCATTGTAACACAGAGTTTCCCCCCCAAAAAAAAATGTCTGTTTAGCCCCGCCACCTGCAGTGACGTCACCGCTTATACCCGCCCTGCTCTATGGTCAACATGGAACAGGGCGGGGAAAGGTGGTGATGTCAGAGCAGGAGGCTGGGCAGCCTCACTGTGCGTCTAAATATGCTGCTGAACTATGCAATTTTAGTGCATTTTTTCTCTATCATATTCTGTGTGGAGTTGGAAGAAAACTCATGTAAAAAATCCTGTCTTTGCATTTAAAGATGCTGCTGAAGTTTACAGTTTTGGTGCATTTTTTTTCTATAGAAACGTTTATGTGGAGCCAAAAAATAATGCATGTAAAAGACTGCATCTACTTTTTAAGTGCAGAATGAAAGCTTTTCCGTACTATAAAAAGAACCAATAAAAAATATTCTCCAAAAACACATTGTATAAAAAGAAAAATGCACAAAAAAGTGCAAATGTAATAATTAGCGAAGATTTTTATTGTGTGGTTTTGTGCAAACACTTGCAAAAAAAAAAAAATGCAGTATTTATGTAACATATGAACATTGCTTTACAGACACAAGAAAAGCAAGATGTCAAATGAGCACATTATGGCTTTTAAGCCTTTGATTAATTGACAAAAAATAAATCCATATGTCCCAACTACAGATTAGCATGATGACGCTTGACCAGCCCTGGCTAATCAAAAGCCTTGTGGGGACGCCGGAAGGCAAGAGATTCATGTTCTAGCACCAGGTACAACTCACCTGGAATATTAACTTGAGCCCCAAGAATTAATCCACACAAAATAGGCCTCCTGATGTATGCAGGGGGCTCTGTGCAGCCTCCAGTGGTATACTGGGGGCTGAGTGTGGCTTGGTTGCCCAGGGTGGTAACTAACTGTGATTATTAGAATGATTGTTTTGCACAATAGAATGGTAACCTACAACATACCGAGTCATGTCACTGTATTTGTGCAACATTTGTGTCTCCTGAGTTCTACTTGTGGATTTGCATTGTGGATTTACATATAAATAGGAGCAAAAGCTATGAAGAGGAGGTGGCGCTATGTGGAAGAGTAGAGCTATGAAGTGGTGGGTTTAAGAGGGGCAGGGCTATTATAGGAGGAGTTATGTGGATGGGGCGGAGCTATACCACACACATACATACATACACACATGCATACCCTCAGCTTTATATAATAGATATACATACACAGCATTTATAATCAGTAGCTTTGTCACCATAAATGAAGTAGGGTCCAGACACATTTCTTTCACAGGGACCTTGAGCTGTCAGTGTCCGCCTCTGATTACAGTATTTTTATTAGAACATTAGTTAATAATATTTGAATTATAATTATGATTATTTTTCTGTGTACTGAATTGCATCCCACCCTCACATACACAGCAGGCACCGCCCACTTCACGGATCTTACATCTTTGTCCTAGAAACTTGTTTACACTTGCTTCATCCTGTTTGGAGTTTCTGGTCAGTGTTTGTATTCTTGTAGTATACAGTTGGAGGTGGTGACTGCCTTTCATATTTGGCTATGTGCACACAATGTGTTTTTGATGCATTTTTTGATGCAGTTTTATGCCAGCAAAGTCAATGAGAATTCTTAAGTTTTGCACATATGCCTATTTTTCCCTTGTAGATTTAGGCTAGGGTCACATTTGATAGCGCCATTGCGTTCACCGCATCCAGATCCTGATGCGGTGAACGCAATTGCGTTCCCACACATTTTTTATGAAAAATGTGTGGAGGGAACCGCATTGCGATAACCGGATTGCTCCGGATGTGTAATACGGAGCAATCCGGTTACCGTACAGTTTGCTTATCCCTGCTGCCACAGGGATGAGCAAACTGTTAACACTGTAATAATAGCTTTAATGTTAATAATAATTATGCCGATCATGTCTCTAGGGGATGCCCACCCCCTAGAGACATGTTACCTACTGTGCATGTTATGGGTTAATATTGCTTGTACAGTAAGCCGACTCCTGTCGGCTCTGTACAAGTTTGTGAATGAAGCCGGCGGCTCTACTGTCAGCTGTGCGCATACTATACATAATGTACGTATAGTATGTGCGCTGTCCGAGGTCCTGTAGGCTTTTACAGTAGATCTATGGGCAGTGCGTAGGTAGCATGTCTCTAGGGGGGGTGGGCACCCCTAGAGACATGATGGGCACAATTTTTATTAACATTAAAGCTTTTATTACACTGAAAACATATTGCTTATCCCGGCGGCAGCCTGCATGATTTTTCACACAGGCTGCAGAGCCTGATGCAGTAACTGGATTGCATATAATGCAATCCGGTTTTTATAATGGGCTCCTATGAGCTCCTGATGCGGTTTTGAGCTTTTTGAAAGCTCAAAACCGGATTAGGATTTTAAAAAAAAGAACTCAAGTGTGACCCTAGCCTTAGTGCAAAAATAAATCTGCAGCTTTTCAATTCTTGCATATTTCCACCACAGAATGCAAGAAAAAAGGATGGAAAAAATACATTAAAAATGGATGGAAAAAAATGCATGCCAAAAACACATAAAAAATGCTCTGCATTGCGCATTTGGTGTGTTTACTTGCCAGTAGATGCAGATTTGGTGCAGAAAGTTAAGCAACCAAATTTTTCCATGGTGTATATAGCCTGAGGCTAGGGTCACACCAGTGTTATGTCTGCGTTCAGGGGGGGTTCCATGTAAAACTTAGAATTTGGCAGCATTAGCGCAGTGTTAACGAAAAGGTAACACTGCGTTTACGCTGTCCATACATCCCATGGCAGACGGAATCCCCCGCGCATTGCAAATGCCGGCATCTAAGTGCCGGAGTTTGAAATCTCGCGCTTTTTCCCAAATGCATCACATGATGTGTGCTTCTGCGTCATGTGATACACGTGGAAAAGCGCGAGATTTCAATCTCCTACACCTAGATGCCGGCATTTGCAATGCGCGTGGGATTCCGTCTGCCATGGGATGTATGGACAGCGTTAACGCAGTGTTACCTTTCCGTTAACACTGCACTAATGCTTCTAAATTCTATGTTATGCTGCAAAATTCTAAGTTTTACACGGAATTCCCCTGAACGTACACCATAAGGCTGGTGTGACCCTAGCCTGAGGAAGGTGCCAATGCTAGTTTTTTTGGTGCAGGAATTTTCTGCAGCAAAAAGGCATTTAAGCTGCAGCCTGTGGCAGAAAGCATTAAAAATACAAACTTTTTAGGTGCATTTGTGGAGCATTTGTATTGCATTTTAGCAGGCATTTTGGTGCAGATTGCGGTCCTCCCTTTTTTCACTATTGTCAATGGCTCTGAGGGATGAAACATGCTGCTAAAGTGCCCCAACAATTGGCATGCTCATTCTTTTGTCTTGACCACAAACTGCACATAGGCCAGGGTCACACATACCATCTGTTTTTGCCTTAAATCTGTTTTTGGGAACATTTTGTACATTTTTTTTTAAGTCCAAAAACGCATATGCGTTAACGCATGTGTGTGCGTTTTTTTTTTTAAAAACGCATGCGTTTTTATGCAGCAGCCCAAAAATGCTGCTAGCTGCGTTTTTGGGGTGCTTTCAAAAAACGCATGCGTTTTTTTAACATGGAGCCCTAAGGGAAATGCATGCATTAACGCATTGCACATATAGGCACCTGTTTTAATGCATGCGTTAACGCATATGCGTTTTTCATGAAAAAATGACTAAGGGTACCTTCACAGGCTTCAATCTCGATCACGATATCGGCTGGAAAGTCACGTGATCGAGATCGTTTGTACAATTCTGCGATATCGCTTGTGCGGTGTCACAAGCAAGGATGTCGTTTCCGATGTTCAATTGGCAACGCGCCAGTGATTATTGGCAGTACTCTGCGATCAAGAACTGCCAGTGCAGCACATCGTACGGTCGGAAATCGGCATATTTGAGAACATGTTCTCAAATCTGCAATGAGCGATACGACGCATTATCGTCGTCGTATCTAGGAGTCACACGCTACGATATCGTTTGGACATCGCAGCCACGCCTCAAAAAACACGTCGGATGTGCGATATCGCTCGCGATATTGTGACGCGTGACGGTATCCTTAGTCCCAAAATTTGCCAAAAACATCCAGGACCCTCAGGGGACACTATTGGCACCCTTAGAAAAACGGATCCGTTTTTCTAAGGGCTTAAAAATGGATTTGTATGTGTAAACCTGGCCATAGACTGCAAAAGAAAAAGAGCATCACTGGCACAGCACTTAAGAATTCTCATAGACTTTGCTGGAGCATAGATAGGCATCCAGTTTTGTGACAAAAGGTGACACAAAAATGCTGCAAAAACACTGTAAAAATGCACAATTGGCACAAAGTCTAAAGCGGTTTTTAGGGAGTGCAGGTTCTTACCTGCCTTTAAAAGGTTACTTCAAAACACAAACTCAAAGGAGTCAGGCCAGATCAAAATGCAATATCAATTTATTAAAATACAAACAGAAGGAGGACCACATGAAATAATTAAAACCACAATCCAGTTCAATCCTCAGGTATAGCAAACAACATATGTAGTCAAAAAGAGTAAGTGCCCCAAAACTGGGTGCACCAAGTATACCAAAGGTGAGAATTCAATATCAATATCAATCATGGGTCCATTTATCTTACTGCAACCGCCCCCTGACGCGTTTTGCACCAGCTTCTTCAAAGGAGAAGCTGGTGCGAAACGCGTTAGGGGGCGGTCCCTGTGAGTAACACAGTCCAAATTTCATATATTCAGTGATTGCATCCATCTCAGTGCTTAAAGACTGCTAATGTATTAATTTATATACACACAATGCTGCAAAGGTAATCTGGATTTTGTATCATGAAGTTTTCCCTAGTGGATTGTATTCCATTATTGTGAGGACATTAACCTTTAATGTATTCCTTTGTTTTTAGATAGAAAGACAAATAAATAGATAAAAATACTGATCCAATAGAATATTGGCAAAAAGATTAATGTCGGCTTCACACCACAGTGTGATCCGGTCCGGGGCTATCCGATGTGAAT
>JARQOC010000001.1:149299729-149391076 GCA_033576535.1 Allobates femoralis
ACAACACACAGACCCCCCCACAGGGACACACACACATACACACCCTATAGGGACACATGCACTCACCCCACAGGGACACACACACACCACAAAGAGACACACACAACAGAGACACACACCACACAGACCCCCCCCCCACAGAGACACACACATACACACAACCCAGGGACACACACACCACACAGACAGACACAGATGTTCACAAATCACCTCACACGACTCGCCTCATACGTGTGCTATCTTTAACTTCCAAACATAAACATCTGATTAAAAACAGCCAATGTGCAACACATGTGCCATATAGGGAATTAAGGCAGATGTCAGTCACATGAGCTGTCTATTATGTGTATGTGTGAGGTAACATATACTACCCAGCCAGGGGGAGGGTTTACTGTTGGCTGGAGATTTATTAGGCTGCCTAAAGCAATCAATCACAGCTCAGCTTCTATTTTCCTACAGGTCATTAATATGACATATTCAAATTCTATTTTGTTATAGCTAACAGCAGTTATTTATTAACCCGGGCGTAGCCGGGTACTACAGCTAGTCTAATATATAAAGCTGAATGTGTGTATGTATGTGTGTGTGTGTATATCCGGGATTGGCATCTACACTGTTGCATCTACAGCCACAAAATTTTGCACAGTCACACATCAGGACCCTGACAGCGTCATAGGCTATGTTGTGAGGCGAAATTTTAACCCTGCACGTTCCAGTTCATCAAATAATTTTGCCCCTATTTACATAATGGGGAAAAGTTAAAGGAAAAGTGTGGGAGGAAAATCGACAGCTGCCAGCTACAGCCACAAAATTTTGCAGTCACACGTCTGGACTCCGAGAGCGTCATAGACTATGTTGTGAGGTGAAATTTTAACCCCGCGCGTTTCAATTCACCAAACAATTTTGCCCCTATCTACATAATGGGGAAAAAGTGACAGTTACCAGTTGACCGTTGTGAATGAGAGGGGCTTAATGACAGTGCCAAAGACTAACAGCATATACCAGCATATAGTCACTAAGGTGGGGCCCCAACATTGGATATTCACCACGCATTGGGACATGTATACACACCACACGTACACAAAGAGTAACAGAAAGTGTATAGTCTCTAAGATGCAGCCCCAACATTGAATACTCACCACGCACCCGAACACACACACACCACAAAGAGACACACACAACACAGACACACACACACACACCCCATGGACACACACACACACACACCCTATAGCAACACATGCACTCACCCCACAGGGACACACACACCACAAAGAGACACACACAACACAGAAACACACACACACACACCACACAGACCCCCCCACAGGGACAGACACATACAGACCCTATAGGGTCACATGCACTCACCCCACAGGGATTCACACACCACAAAGAGACACACAACACAGAGACACACACACATCACACAGACCCCCCCACAGGAACACACACATACACACCCTATAGGGACACATGCACTCACCCCACAGGGATACACACACCACAAAGAGACACACACAACACAGAGACACACACACCACACAGATGCCCCCCCCCACAGGGACACACACATACACACCTTATAGGGACACATGCACTCACCCCACAGGGACACACACACCCAAGGGACACACACACGTCACAGACAGACACAGATGTGCACAAATTGCCTCACATAACTCGCCTCATACGTGTGCTATCTTTAATTTAAAAAAATAAACATCTGACTAAAAACAGTCAATGTGCAACACATGTGCCATATAGGGAATTAAGGCAGATATAAGTCACATGAGCTGTCTATTATGTGTATGTGTGAGGTAACATATACTGCCTGGCCGGGGTGAGGGTTTACTGTTGGCTGGAGATTTATCAGGCTGCCTATAACAACCAATCACAGCTCAGCTTCTATTTTCCTACAGGTCATTAATATGACATATTCAAATTCTATTTTGTTATAGCTAACATCAGTTATTTATTAACCCTAGCGTAGGCGGGTAGTACAGCTAGTCTAATATATAAAGCTGAATGTGTGTATGTGTGTGTGTGTATGTCTGGGATTGGCATCTACACCGTCGCAAGTACAGCCACAAAATTTTCCACAGTCACACGTCTGGACCCCGAGAGCGTCATAGGCTATGTTGTGAGGTGAAATTTTTAACCCCGCTCGTTCCAGTTCACCAAACAATTTTTGCCCTATCTACATAATGGAGAGAAAGGGACAGTTACCAGTTGACAGTTGTGAATGAGAGGGGCTTAATGACAGCACCAAAGACTAACAGCATATACCAGCATATACCAGCATATAGTCATTAAGGTAGGGCCCCGAAATGGAATATTTACCACTCACCCGAACACACACATACCACAAGGAGACACACACAACACAGAGACACATACCACACAGACACCCCCCCCTACAGGGATACACACACATACACACCCTATAGGGACACAAACACTCACCTCACAGAGACACACACACCACAGGGACATACACACATACACACCCCACAGGGACACAGAGACACACACACTCCACAGGAACACACAGACCCCATAGAGATGGACACACACCACAGAGACACCACTCCCCCACATGGAAACACCACACAGGGACACCCCTCCCCCTCAAAAGGACACACACCACAGGTCCCCCCCACAGGGACACATGCACACCACTGGAACACACACACCCAGGGACACACACCCCACACAGGCAGACACAGATGTGCACAAATTGCCTCACACAACTCGCCTCATATGTCTGGTATCTTTAATTTCCAAAAATAAACATCTGATTAAAAACAGCCAATGTGCAACACATGTGCCGTAAAGGGAATTAAGGCAGATGTCAGTCACATGAGCTGTCTTTTATGTGTATGTGTGAGGTAATATATACTGCCCGGCAGGGGGGTGGGTTTACTGTTGGTTGGAGATTTATTAGACTGCCTATAGCAACCAATCACAGCTCAGCTTCTATTTTCCTACAGGTCATTATTATGACATATTCAAATTCTATTTTGTTATAGCTAACAGCAGTTATTTAATAACCTGGGCGTAGCTGGGTAGTACAGCTAGTTGGGAATAAAAATGGAAAGATCTTTTGCATATGGGGATTTGCTCATAGTAGTATCAATTTATAGATTCCCAATTGGTGCTACAACTGATCAAAAATTAATTGTAACAATTAGGCCCTATTCCTCAACAGGGATAAAAGTATCATAATGGGAGTACAGTTTAAAGACTTGAAGGCCAATAGAGCTGTTGGTGGTAGATTTACAAAACGGCACCAGTCTGATGAGGTTTGAAGAATTGAACTGATATCCTTGACTTGAAAGGCTTATGCTGTGAGGAAGAGGTGTATGCAGATATACGGAGGTGGAGGATTCATGGCTGATCATTCCTGAGAGCATCATAGAGACAAATGGAAGAGATGGACAGTCTTGGGTGAATTGGAAGAGGAGCTGATCTGAAAGTCTGAGTAGAATGTGTGTTAAACAGTCTAGATGGTTATTATGATTAGAACAGAATTAATTGGTGCTAAGTGAGTAGTAGATTGGGGTTAGGAGATACACAGATGGAAGCACATAAACAATTTGCAATACAATTCAAAATACAATGGTCCACATTTCTTGACAAAATTGATGTTGCAAGATATGAATGCAAAGATTGGAGGTCATGAGTGCATATAATCAAATGATCTCAGTAACCATGTTGAGACCCTTAGATTTCAAAGTGTCAAGTTTATATATCCAAAAGATCTCATGCTTGTTTAATGTTTCTGTCCTGTTTGGGGTAGTAAGTGTCACAAAATCAATAGGGGTGATTTTTAACATATTGAAATTACTATTATGCACTTTGAAAAAATGGTTAGAGACACCATTTTGCAAATAACCATTTTTTATGTTGAATCGATATTTATTGAGCCTGAGATGTAGTGGCTGGATGGTGCTTCCCACTTATTGTTTGCCACAAAGGCCTTCAATGAGGTAAATATTAAAACTAAATGTACAATTCAATTGGTAATTAATATTAAAAGTTTTGCCTGTACTGCTTGAAATAAAGGATTTCCTAATATTCTGGATGACAGCAAAGACATTTACCGTATATACTCGTGTAATAAGCCGACCCGTGTATAAGCCGACCCCCCTACTTTTGCCCCCAAAACCTGGGAAAATCTATTGACTCGTGTATAAGCCGAGGGTGGACCCCAGCACAGGTATACAGGCCCCCCAGTGGTAGTATACAGCAGCCTCCCCAGTGGCATATACAGGCCCCAGTAGTATATACAGCAGCCCCAGTGGTATACAGCAGCCTTCCCAGTGGTATATGCAGACCCTACCAGTATATACAGCAGCCCCAGTGGTATACAGGCCCCAGCAGTATATACAGCAGCCCCAGGGGTGTACAGCAGCCTCCGGGGGCATACAGCAGCCCCAGCAGTACACAGCAGCCCCAGCGGTACACAGCCACCCCCAGGGGTACACAGCCGCCCCCAGGGGTACACAGCAGCCCCCAGGGGTACACAGCAGCCCCCAGGGGTATATAGCCACCCCCAGGGGTATATAGCAGCCCCCAGGGGTATATAGCAGCCCCAGGGGTACACAGCCATCCCCAGGGGTATATAGCAGCCCCCAGGGGTACACAGCCATCCTCAGGGGTATATAGCAGCCCCCAGGGGTATATAGCAGCCCCCAGGGGTACACAGCCGTCCCCAGGGGTATACAGCTGCCCCCAGGGGTACACAGCTGCCCCCAGGGGTATATAGCAGCCCCCAGGGGTACACAGCCGCCCCCAGGGGTATATAGCAGCCCCCAGGGGTACACAGCCGCCCCCAGGGGTACATAGCCACCCCAGGGGTACATAGCCGCCCCCAGGGGTACATAGCTGCCCCCAGGGGTACACAGCCATCCCCAGGGGTATATAGCCGCCCCCAGGGGTATATAGCTGCCCCCAGGGGTACACAGCTGCCCCCAGGGGTACACAGCCATCCCCAGGGGTATATAGCCGCCCCCAGGGGTATATAGCTGCCCCCAGGGGTACACAGCCGCCCCCAGGGGTATATAGCAGCCCCCAGGGGTATATAGCCGCCCCCAGGGGTATATAGCTGCCCCCAGGGGTACACAGCCGCCCCCAGGGGTACACAGCCATCCCCAGGGGTATATAGCCGCCCCCAGGGGTATATAGCTGCCCCCAGGGGTACACAGCCGCCCCCAGGGGTATATAGCAGCCCCCAGGGGTATATAGCCGCCCCCAGGGGTATATAGCAGCCCCCAGGGGTACACAGCCGTCCCCAGGGGTATACAGCTGCCCCCAGGGGTACACAGCTGCCCCCAGGGGTATATAGCAGCCCCCAGGGGTACCCAGCCGCCCACAGGGGTATATAGCAGCCCCCAGGGGTATATAGCCACCCCCAGGGGTATATAGCAGCCCCCAGGGGTACACAGCTGCCCCCAGGGGTATATAGCCGCCCCCAGGGGTACACTGCTGCCCCCAGGGGTACACAGCTGCCCCCAGGGGTATATAGCAGCCCCCAGGGGTACACAGCCGCCCCCAGGGGTATATAGCAGCCCCCAGGGGTACACAGCCGCCCCCAGGGATATATAGCAGCCCCCAGGGGTATATAGCCGCCCCCAGGGGTATATAGCAGCCCCCAGGGGTACACAGCTGCCCCCAGGGGTATATAGCCGCCCCCAGGGGTACACTGCTGCCCCCAAATGCTGGCACTCGCCCCCCTGCTGCTTAACTTACCATCCGGTATTCTGATCAGCGCTGCTCCTCGCTGGTCCCGTCTCCTCTCCGTCCTCGCGGCTTCCGGGATCCCGGCCGTCGCAGGTATGACGTCATACCTGCGACGGCCGGGGATCCCGGAAGCCGCGAGGACGGAGAGGAGACGGGACCAGCGAGGAGCAGCGCTGATCAGAATACCGGATGGTAAGATAAGCAGCGGGGGGGCCCTTACAGCAGCGGGGGGGCCCTGACACAGAGGGGGGGCCGAGTGGCAGCGTTTGGGGGCCATATGCATTGCTTCCCCTGATTGACAGGGGGATGCAGTGCATATTTAATGAGCGGCCCCACGTGACGGGGCCGCTCATACAGCAGCCTCCCCCCGCTTCCTGCAGCCTCCACAGCCCCCACCACATCACATACCGTATATGACCCGTGTATAAGCCGAGGGGTAGACTTTTCAGCCCAATTTTTGGGCTGAAAAACTCGGCTTATACACGAGTATATACGGTAATTTTACCACATTTAAACACCCCTTTCAGAAGTGTAGATTTACTGTTTTTATTGTTGATGTACAGTAGCTGTTGTTGAGCCGACTAGGGGCTACAATATTTTAAATTGTCAGTGCCCTCCTGAACGTGATGCCAGGATTTTTTGGCAGTACACTACCTAGTAATGGATCACCTAACAAAATGTGCCAGTTGTCATTTAGTATTTTCTTGATGTTTTTATAGTAATTGTTATACGTAGTGATGAAGTTATAACTGAATTTATTCTCAGTTTTGTTGTTAGGGATGTATTTTTTTGGATGCAATAATTCCTCTTGTTTTAGAGATTTACAAGCAGACAGTGATTTTTTTTAATTAAGCTTTGAGGGTATTTTTGTTTAAGAAATCTATCTTTCAATATTTCTGATTGTTCCACAAAGTCTTTATCAGATGTACAGTGTTTTCTTACTTTTTTTGGTATGTTATTAAAATGTCCTCTTTTAAAATGTATATAGCTGTTTGTATCTACACTCTTGAAGTAAGTTTTTGTGGTGATGCAATTGTCTTTTGCTGCAATAGTTAGATCCAAAAAAATAATTTCATTATCCTAGATGTTAGGTTCTAGCTTTAATCCCCAAATGTTTGCAGAAATCATGTTCAAGAAACAATTGAAATTACTTTTCTCTTTATCCCATATGATGAACAGGTCATCAATGTACCTCTTATAAATAACTTTACCATCTTGATATTCATTATTGTTGATGTAGATATCTTCAAATTTGCCCATAAATAAATTAGCATAAGAACATGCGACTTTCAAACCCATCGCCGTACCTTTTGTTCGGTGGTGAAATGTATTCAAGACAGTGAAATAATTGTTGTGTAAAATACATCTGAGCCCTTCCATGATAAAAGTCTTCTGTGCTGATGGGATCCTATTGTCTTTCAGTAGGTATTGTTCTTTGCACAAGAGTCCTTCATCATGTGGTATATTAGTTTAGAGAGAGGCTACATCTAGGGATATAAAGCAGTATGATTCTTTTCAAGTGATGCTATTTAATTGTCTGATTAAATGTGTTGAGTCTTTGAGGTAACTTGATAATCTGAATACGTGGAACTGTAACATTTTCTCTATGTAAGTAGCTAGATTGCTAGTGAGAGAACCTATACCAGATATAATTGGCCTCCCTGGAGGGTTTAAAAGGTTTTTGTGTATTTTGGGAAAGTAATAGAGAAAGGGCATTACAAGGCTTATGTTGGTAAGGAAACGCTTATCTGAAAAAGTGATGATGCCATTGTCAAAAGCATCTTTAAAGAGGACCTGTCACCCCCCTGGTGCTTTTCAAGCTGAAAGCACCACTAAATGCAACGTGTCTGCTGCATTCAGGGAAGGGGACTACCATATCTCTACCTCCCCTGTAAGTTGTAAAAAAACACTTTAGAAAGTGTAGAGATAACGAGTCCTGAGGGACTTACCGAGTATGGAGTTATCGCTGTTCCCAGGTGTCTTCCCCACCTTCTTCCTCACTGTTTCAGCCACCAGAGCCCGCCCTGCTCCACATTATGCTGTATGCATACAGCAGGGCAGGCAACGGCGCTGACATCACCGGCAGGAGTCTTTTCAGCTGCTGGGGACCAGTGCAAACCACTCCTCGCTCTGCACCTCTGTGACTTCAAACGCAAAGGTGCATGAGCAGGCCAGAAGGGGAGACACATAAAGATGGCTGCACAGAGAGGGCTGGAGGTGGCAC
The DNA here is from genome assembly GCA_033576535.1 of Allobates femoralis. NCBI lineage: Eukaryota > Metazoa > Chordata > Amphibia > Anura > Aromobatidae > Allobates > Allobates femoralis. The sequence goes on from JARQOC010000001.1 coordinate 149,307,699, forward strand.
AGAGAGGAAGGAGCCAGGGAGGACACCTGTGAACAGTGATTACTCCATACTCAGTAATTCCCTCCGGACTCATTATCTCTACACTTTCTAAATAGTTTTTTACAACTTACAGGGGGGTAGAGACATGAAATGCCCCTTCCCTGAATGCAGCAGACATGCTGGATTCAGTGATGCTTTCAGTTTTGAAAGCAACATGGGGGTGACAGGTACTCTTTAATCATTTTGTTGTAAGTGTTGATCAAAAGTGGGGAAGGGTCATCTTTAATGGGTTTGTAGTACACCTTATCTGAGAGTATATTAAACACTTTACCGCACTAAGTGTCATAGCCTTTATCTGCTTGTCAATATTTTTATTTTCCTTTAGAGAAACTAAGGTTTCCTTTTTTACTTTAGTAAGATTCCTGACTGTAGATCTATTTTTCGTTAGATTATCAGACTTGAGTTCCTTTAGGACCAAGTTATGAAAGGTTTTAATTTATTGACCCCTGCGGTCTACAGGGTAAAACTTGGATCTAAACTTAAGATTTGGATGAAAGCATGTATCAGTGTCAATAGAGTTCATCTTGTTCCCTACAGGGTTAAAAAGAAAATGCCATTTTAAAGTAATTTTTCTTGTGAATTTGTGCAAATCCAGGAAAAGATCCAGATCTCTGGGTTTATCGGGGCAAAAAGGATAGTCCTTTATCCAAAACCATTTTTTCAAGATCAAGATCAGCGATTTTATATTTAGATTAAATATATTGCTGTCAATTTTGTTCCTATCTATTTTGTTGGCCACATTTTTCCTTTCTTTTTTTTCCGTCTATTTCCTCCTCTAGTCCCTCTTTTGGAGACTTTCTTTTTCTATTTTTTAGTGGAAAAAATTGGTCTATTTTCCTCGCTGAAGCTAAAAAAGGAACCAATCTAGTACTATTTCGATCAGAATTATTACCGTATGTACTCGAGTATAAGCCGAGTTTTTCAGCACAGTTTTTGTGCTGAAAAGTGTCCCCTCGGCTTATACTCGAGTCAGTGTCAGTGATAGTGTGGTGGGGCAGAGACCGGGGGCTGGAGAATGCAGGATGGTGCTGCAGAATGAGCGGGCGGTCACGTGACCCCGCTCATGAGTGTAATGAATATGCACTGCGTCCCCCCATCCATCAGCGACGGGTGGAGCAGTGCATATTACATTACTGTCCCACCATCACAGTCAATGCCCCCATCAATGATACTTGACCCCCCTGCTGGTGCTACAATAAGATAACAAAGATTTACATCCATAAAGAAAGAAGAAGGCGGCACTCATTGGAGGGAGGTGCAGGGATGACAGGATCTGTTAAAGAGTAAGCACTACTCGAAATGGGCTTCGTCATCCCTGCACCTCCCTCCCCGCACCCTCCACCTGATGTAATACTGCGACTGGAATAAACATACCTGTCTTCACCGGTCCAATGAATGCCGCATTCTTCTTTCTTTATGGATGAAAATGACTATGTCCTATGGCTGAGCAATGCTGGACTTGGTTCTGTGCCACAATTTCAACTGCAGCAATATAAGGTCAGTGCCCGGTTTTCCTTCTACATTCAAAATAACAAAGATTTAACTCAACCTCCAACGGTTTCTCTGCAGGCTCCATGATGTCCTCCACTCTTCCTGGTTGTCGGTAAATCATGTGACTGGCGCATCAGTGAAGTCATCGCTGCTGTGCCGGTCACATGATTAGAAGCCGAGGACAACCAGGAAGAGTGGAGGGAGGAAGCAACGGAGAAACCGTTGGAGGGTGAGTTAAATCTTTTTTATTTTATTGTGCACACAGGCAGGGGGGTCAAGTATAAGTGATGGGGCCCATACACCTGTGATGGGGGCCATGTCACGCTGGGAGTGGGGAAGACACCCAGCGTAGGATAACGACGGGGGGGGGATCAGGAGTCCCTAATGCTAAGGGCACAAGAAGGAGACGGTGACCCCTAGACTTCCTAGAGCTGACCCTGTCTGCCCTAACGTCCCTATACAGTCTCCTCAACTGTCGCCGACCACGAACCTCGTCCCTCTCTGATCCTAGATCTATCTTATCTAAGGATCAGATGGAGAGGTTCACTAGACCCCTCCACTATCAACTAAAGACAAACACCAGGGAAGACAGACATTTGGGAAAAGGAAACACTTATCTGACAGCAGAACACAGCAACCTCCACAATCTCAGCTTCTGCTGGAGCAAGGATAAAGTGTGCACAAGGAACTATCACCTGCACCGAGGAAGGGTAATGAACCTCCTTATAAAGGTGGAAGGAGTCTGCTGGGTCCTAGTGACCTACAACATTGGTGGATAAAACCAGACCGAGCGCAAGACCTCCACAGCCGTCTCCCCATAATAGAGAGATCTCATCACACCTTCTTTCCATCAACACAGAAGGTAAATGCTCCTGAAAGAGACGGACCATCCTCCACCATTATGGCTGGTGGGCCAAACGCTGGGATCGTCTGCGCGTGGCCTCCACCCTGTCATCCGTGCCACCCGTGACAGGCCATGTATGAGTGATGGGGGCTATGCATGAGTAATGGGGGCCATGTACCTGTAATGGGGGCCATATACCTGTGATGAGTGCCATGTACCTGTGATATGGGGGCCATATACCAGATTTATGGGGGCCATGTGCCAGTGATATTGGGGCCATGTGCCAGTGATATGGGGGCCAAGTGCCAGTGATATGGGGGCCATGTGCCTGTGATATGGGGGCCATAAGCCTGTGATATGGGGGCCATGTGCTTGTGATAGGGGGGCCATGTGCCAGTGATAGGGGGGCCATGTGCCAGTGATAGGGGGACCATGTGCCAGTGATAGGGGGGCCATGTGCAAGTGTTATTGGGGGCCATGTGCCAGTGATGGGCGAGCTTTATACCTGTGATGGGGCCAAATATCAGTGATGGGGCCAAATACCAGTGATGTGGGCTATATACAGTAATGAGGAGCTATATACCAGTGATGGGGCGCTATATACCAGTGATGAGGTGCTGTGTCCAAATGATGGAGGGTTCTATATATGAGTGATGGTGGCGCTATATACCAATGATGAGGGGTTATATTCCAGGATGGGGGTCTGCTGCATTTCCCACCCTAGGCTTATACTCGAGTCAATAAGTTTCCCCAGTTTTTGGGCGTAAAATTAGGGGCCTTGGCTTATACTCAGGTCGGCTTATACTCGAGTATATAGGGTAATAACAATTCTGCTATTATCTAGTCTTTTTTCATTGTTTAATGTGTTGTTGCTATCAAGATATGGTGACTGAGATCATTTGAATATATGCACTCGTGTCCTCCAATCTTTGCACTCATATCTTGCAACAGCGGTTTTATGTCGAGAAATGTGGACCATTGTCTTTTGAATTTTATTACCAATTTTTTTATGTGCTTCCATCTGTGTATCTCCCAACCTTTATTGTCGATTGTTTCTGTGCTTCCATCTGGGTATCTTCCAACCCCTATCTACTACTCACTTAGCAACAATTAATTCTGTGGTAATCATAATCACCATCTAGACTGTTTAACACATATTCACTTCAGAGTTTCAGATCAGCTCTTCTTCCAATTCACTCAAGACTGTCCATCTCTTCCATTTGTCTCTATGATGTTCTCAGGAATGATCAGCCATGAACCCTCCACCTCGGTATATCTGCATACACCTCTTCTTCACAACGTAACCCTTTCAAGTCAGGGATATCGGTTCAATTCTTCAAGTCTCATCAGACTGGTGCTGTTTTGTAAATCTACTGCCAGCAGCTCTATTGGCCTTCAAGTCTTAAAGCTTTACTCCCATTATGATGCTTTTATCCCTGTTGCAGAATAGTGCATAATTTTACAATTCATTTTTGATCAGTTGTAGTCTCAGTTGGGAATCTATAAATTGATACTACTATGAGCTAATCCCCATCTCTAATAGACTCTTTCCATTTTTATTCCCAATTTTTTATTATTATAACCTCCATTAGTTTTTTTTTAATTATTTTAATTATTATTTTATTGCTTTTAAATAAAATTCAAATTTTATAATAAATAATTTGTTATATGTCTATATATATATATATATATATATATATATATCTCTATTATATAATCGCGAATCGGAAAAGCGCCCCTTCGCGCGCACTTTCCGATGTCGTCATGTGGATACGAATTTAACATTGGGCGCGAAGCGCCCAATGCTGCGCGAGCAATGGCCGCGAGGCCATTGCGAGCCGCTGGCCCAAAATCGATCCACAGGCCCGGCTACAACCTTAGCGATTTACCGCTCAGGTAGCGCGAGCAATGGCCGCGAGGCCATTGCGAGTCGCTGCCTGAGCCGCAAATCGCTACCCGGGGACCATGGAGCGGAGGCGGCCCGCTACCCACAATTCGCCACCCCCCCCCATGTCCGCACAGCCCACCCCCAGCAATGTCCGCACAGCCCACCCCCAGCAATGTCCGCACAGCCCACCCCCAGCAATGTCCGCACAGCCCACCCCCAGCAATGTCCGCACAGCCCACCCCCAGCAATGTCCGCACAGCCCACCCCCAGCAATGTCCGCACAGCCCACCCCCAGCAATGTCCGCACAGCCCACCCCCATGTCCGCACAGCCCACCCCCAGCAATGTCCGCACAGCCCACCCCCAGCAATGTCCGCACAGCCCACCCCCATGTCCGCACAGCCCACCCCATGTCCGCACAGCCCACCCCCATGTCCGCACAGCCCACCCCCATGTCCGCACAGCCCACCCCCATCAATGTCCGCACAGCCCACCCCCATCAATGTCCGCACAGCCCACCCCCATCAATGTCCGCACAGCCCACCCCCATCAATGTCCGCACAGCCCACCCCCATCAATGTCCGCACAGCCCACCCCCATGTCCGCACAGCCCACCCCCATGTCCGCACAGCCCACCCCCATGTCCGCACAGCCCAACCCCATGTCCGCACAGCCCACCCCCATGTCCGCACAGCCCACCCCCATGTCCGCACAGCCCAACCCCATGTCCGCACAGCCCACCCCCATGTCCGCACAGCCCACCCCCATGTCCGCACAGCCACCCCGCAAAAACACAACCCCCACTAATGTCCACACAGCCCCCCCATGTCTGCACATACTTACATGTTTTCTTTGTCATCTGATCCTCCGTCCGGCCAGGCGTCCTCTTCCTCCGGCCCCGGGGGTCTTCTCTCTTCTTTCCGCCATCTCCGCCTCTTCGTCCGGCCCCGGGGATCTTCTGTCTTCTTTTCGCAAACTTCCTCCTCCGACGTCCTCTTCCTTCTCATTAAGATAGAATGGACGAAAAATCCGCCATTCTACCTCAATGAGATCTGAGGTCCTCTTCTGATTGGTCGCTGTATTCTGCCCTCAGCCAATCAGAAGAACCCCTCAAAACTGAGACGCAGTTCTCATTCAGATCCGCCTTTTTTTTCCCCATTGACATACATTACCGGTGTGTCGGCGATTTTATGGCCGCCCACCTGGTTCTATTTGTCGGCCCTAAAATCGCGGACACACCGCTAATGCATCTCTATGGGCAGTCAGCCCGATTTCGGATTGAACGCCGACCAATCAGAATTCGAGCTGACTGCCCATAGACATGCATTAGCGGTGTGTCCGCGATTTTAGGGCCGACAAATAGAACCAGGTGGCCGGCCATAAAATCGCCGACACACCGGTAATGTATGTCAATGGGGAAAAAAAAAGGCGGACCTGAATGAGAACTGCGTCTCACTCTGACTTAAAAAAATAAATAAATTTAATAATAAAAATAATAATTAAAAAATAATTTAAAAATAATAAAAAATTAAATTAAAAAATAATAAATAATTAAATAAAAATAATAAAAAAAAAAAAAAAAAACAGTGCGGACCTGAATGAGAACTGTGTCTCACTCTCACTTAAAAAAATAAATAAATTAAATAATAAAAAAAATAATTTAAAAATAATTAAAAAATAATAAAAAAATAAATAAAAAATATTAAATAATTAAATAAAAATAATAAAAAAAAAAAAAAAAAAATGCGGACCTGAATGAGAACTGTGTCTCACTCTCACTTAAAAAAATAAATAAATTAAATAATATAAAAAATAATTTAAAAATAATTAAAAAATAATAAAAAAATAAATTAAAAATATTAAATTATTAAATAAAAATAATAATAAAAAAAAAAAAAAAAATGCGGACCTGAATGAGAACTGTGTCTCACTCTCACTTAAAAAAATAAATAAATTAAATAATATAAAAAATAATTTAAAAATAATTTAAAAATAATTAAAAAATAAATTAAAAATATTAAATAATTAAATAAAAATAATAATAAAAAAAAAAAAAAATTGCGGACCTGAATGAGAACTGTGTCTCACTCTCACTTAAAAAAAAAAATAAATTAAATAATAAAAAAAATAATTTAAAAATAATTAAAAAATAATTAAAAAATAAATTAAAAATAATAAATAATTCAATAAAAATAATAATAAAAAAATTAAATTTATGCTAATTATATCAGCCCTTTCAGCGGACCTGAAAGAGAACTGGGTCTCAGCCTAAATAATAAATTTAATAATAAAAAAAATAATTAAAATATAATAAAAAAATAAATAAAAAATAATAAATAATTTAATAAAAAATAATAATTAAAAAATAAAATGCTAATAATAATGATATTACTGCTAATAATAATTCTATTAATGCTAATAATTAAGCTATTAATGCTATTAATAATGTTATTAATGCTATTATTAATGCTAATAATGCTATTATTAATGCTATTAATGCTAATAATAATGCTATTAATGCTATTAATAATGCTATTAATGCTATTAATTATGCTATTAATGCTATTAATGCTAATGTTTATCCTATTCATGGTATTATTAATGCTATTAATGCTAATAATAATGCTATTAATGCTATTAATGCTAATAATAATGCTATTAATGCTAATAATAATGTTATTAATGCTATTATTAATGCTAATAATGCTATTATTAATGCTATTAATGCTAATAATAATGCGATTAATGCTATTAATAATGCTATTAATGCTATTAATTATGCTATTAATGCTATTAATGCTAATATTTATCCTATTAATGCTAATAATGATAATAATAATGCTATTAATGCTATTAATAATGCTATTAATGCTATTAATTATGCTATTAATGCTATTAATGCTAATATTTATCCTATTCATGGTATTATTAATGCTATTAATGCTAATAATAATGCTTATTAATGCTATTAATAATGTTAATAATGCTATTATTAATGCTAATAATGCTATTATTAATGCTAATAAGGCTATTATTAATGCTATTAATGCTAATATATAATGCTATTAATGCTAATAATAATGCTATTAATGCTATTAATAATGCTATTAATGCTATTAATTCTGCTATTAATGCTAATATTTATCCTATTAATGCTATTAATACTATTAATAATGCTATTAATGCTAATATTTATCCTATTAATGCTATTAATGCTAATACTAATGCTATTAATGCTATTAATAATGCTATTAATGCTATTAATTATGCTATTAATGCTATTAATGCTAACATTTATCCTATTCATGGTATTATTAATGCTATTAATGGTAATAATAATGCTATTAATCCTATTAATGCTAATAATAATGTTATTGCTATTAACAATGTTATTAATGCTATTATTATGCTAATAATGCTATTATTAATGCTATTAATGCTAATAATAATGCTATTAATGCTATTAATGCTATTAATAATGCTATTAATGGTATTAATTCTGCTATTAATGCTAATATTTATCCTATTAATGCTATTAATGCAAATATTTATCCTATTAATGCTATTAATAATGCTATTAATGCTATTAATTATGCTATTATTGCTATTAATGCTAATATTTATCCTATTCATGGTATTATTAATGCTATTAATGCTAATAATAATGCTATTAATGCTATTAATGCTAATAATAATGCTATTAATGCTATTAATAATGTTATTAATGCTATTATTAATGCTAATAATGCTATTATTAATGCTATTAATGCTAACAATAATGTTATTAATGCTATTAATAATGCTATTAATGCTAATATTTATCCTAATAATGCTATTAATGCTAATAATAATGCTATTAATGCTAATAATAATGCTATTAATGCTAATATTTATCTATTAATGGCATTATTAATGCTATTAATGCTAATAATAATGCTATTAATGCTAATAATAATGCTATTAATGCTATTAATAATGTTATTAATGGTATTATTAATGCTAATAATGCCACTATTAATGCTATTAATGCTAATAATAATGCTTTAATGCTATTAATAATGCTATTAATGCTATTAATTATGCTATTAATGCTATTAATGCTAATATGTATCCTATTAATGCTATTAATAATGCTATTAATGCTAATAATAATGCTATTAATGCTATTAATAATGTTATTAATGCTATTATTAATGCTAATAATGCTATTATTAATGCTATTAATGCTAATAATAATGCTATTAATGCTATTCATAATGTTATTAATGCTATTATTAATGCTAATAATGCTATTATTAATGCTATTAATGCTAATAATAATGCTATTAATGCTATTAATAATGTTATTAATGCTATTATTAATGCTAATAATGCTATTTATGCTAATAATAATGCTATTAATGCTATTAATACTGTTATTAATGCTCATAATACTGCTAATAATGCTATTAATACTGCTATTACTGCTAATAATAATGCTATGGCTTATATTATTGCTATTGATGATGCGATTATTATTTAAAAATCTTTAAAAAAACAATAAACATATTTTAGATACCCGATGCATTTGCATCAGGCTAACAGCTATAACTACTATAATCAAATTAATGCACGTTCTAGAATCCCGATGCATTTGCATCGGGCTCACAGCTAGTATATATATATATATATATATTATATATTATATATATACCACACCTGCAATGATGGCATTCGGAGTCCAACCCTCCATTTTCCCGCTGCCCACATGTTTTATATTTTCTCTACATCTTTTCAATAAAAAACTAAATAAGTTTTTATTCCCCCTTTCCTTGCCCCCTTTTTTTCCTTTTTACTATGACTTTATGCACCCTCACTGCTTTTTCCCTTCAGCAGCGCGAGATGCAAGCGCAGCTTTCAAACCTTCCCAGTAACACCGGCTGCCAGCCACATGCACTAATATACACTACTCCAACACAGTCCCTCCTGATACCTCCCACGATAACAGTGTCTCAAGACTGCATTAATCCAGGGCAGGACTTCTGCATGCATGGCATTGCAGCTCTCTGCTATTTACTGCGCACATATAATATTGCAGCAGTTATCTTCCTACTAACACATCAATCTGAATCCTCTTGTTGTCCCAAAAGAAATCTCCCCTGATGTACTCCACAGTGCCCCAGAATATGGCAGCAATAGTGTCTCAGTCTCGCCGCGGTTATATCGTTCCCAGATAATTCACCGCATACTCCACTATGCTTGTTTTTGCACGCTTTCATAATTTTTCATTAATACTTCTCACATAGACTTAATGAAGTCTCACTCTTATCATATAAGATTTTTATCTTGAGCCATCACACTTTTTCTCGACTGCTATGTACAACAATATAGAAATAGACATATAAATCTGGATACCATGAGTTGAAACTTTGTTTCACTACATATATACATTCCCTCAGATTGTATTTATTTCTATTCTTATATATCTATCACTATATTTTTTTTATTATAATTCATTTTTCATTATAATTTTATTATTTCTCATAATTTTTTATCTTTTTTCACTCATTTTGTTTATTTTTGTTCATCTTTTTATTTTTATCTTCACTCTTATTTCTTTCTATCTCACTTATCATCTCATCTCCATTCTCAATTATACTACACCATTAAATACATTTGGACACTATACATTGGAATCAAGATCTCAATTTGTTATATTTATATACAAAATCCATCAATTTTTAATTCTCATTTATTCTCATCCTTAAATTTTCAAACAAAATTAGTTTTTGACCATTTAATATTATTTTTTACAGTTTGCTTTCACCATTTTCACTCTCCGTTCCAATAATTCTTTCTTTCATCATAAATAGACCATATCAGTCCTCCAGCAAAGAAATAACATTTATGGGATCATCATGTTTCTTTCTTCTTTATAGTTTCCCAACTGTGTCTCTGCATCCTGAAACAGAAAAACATCTTTCAAGAGGACCTCTTACCCCCCTGCTGCTTTGCAAACTGAATGCAGGACTGTTTGCAGCACTGACATCACATAAAAGAGCAATATCAGCAGTCGGGACCACTCCTAACGTTTCCTCGTTGTGTGCCTTCGTGAATAGAGACGCTGGTGCACAGGCACAGGTGAGGAGGGGGCTACACACAGGCAGGAGGCAGATCAAAGAGCCAGGAGGCGGCACAGAGAGGCAAGAGGCAAGGATGACCCTCTATGGAGTGAGTAGAGCGAGATAAGTGAACTCCCTCCAGACTTCTTAAGTTACAAATTTCAAAGGTGTTTTTTAAAGGTTATAGGGGAATACAGACATGGGGGACCCCTTCCCTGAATGTTGCACACATGCTACATTCAGTGCTTCATTCAGTTTGTAAAGTACCGGGAGGTTGACAGGTCCTCTTTCAGTTAAAATAATCCCAAAAGTGGCACTCCAGCTTTGTGCACTAAATATCTTTCAAGCACTTTAGTTATGAAATGCGGAGATCATTCCTTTTCAATCAGTACCTTCAATTTGTCCCGTGTGTATCACTCCATTTTTTATCTTACATTATTATTTTTCGTTCACATATATCACTTTTGTTCACTGGGCCCCTCCTCTCTCTGCACACCTGTCTTTTAATCCTGGTGTTTCTCCATCATTGTTTCTCCTCCTACTCCCCAAGTGCAACCTCAGGTATTAGGTTTCAATATGACTTCAGAGCTCTTCCCCCACATTGTACACGTCATCACTATGTGTTTAATGAAGTCTATTTAATGCAACCCATGCTCTATACACTGTTCTCTGTTGATTCCCTTAGGAAGGAGTCTGGATGTGAATTCGATACGCGTCGGATTTAAAACCATCATTGCACTTAAAATTGTGTTTTTTCCAACTTATTTCAACGGTCAGCAGGGCAGTTCCTGGAAGCTCTGTCTCTTCTTCCCTGTATTCAGTTCTGACACCCCTGCACTGGTGGAGTGTGGATCCTGCAGCAGCAATCTTCAGCCTTCATACCAGTTGTGGATCACACAACTGGCCTAGGTGAGCAGCAATAAGTATAACCCCTGCACATATTGTTAGGATAAGGACCATATTGCGCTCCTCTCTTATTGCTGAAGTTTCCTCTATTTTTCCCAGCATTTCCTATGTGGTTGTTTACAGGCTTACAGCCAATCAGAGCACATAAAACATCCACAAGTTGTCCCCCTACCTCTGTACTGTGCTGCAAGGGCTCACCGCCATCAGGCAATGTTAAGATTAAAATGCCTTGGAGATGTGAGTCACACAGCTGAAATTTGAGGACAGCTATGCAGGCCAAGTTTCAGCAAAGGTTGCATCCAATAAACTTGGAGCCAGGGAAGTCCACGTGTGATAATGGTGTGAACCTGATGGTGCCTCTATGCCGGGGTAAACTTACACATATGCCTTGCATAGCCCATGTCCTCAACCTGGTTGTCCAGCAATTCCTACATCACTATCCCGGCCTGGAAGATTTGCTTCACAAGACATGGTCACTATGTGCTCATTTCCATCATTTTCACCCAGTGGTTCATTAACTAGAATTGCTACAGAAGTCTTTCAGACACCCGGATAACCATTTGATATGCAATGTGCTGACACGGTTGAATTCCACTACACATGTTGCAGCAACTGTGGCAGCAGCAATAAGCTCTGGTGCAGTATGTAATGTCTCGTACGTGTACAATGACTCAAAGCAAGCCTAATGTGGTGCAAATGATGCTTGCAGAGTGGGCACAGATAAAGGGGCCTCTGCATCCACCTGCACAGTTTTGAAATGGCTACTAAGATGGTTAGCACTAACAATGCCATCATCAGCATCAATATTACGGACGTCTACTTGCGGGAGCAAACTTTCTAAACTCTGTGGGATGATGTGGTGGTCTCAGAGGAAGAAAAGGAGGAAGAAGAAGAGAATGCGGAAAGGATACCAATATCTCTAAGGTCTATATATATCTGGGAATATATAGTGCATAGCTATTGCACAATATTTCATTAAGTTAGGAGATTGTTCAACATTCGGGGAAACCTCCTTGTTGGGGTACAGAGGAATCAGGGAAAATCACGGAGGTTATATTCCTCCAGTAAATTTTTTTTTACTACCGTATATACTCGTGTATAAGCCGAGTTTTTCAGCCCAAAATTTGGGCTGAAAAGTCCCCCCCTCGGCTTATACACGGGTCTATACGGTAGACCCGTGTGGTGGGGGCTGTGTCCCGGGGGCTGTGGAGGCTGGAGGAGGCGGGGGAGGGGGCTGCTGTATGAGCGGCCCCGTCACGTGGGGCCGCTCATTAAATATGCACTGCAGTTCATATAGCCCCCCAAAAGCTGGCACTGTCTCCCCTTGTAAGGGCCCCCCCCCCGGTGCTTATACATTACCATCCCGGTGTTCTGATCGGCGCCGCTCCTCGGTGCTTCTTCATCCTCCCGTCCTCGCTGGCTCCATCCGTGATCTCCGGCTGTCGCAGCGATGTGACGTCATCGCGCGACCGCTGGAGAACCCGGATGCAGCCAGCGCGGGAGGATGAAGACGCAGCACGGAGGAGCGCCGCCGATCAGAACACCGGGATGGTAATGTATAAGCACCGGGGGGGGGCCCTTACAAGGGGGGACAGTGCCAGCTTGTGGGGGCTGTTGGTACCCCCTGGGGGCTGTTGGTACCCCCTGGGGCTGTTGGTACCCCCAGGGGGCTGCTGGGTACCCCCTGGGGGCTGTTGGTACCCCTTGGGGGCTGTTGGTACCCCTTGGGGGCTGTTGGTACCCCCAGGGGGCTGTTGGTACCCCCAGGGGGCTGCTGGGTACCTTCAGGGGGCTGCTGGGTACCCCCTGGGGGCTGCGATATGTACCCCTGGGGGCCTGCTGTATACCACTGGGGCTGCTGTATACTACCACTGGGGCTCCTGTATACTACCACTGGGGCTGCTGTATACTACCACTGGGGCTGCTGGGGCTCCTGTATACTACCACTGGGGCTGCTGGGGCTCCTGTATACTACCACTGGGGCTGCTGGGGCTCCTGTATACTACCACTGGGGCTGCTGGGGCTCCTGTATACTACCACTGGGGCTGCTGTATACTACCACTGGGGCTGCTGGGGCTCCTGTATACTACCACTGGGGCTGCTGGGGCTCCTGTATACTACCACTGGGGCTGCTGGGGCTCCTGTATACTACCACTGGGGCTGCTGGGGCTCCTGTATACTACCACTGGGGCTGCTGGGGCTCCTGTATACTACCACTGGGGCTGCTGTATACTACCACTGGGGCTGCTGGGGCTCCTGTATACTACCACTGGGGCTGCTGGGGCTCCTGTATACTACCACTGGGGCTGCTGGGGCTCCTGTATACTACCACTGGGGCTGCTGGGGCTCCTGTATACTACCACTGGGGCTGCTGGGGCTCCTGTATACTACCACTGGGGCTGCTGGGGCTCCTGTATACTACCACTGGGGCTGCTGTATACTACCACTGGGGCTGCTGGGGCTCCTGTATACTACCACTGGGGCTGCTGGGGAATCTGTATACTACCACTGGGGCTGCTGGGGCTCCTGTATACTACCACTGGGGCTGCTGGGGAATCTGTATACTACCACTGGGCTGCTGGGGAATCTGTATACTACCACTGGGGCTGCTGTATACTACCACTGGGGGGCCTGTATACCACACTGCTGGGGGCTGTATAACTGTGCTGGGGTCCACCCTCGGCTTATACACGAGTCAATAGGTTTTTCCAGATTTTTGGGGCAAAAGTAGGGGGGTCGGCTTATACACGGGTCGGCTTATACACGAGTATATACGGTATATTAGTTTTAATTATGGTATCAATATACAGTACTTCCTGGTTAAAAGTGCAAAGGAAAAAAGTAAGCTTATAACTCGGTATGTGGTCAGTTGAGAAAAAAATAGCACTGACTTGCCTATTATAACATAATAATAATTGTTCACCTTCAAGAGGACATTGAAGAAATAGCTCAGCACATTGAGGCTAGCGAGGAACAATCAAGTACCATCTCCCGCTCAGAGCTGAGTAACTTGAATTCTAAAGTCTCTAACACAACAGTCGAGTTTAAAAAGAAGTTACAGGCCCTTAAGAAAAACTAATTTTCGAGAGACGAGGAGGATTATAAATTGGACAAGTTTACCGATGGCGCTGGGGAAAGCCTTATCAACAACCAAGATTCCCCCAATTTGGAGGTTACCCGTCTTTTCTGTCTTCCGCCAACTCAGGCAGTGAATGCAGAGTGGGAGGTCAACTGCCTTTTTTAGGTCAAAGCCCAAGGGTCAAAAGAGCATAGGAGAGGGCAGAGGTGACTCACAAAGGCCACACAAGAAGACGTGATGATCCCAGGTAAGACAGACATCGTTTATAACATCTCCAGGTATATACTCTTACCAGTAGAATTCAATGTATTGCTAAAAAGTCTACGTTTTTGTCCTATGCCTAACTTCGACTCCTTTACCCTCGAACAAGAGCTTAACAGATTTTTCAGATCCGTAAGGCTTTAAGCCCATTTTATGACCCGGTCTATAAAACCAAAATTATACTTTCCCCCAGCAACTCTTCTTTTACTCTACAAGGTCTACAAATTAGGACCCCTAGCAACTATCATTCTCCATGTACTTACCATCCTATCGAGACATATATCTCTTTAGATAAAACTGACTGTGAGAACACCATTAAAAACATCAAACGAGGTGAGCTACACCTTAAACATAATTTAAATCAGATCAAAACACATGCCCTTAACAGCCTGAAAAACAATAAAGAGATAGTCATCAAGCCAACTGATTAAAGTGGTGCCATTGTTGTCCATGATGTTATATTATGTAGGTGAAATGTCAGGGCAACTAAGTGACATCAATTCATACACTCCCTAAGGACCTGGACCCTAGTATCAAGTGTTTGATCAATGAGAAGATCCAAGAACACCTGACAGTGGGCACTATAGACACCAACTTAGCTACATAGGTTAGGAATTCCCAGCTAATAACACCCATATTCTGTATGCTGCCTAAGATACATAAGAACCTACAAATACCACCAGGCAGGCCTATAGTTGCATCAAGAGATTCACTTCTCTCACCCATTGCAATCACATTGGATAGAATCTTGTCACCATTGGTACCTAAAGCCCCCATCACACATAGCGATCTCGCTATGTTTGACATGTAGCAGGAAGCGGGCCCCCACTGTGACATCGCCGATCGTGTCGGAATGGTGTGGAACCATTATTTGATCATCGGGTTCCCGCTGGACAGCATGCATCAGTGTGTTTGATGCCTTAACAACGACCTCTTGGCGACTCAGATCACAGCCACGTAGGTCTGAGTTGTCAGACTAGCTACTGTGTGACAGGGTCCCAACGACTGCCGAGGTGGTTATACGGGTTGCCGTATTGTTGCTGCGTCGTTCAGTAGATCTGACTGTTTGACATCTCACCAGCGACCACGTTTTGATGTTCTAGCGATCCTTACCAGGTCGTATCGTTGTCGGGATCGCCAAGTGTGACTTGACCCTAAGACTCCAGCTTATTTAAACAACACAACAGACTTCTTCACTTGTATAAGACGTATATGGCTCTTTCCACCACACTGGTTCCTAGAAAAAATACAGTGACATTACAGACTCAGGTAAAAAGTTTTGCTTGTATTTTGTTAATATTGTCCTGTGGCAAAATTGCTTTCTGTCCATGCACCACAGGAGGACCGCCATGGCTTCAAGCGTGGCGCCCCCATACTCTAAAATAATTTATGTCTCATTATGAGGATCTACACTATACTCTCATCAATTGACTCAGAAAAATATTCTATTGTGGAAGAGATATATTGATGATGTTTTCGTCATATGGACAGGTACGTCCACTGAACTTGAGATCTTCTTTGATCACTTGAACCATCCAGGCTTTAATTCACCATCCATCAGGATCCACACAAGGTTAATTTCATAGATACACTGTCCATATCAGGGGAGAGGGCAGATTAAGACAGATCTTCACGTCAAACCAAAGGATAAGAACAGTCTTCTCTTTCTAGCAACTGCACCTTTAACTCAATTCCCCCGTCTCCCTCCCTTATCCCCTCATCTTTTGACGTGCACTCTGTCTGTATCTACTCCTTCCAACATCCAAGTGGCCATCATTTATCGACCCCTGGGCCTTATTATTGCCTTCTTTGACCAACTCTCCATCTGGCTCCAATAATTTCTCTGTTGACATTCCCACCATCATAATGGGTGACTTCAACATCCCCATTGACATCCACCGGTCAACAGCCTCCAAACTCCTGTCACTTGCCTCACCTCTGGCCTCACTCAATGGTCCTCCACAGCCCCCACACAGCTGGACATACACTAGACCTCATCTTCACCCACCTCTGCTCCTTAACGAAACCACAACCTCCCATCTCCCTCTCTGACCACCATCTACTCACTTTCTCTTCCTTGTCCTCCTCACCTGCCAGCCATGTCCACCAAGTCGCACACCCTCGTAGAAACCTCACACATCTTGACACTCACACACCTTCCAACACCATTTACCGCTATCATCCATATCTTCACTCCGTACACAGATAATGCCATAGCTTTCTACAACTCTAGACTCACATTAGCTATTGATGCAGCTGCCCTTCTTATTCATGGCAGGTCACGACAAATCAACAGACAAATCTGGCACACAGACACCACTAAAAATCTGTGCCGAGCATCTAGGGTTGCTGAGTGGCGCTGGAAGAAAATGCACTCACAAGAATACTACACAGCATTCAAACAAGCACTTCTCAAATTCAATTCAGCACTCACCACCACTAAACAGAATTACTTCATTACCCTCATATCCTCTTTGTCCCACAACCCCAGGCAGTTATGCAACACATTTAACTCCCTCCTCTGCCCCCCCACTGCCCCCTCTTACTTCTCGTATCTCAGAAGACTTTGCAACACACTTCACCAACAAGATCGATCAGATCAGACAAATATTTGCTACCCAACCACCACAACCCCCATGTATACCAGACCACTCCCCTCCCCCACTAACCCTCATCCCCCCATCATTAAGGAGAACTTGCACACCTACTTTCAGATTGCACCTCACCACTTGTGCACTGGACCCCATCCCACTTCCTCCCCATCCTCACCATCACACTTATCCCAACCTTAACCGACCTCTTCAACCAATCAATGACTTCTGGTACCTTTCCTTTTGCTTTCAAACATGCAACAATTACACCTATCTTAAAGAAGATATTTCTGGACCCCACTTCTATATCCAGCTACCGGACCATATCCATACTCCCGTTTTCTTCCAAATTTCTCGAAAAGCATGTTCACACTGTACTCTCATCTCACCTCTCATCAAACACTCTCTTCAACAATGTTCAATCTGGCTTCCACCCCCACCACTCCACTGAAACTGCCCTGACTAAAATTACTAATGACTTACCTGTCCTCTGCATTTGACACAGTCGACCACTGTCTGCTATTACAGATCCTCTCTTCCATTGGCATCAGACTTTGCCCTCTCCTGGATCTCATCCTACCTTTCCAACCCCACATTTAGCGTCACCCACTCCCACATGACCTCCTCACCCATCCTCTCTCTGTTGGGGTCCCTCAAGGCTCTGTCCTGAGTCTCCCCTTTTTTTCAATCTATACCCTTGGTCTGGGACAACTCATAAAGTCCCATGGCTTCCAGTATCACCTGTACGCTGATGACACTCAGATCTATCTCTCTGACACTGATGTCACCTCTTTCCTGTCCAAAATCCCAGAGTGTCTATCAGCATATCCTCCTTCTTCTCGTCTCGTTCCTAAAACTCAATGTAGACATAACTGAACCATCATCTTTCCTCCATCTCACACACCACCCTTACCAGATCTATCTGTCACAATAAATTACACCACACTTTTCCCTGTACGTGAAGTCCGCTGCCTCGAAGAAACCCTTGACTCTGTGCTGTCCTTCAAACCGCACATCCAAGCCCTTGCCACTTCCTGCCGCCTCCAAATCAAAGATATTTCCAGAATTCGTCCCTTCCTCAACCCTCAATCTCCTAAACTACTAGTGCATGCCCTCATAATCTCCCGTCTCGACTACTGCAACCTCCTCCTCTGTGGCCTCCCTGCTAACACTCTTGCACCTCTCCATCTGTCCTTAACTTTGCTGCCCGACTTATCCACCTCTTTTCCTCGCTATTCATCTACTTGTCCCTTCTGCAAATCCCTCCACTGGCTCCCAATTCCCCAGCTTATCCAATTCAAACTACTAACATTGACTTACAAAGCTATCCACAATTTCCCCCCCCCCATATATCTCTGAACTAATCTCCCGATATCATCCAACTTGTAATATTCGATCCTCCCAAGACCTCCTCCTTTCCTCCACACTTGTACGTTCCTCATCTAACTGCCTGCAAGACTTTACCCGAGCATCCCTCATTCTCTGAAATTCTGCACCCCAAAACGTCTGAATGTCCCCCACACTTGGAACTTTCAAGTGGAACCTGAAAACCCATCTCTTCAGAACACTTAGAGCCTGCAATGACCACAGTGCCACCTCACTACCACTGGACCTGGCGCTCCACCACCACTGGACCCGGTGTTCCACTGCCACTGTACCTGGCACTCCACCACCACTGGACTCGGAGCTCCATCACCACCAGAGCAGACCCAACCTACTGTCTCTCTCCCCATTGAATGGGGAAGAATGTAAACCCGCAAGGGCAGGGTCCTCTATCCCTACTGTACCAGTCTGTCACTGTTATTTTATTTATTGTATTTTTAACTTGCTTGTATGTAACCCCTTCTCATGTAGAGCACCATCTATCAATGGTGCTCTATAAATAAATAATAATAATATTTTGAAATTGCCAACCTACGACATATCAAAAACTTGTTACCACATTCCCAACATGTGAGAATTACAGGCATCATCTCAGAGCCTAAACTGAGATGTTTAAGACATCATGAGATGATTAACAAATTTCAGGCAAGGGCCACAACCACTGCTCTTACTGACTCCTGCATCGATACTTCCAACCAGAGAAGATCAATTGGACCCTTTGTGGCATGCAATAACACCTACTATCCGTTTCATAACCATTTCAAGAGCATTATTACGAAACATTGGCCACTCCAGGGTCAGGCATACCTCCCGGATACCAGAATTCACAAGACCAGCCCTCTTTCGTCACAAACAGTATAAAAATCTCAAAGACCAAATAGTAAGAGCAGATATAAGCTCAGCCAGGAATAAACCCAGACAGATCTTCCTTGCCACTCAATGTCAGGGTAACTACCTATGTTAAGGTGTCATCAATGTTCAAATATGGTAAAAGGCAATACTTTACCCATCACTACACGGGCAAACAATTTCCGATCTGAAACCTCTTCTCCTGTTACTCAAGCTATGTAGTCTATTTAATGAAATATCCCTGTGATGTAGGAAATTTTGGAAAAACACCTAACATATCTAAGGCAGGATTAGCAAACATATGTTCACCATCAGATGTGGACATACAATTTTACTAATACCACAGCACTTCATTGAGCATGGTCACACAATATCCCAACTTCGTTTTCAAGTGATTGAACATGTGCCAGAGGGGTGGAATACAATCGGGAAACTCAAAGAGAGGGAAAAATTCTGGATACACACCCTCCAGACGTTATCGCCTAATGGTCTAAATGTATAATCTGAAATCCAATAACTGTTTGTACCACTATTATTCTCCTATAGGTTACGGTAACATGAGGTCTTTCTTACCTGTTTATTTCACGCACCATATATACTTCTTCCCAATTTGACTTGATTCATATATCTGTTTTTACTTTTTCTTTAATCGTCCCATTGTTTATATCTGATTCTGAAAAGATACCTCTTTGGCATTCTACGTTGGTCTGCCCTTATAGCCCAATTAGAGAATATATCTCCAGTAGTATCATGCATATTCTTCATAAGGGGGACATTCCCTATTATTCCATTATCCTATTTTATAAATGAACAAAATGTTCTAGTTAATATATATGCACGCTTCTTAGAATTTTTCTCTTCTCTCTGCAGATGACCTATTAATCATGTCTGAATGGCTCCACGATCAATTGAGCACCACTTATAGGTTGGAAATACAAATCTTCATAGTAAAGCACTATAGTTCTCATGGCGCATGCACCTCATGCGTTCCACGGTGGCTTCCTGCGTTCAAAAGACAGGAAGCAGGAAGTCACCATCTTGACTACTTGATTACTTTTATGTTGATTTTTCACTTTATTGGATGAATCTAATACCACATTTTATGTTTCTCTATCTTTGTATAATATATACAGTAGTATCAGTCGAACTGAGTAAGGTAATGTTGCCAAAGCGTATTACAACAGACTGATGTTCTTGTTTGCAAATAAAACTTAATTAATTTTCTGATGACTTCTGTTTCATACTTTAATAATTTTGTGTGTCAGGGTTACACCAATAGACTGTTTTTATTTTTGCTTCAGAGTACCAACCCTATGAGTGAGCCAGGTTCTCCTCATATTTATACCAGTTACTCATCTTCATATTCCTGATCAATCTTGAATCTTGAAGTACTTGACCAGGCCCTGCTCCATGCATCCATAATGCACCATGATAAAAATGTTAACTCAGGGGAACAAATGTCCTTTGTCCTGGTGTATGCCCCTAATTTGAGCTGTTTTGGGAGTCTTTGACCCTTTTAAGGTGTTTTCTATGCTCTTCATTTTGCCTCCCATTGATTTAAATGGAGTTCAGAAGTCTTGTGATCAGTTCGCTGGTCTCTTTGCCGAACATATGCCAATTCAGTAAACCGATCCCAAACTTCAAAAGGTTTTCTCATCGCTGTCTTCTATTTCACAACTTCTTTTGTATTTTAGTCTAGTTTTCGTTAAATATTGACATAGTGTAATCTGTATTGTGCTATTGTTTATCAGAGACCATGATTACCTGAGTTAAAGATCTCCTAAGAATTGTTTGTTTATTATGTCCATTTTTCTTCCACTGATAGAAATTGAAGAGTGTACATGTTTTTCACATGTTGCTGTCTTTTTTATCCAGGGCTATACTTATACGTCTAGGTAAGATTACACACCAGCTTCCATGATTTTTCATCAATATCCTAATCACATTCACTTCAAAAAGAAGCAATGGAAGGCTTTTATGATAAAGTCTGATAATTAGGGAACTAAATTAACTTCCAGAGGAGAAAGAAAATGTTGTGGCATTATTGAATACAATCCACATAAAAGCAACGTGAAACTGTTCGTAGCGCATCCAAGCATCCAGCTCAATTAATTGAAAGGACGCCTCAAAAGACCTTATTGTATAAACTACATGATACACAAACTTTTATATATATATATATATATATATATATATATACATATATATATATTTATATTTAACGTATATTGAAGATGACATCTAGTCTACAAATTGCTATTCACCAAAGAACACAGTTTTAGCTTTTGTGTACCAAAACACTAGGGAGGGAATACAAACCTCGCAACGTGCGCTGAGGTTTCATCAGTTTTAAGGTCTTGGATATATTCAAAAGATCATCAACTTTCTAAAGTTTAGAATTTTAACTGTTTTATGGCATATATTATCACAGTTTGGCATTTATTCATTGCAGTCTAAAACAATAAACTATACACTCTAGCCCAGTCGAAGCAGATTCCAACCACCCTTTTGTTTGTACCCTATAATCAGACAATATGTCTGTCAGTCCCACTGCTTAAGCACCCATTTAGTAAGGGTATACCCTTGGTGTATACCTGATAAAGAAGCTTACAATACAATTATCCTCACACTTGCCTATATGGTTCTGTAATTATTAGCTGCATTTAGCAGTCTAGGTTTTCTGTAACCCTCAGTAAAATCTACTGATTTATCCAAGAGTAAGAAATGTTCTAAACTAAAGGGAAAAACAGTTTTTACATAACCTGTTGAATCAACTCCACTTCAGTTGTCCTTGTCAGGCTGGGGTCACACATAGAAGTCCGTTTTTGGAAGTGATTTTCACCACCAATCTGTTTTTATAGGGTGCTTTTTGAGCCTCCTGCACCCCTGAACGTTTTTAGACTTAGTCAGTTTTTCATTAAAAACGCATATGTGTTAACACATGCGTTAACGCAGGTGCCTATATGTGCCATGCGTTAACGCATGCATTTCCCATAGGGCCCCATGTTAAAAAAACGCATGCGTTTTTTAACTGATGCCAAAAAACGTTGCTAGCAACGTTTTTGGCTCAAAAACGGACAGAGCAAGGTTCTGAGGTCCAGAAAAAAACGGACAGGGTGTTTATTACATCCAATCCGTTTTTCTGTCAGTTTTTGGACTTAGAAAAAAAAAATGACAAAAATGAAGCCAATAACGGACCAAGGGCTTATGTGTGACCCCAGCCTCAGTCTTGCAGTATTAATATTCTATAAACAATTCATGTGACAACAATCACAATTTACTGGCTTCATACATGACAATTGCATATATGGGACTGCTAATGCTAGTGAAGATTGGGTACAGTGATTATCTGACTAATAGTGATGGGCGAATCCTAAATTACTCGGAATCGCTTGACTCTAGCGAGTCCGAGCACAGGACTCGCTACTCGTTGCGAGTCTAGCGAGTCCAATGTTAATGAATGGGGAAGCGAGTAATAGCGAGTAGTGTGAGATTTACAAATCGCAGATGTGCCTGAAGCAATCCTAGTTTTGTCATTTATTTGCATTGCTCGTTTACTTTGTAAGTAATCGCTGACTCGCACAGATAAGATCCTGTCTCCTCTGTACAGGCTGCCAGCTCCAGGGTCCTAGAGCCCGCCTGCTGCCTGATGTAGCAGTGCTGAGATTGTTCTCAGTCTGCTCATTCCCTGTGTACAGACATGAATGTCTGTGCACAGAGATGATGTAGCAGAGCTGAGATTGTTCTCAGTCTGCTCATTCCCTGTGTACAGACATGAATGTCTGTGCACAGAGATGATGTAGCAGAGCTGAGATTGTTCTCAGTCTGCTTATTCCCTGTGCATAGACATCTATATTTATGCACAGGGGATGTAGCAGAGAGGACATCGCGTTTTGGACTGCGTCGGACGGAAGAGGATTTTTTTAATTAAAGATGGAGTCCCTAATGGCTTTTTTTTTTATTTCTAATGAAAAATTTTCCTTGTGTTGTGTTTTTTTTAAAACAATTTAATAGAAATTCATGGCAGTCATGTCTAATATTGGCGTGACCGCCATAAATTTCGGGCTTAGGGTCAGCTGATAATACAAAGCTGGCCCTAACCTCTGTTACCCAGCGTGCCACCGCTACCAGGGCCGCTGGAAGAGCGGGGTTCAGCGCCAGAGGATGGCGCTTCAATGAACGCGCCATCTTCTGGGGCGGCTGCGGGCTGCAATTTGCAGCGGGGGGTGCCCAGAAAGCTCGGGCATCCCTGCGCTGCGGATTCCAGCCCCCAGCTGCTTAGCTGTACCTGGCTAGACATAGAAATTGCGCGGAGCCCCACGCATTTTTTTTTAATTATTTCATGAAATTCTGAGATTCTGACTCTGACTCTGAGACTCTGACTCTGAAATTCATGAAATAATAAAAAAAAAATGCGTGGGGCTCCGCGCAATTTCTATGTCTAGCCAGGTACAGCTAAGCAGCTGGGGGCTGGAATCCGCAGCGCAGGGATGCCCAAGCTTTCTGGGCACCCCCCGCTGCAAATTGCAGCCCGCAGCCGCCCCAGAAGATGGCGCGTTCATTGAAGCGCCATCCTCTGGCGCTGAACCCCGCTCTTCCAGCGGCCCTGGTAGCGGTGGCACGCTGGGTAATAAAGAGGTTAGGGCCAGCTTTGTATTATCAGCTGGCCCTAAGCCCGAAATTTATGGCGGTCACGCCAATATTAGACATGACCGCCATGAATTTCTATTAAATTGTTTTAAAAAAAACACAACACAAGGAAAATTTTTTATTAGAAATAAAAAAAAAAGCCATTAGGGACTCCATCTTTAATTAAAAAAATCCTCTTCCGTCCGACGCAGTCCAAAACGCGATGTCCTCTCTGCTACATCCCCTGTGCATATATAGATGTCTATGCACAGGGAATAAGCAGACTGAGAACAATCTCAGCTCTGCTACATCATCTCTGTGCACAGACATTCATGTCTGTACACAGGGAATGAGCAGACTGAGAACAATCTCAGCACTGCTACATCATCTCTGTGCACAGACATTCATGTCTGTACACAGGGAATGAGCAGACTGAGAACAATCTCAGCTCTGCTACATCATCTCTGTGCACAGACATTCATGTCTGTACACAGGGAATGAGCAGACTGAGAACAATCTCAGCACTGCTACATCATCTCTGTGCACAGACATTCATGTCTGTACACAGGGAATGAGCAGACTGAGAACAATCTCAGCACTGCTACATAATGTCTGTGAGCAGGCGGGCTCTAGGACCCTGGAGCTGCACAGAGAAGACAGCTGGACTCGGCTCGCAAAGAAACAGCAGTTATCTGCGAGTTTCCCTGCTATCACTGGCACAGTAGCCAGTGATTACTCGCAGAGTCTAATGCAAACAATGACAATCCAAGTTTTGTCAGCGTTTCTGACAAAACTAGGATTGATATTGATTTGCATTGGACTCGTAATCACTGGGAAACTCGCAGAGTACCGAGTCCTGCGAGTCCCTTACTACTCGCCGAGTAACGAGTCCTAGCGAGTAGATTCGCCCATCCCTACTGACTAATAGATTGGATGTTTTTACTGCAGAACCAATGATGACCACTAGAGCGCCGTTGCTGGAGAAGCTGGAGATTCAATGGGTAATAATTGGTTACTTCTTAATTTTATAACATTCATGTTTTTGATCAAGGTTTATAAAATACCAGAAACCCCTTTTAAAGAATACATTTAAGTAATTATATTTAAATTGTTACATTCTATGTCATAAATTAAACATTACTTTATGACATAAGGCTGACTAATCCATTTAAAGCCTAGAGTTGTTCAGCCTGTGCGCATAGCGTTAACATAATGTAATGCTGTGCTCAGCCTGCATATTCATTACTATGGTTATCAGTAAACAAGCGCAGTCGGCTGCTTCACTCAGAAAGACCGGATATGTTCTTTTGTTTCCATGTGCACTCAGCAAAAGCACAAATCCAGTCCTTCTAAGTGAAGCTACCGGCTGCGCTTGTTTACTGATAACCATAGTGATGAATATGCAGGTTGAGCACAGCGTTACATTACATTAACGCTATGCGCTCGGCTGAAAAATTCGAGGTTTTAAAGGGATTCGTCAGCCTTATGGCTGATGCTGGTGTGACTCCAGCCTAACAGCCGGCAATTATGCAGTATGTATGTTCTCTGCATGATCATGACTAGTGGGCACGGCCTCGCTCAATACAAGTATATGGAGGAGATGCAACTGACTTGTGAGAGTGACCGTCTAGTGGGCACAGATTTGCTCCATACCTTGTATAGCGCGAGGCTGTGCCCTCTAGTCGAGGACTCTGGCTGGGAACAATCATACTGCAAAAGAGCGGCCTGTTCCAGGTTTAGAAACTGCAAATCTTCACAGCGAACAGTGAGGCCATTGGGAGGATTAATAAGTCACAGAGAGTACCTGCGAAATTATCAGCTTTGACCAGACAACCCCTTTAAGCATATAGACTTGAGATTTTCATTGTGAGAAAAACACTTTTACTTCTCAGATTCCAGCAATATAACTTTACTTATCTATTTGCTCAGGAGCTAGAAATGGGCTTTATTTATTATAAACTAATTTACTGTATAACTGGCTGGGAACATTCCATAGATGGTTATTTGTAACATCAAGGAAAAAAATATTTAAGGGTCAATATGTTACATTCAATTCAAAAGTCATCACTTTAAACATTTGAACATTAATTTTTCTAAAACAAGTATCTCTGATGAAATGTGATTTTCTACTATCTTTAATACATCAGAATACGCAGGACAGAAGAACAGTAATTTCCAATTTATTTACAGACAAAATGTGGTACTGTTGGTCACCATGCAATTTACTATTTAATTTCCCTGAAATGGCTTTCACAATGACCTTTGAATGGGTAGTTTCTCTAAGTACAAGACACTTTGCTATACTTCATAGCCTTTTCTTTCCTCTGTTGTTCCTCTGTTGTCCTCTGTTGTAATATAGTATAATGGATATTTTTTTTTATAATTCTTGATAAACTGCTTGTGTATTGACAGATATATAAGAATAGCATTTATTTCTAAAGCAACCTTTGGTCACCTTTTAAGCAATAAGTGAAGATGTTAGAGACATTTTTCACTTAAAATAACATATTGAATCTCCATGATTTCATCACAGTGATGCTGCTGAAGACAGAAAATAAAATAAAAGTGGTATGTTCTCAAGAAAGCACATTGGAATTTTTGGGTTGCCATTAACCCTTTCATGACATTGGATGTATTGAAACATCCTGTTTTGCTGTACCATCCCAACCTAAGATGTACCAATGCGTTCTGGTGCTCATGTAAGGCACAGGAGCAGTGCCCATGTGATTGCTGCCAGGAGCTCTGCTTTTGTAACTGCAGTGCCCTGGCTCTCACATCTATTTAACCCCCTGAATTCTGCAATCAATAGCAATCACAGCATATCAGAGGCTTGGAGAGACGTTCCCTCCTCTCCCAAGAGATCGGGACCACCTCGATGTGATCAGCAATGGCAAAATATGGTGGTCATGACAATGTCATGACTACAGATGAGCAAACTTTCCCTGAGCTTGTTCGCTATTGTCAAATTCGGCATGAACATTGATGGTACGGTTTGTGATCAGGAAACCCAAGTAATTTGATTAGATAGGTAGAAGAACTTCTGTGATTGACGTTACACAGGTTGTTGAGTGCTGCTGCCAGTGTGCAGAAGTCTGGACATTAAAATGGAGAGAGGGTGGTGATTTTTGAGAATGTTGTGCATTACATGCCTTATTCACAGTGATATGTGATAATTTATGATTTATTTCTAAAACTATTAATTATGTTATTGTTTAATTATAACAATTTATTGCAAAATGGGAGGATAATGAAAGTGATTACTGCAAGGTAATATGTGGCTGTAAAATGGGGGAGTCATTCATAAATAAAATAAAGTGGTTGGAGAATGATAGATGATTATTGTAATGTTCTATCTACTCGAGGTTTCTGGAAGGCTGTTATTATTTCAGTAGTATGTTCTATCATAACCAGGGTAGATATGGTTTCTGTATGAATTGAATATTAGTTCCTGCTGCATAATTATCCCCTAAAGACTTCACATGGGCTTTCAGTGGTCATGTTAGCCCCTAGAAAAAAAAATGTTCATAATTAAAGATGAAGTGGTATAAGTTTAATGGAGCAGGTCTGATATGACCTTTGTCTGATGTGACATCATTTGAAGTGTGATATCTTTTAAGTAAAATAGCAGAAATATACCAAAATGTAATCCATGAATATATTCCTCCATGTTGTCATGTCTTAATCTGACAATCCACTTTTTCATCTGCTAATACGTTGCTTTAATCCTGTGTACCATACACCACATCAACACAATGCATTTTCATATCTGTCTTTCTGTATGCAGTGGTACATGGCTTTAATCCTGTGTAACATACTCCACATCAACTGAATGCATTTTCATAACTGTCTTTCTGTGTGGACTGGTACATGGCTTTAATCCTGTGCAAGATACTTCACATCAACTGAACACATTTTCAAATGTGTGTTTCTGTGTGCACTGGTACGTGGCTTTAATCCAATGTAACATAGGCTAGGGTCACACATGCCAATCCATTTTTTAGAGTGTTTATAAAAACAGGTCCGTTATTTTTAGGGTGTTTTTGAGCCTCCTGTGCAAAAAAAGTATGCAAAAACGGATCCGTTTTTTAAGACACCAAAAAAATGAATCCGGTTTTCCATCGGGCCCCATGTTAAAAAACTGATCTTTTTACCGCACCCAAAAATATTGCTAGCAATGTTTATGGGTAAAAAACGCTCCTAGCAATATTTTTGGGTGCAGAAAAAATGGATAGCGTTTTTTAACATATACTGTATATACTCGTGTATAAGCCGAGTTTTTCAGCACAAAAAATGTGCTGAAAAGTCCCCCCTCGGCTTATACACGAGTCATAGGTGTATACAGTATACAGGCCACCCGCCCCCCATCAGTATACAGGCGCCATCCCCCATCAGTGGTATACAGGGCCCCCCCTTGCTGCCGCACACCTCTAAAGTAATACACATTATACCTATCCCTGTCGCTGTCGCCGCTCCTCCAGGTCTTCATGCTTCCTCCTCCGGCGCACAGGCAATGACATCATTGCCTGCGCCCGCCGGTCACAAGCAGGAAGAAGCATGAAGACCCGGAGGAGCGCGGTGTCACAGCGGAGACAGCGACAGGGATAAGTATAATGTGTATTACTTTACAGGTGTGCGGCAGCAAGGGGGGGCCCTGTATACCACTGATGGGGGGGGCGGCCTGTATACTACTGGGGCCTGTATACCACTGGGGCTGCTGTATATACTGCTGGGGCCTGTATATACCACTGGGGAGGCTGCTGTAATACTGCTGGGGCCTGTATATACTACTGGGGAGGCTGCTGTATACCACTGGAGCTGCTGTATATACTGTTGGGGCCTGTATATACCACTGGGGAGGCTGCTGTAATACTGCTGGGGCCTGTATATACCACTGGGGAGGCTGCTGTATAGTACTGGGGCTGCTGTATATACTGCTGGGGCCTGTATATACCAATGGGGAGGCTGCTGTAATACTGATGGGGCCTGTATATACCACTGGGGAGGCTGCTGTATACCACTGGGGCTGCTGTATATACTGCTGGGGCCTGTATATACCACTGGGGAGGCTGCTGTATACTACCACTGGGGAGGCTACTGTATACTACCACTGGGGGGGCCTGTATACCACTGGGGGGGCCTGTATACCACACTGCTGGGGGCTATATACCTGTGCTGGGGTCCACCCTCAGCTTATACACGAGTCAATAGGTTTTCCCAGGTTTTGGGGGCAAAAGTAGGGGGGTCGGCTTATACACGGGTCGGCTTATACATGAGTGTATACAGTAATCTGTTTTTTTGCATCAGTTTTTGGACTTTGAAAAAAAAAGTGCAAAATCTGATGCCAAAAAAACGAATCCAGGACTTATGTGTGACCCTAGCCATACTCATGTGCATATTCATATCTTTTTGTGCTAGTTCACAATTGCCCCTCTCTTTCAGTCTTGTTCCTTTTCCCTGTCCCTCTTAAAGTGAACCTGTCAGCTTGTTTATACCCCCCAGCTATCACTGTCTGTAGCTGCAGCTTTATAATACCAGTCTAATCATCCCTATCTGAGCTCATAGTGTAATGTGAAAGGTGAAAAAAAAGCATTAATACACTTACATTTCCTTAAGTAATGAAGTAGTCTCCAGCTTGTAGGATGGCAACTGTTTGGCAGGTTAATAGTTAAGATTTCAGCCTTATGTTAGAACATGTTGGGAGACCTGATGTGATGTCATAACCATGTGACTACAATAGGCAGAGCTAATTCCCCATAGAGCATAATAAGTTTACTTGCTTAACTCTGCCCACTATGGTCACATGATCGTTACATCACACAAGTCTTTTAGCCATGCAAGTTAATAGTGAGTTAACTATTATCCTGCCAGACAGCCTCATCAAAGGTATAAAGCATTCACTGATCTCAGGGAGACCAGTCCAAGAAAATACTGCGAGCAGCTGGCTAAAGCGCTCAACACAGTGAATTCCTAGGCGCATTGCCCCCTGGGAATTATGAATATGCAAAGAGATTCTGTGGAGCCTCAGTTAGGAGTATTTGAGACTCCTAACCGAGGCTCCACAGACACTATTTGCATCCTCAAAGGTATAGACTGAAATGTTAGTGTATAAATGCTTTTTTTCACCTTTCACATTACACTAGGAGCTCAGACAGGGATGATTAGAATAGTATTATAGAGCTACAGGGCAAGGCAGTGATACCTGGGAGGGGGGAGGGGCATAAACCAGCTGACAGGTTTCCTTTAAGCAGTCTAAATTTTATATTAACTGCAATTAATTATTCCCTACTATGAACTGTCCTCTTGCTCCCTCCTCCCTCTCCCTCACATGGATTTATTTTGTGGGCATATGAGTGATATATGTTTAATGGAGCAGGTCTGATATGACTTGAGCTGATGTAACATCAGTTGAAGTGTGATATCTTTAAAGTGTAATAGAAGAATTATACCAAAAATAGTCTAGAAATCAATCAGAAGGTAAGAGTAATCACTGTCTTCTAATTTTACTTTCCTTTCTTTTCTCATCCTGCTCCTTCACTATGCTCACATTTGCCCTCACCATTTTTGCTCCACTAATCCTCATTCTCCTTCGCTATCCTCTAACCTCTGCACCCTCGAACTAAATAATTTTCCCCCCTCTCTCTTGCCCCCCACCTCACTTCATCTGCAGACCTACTTCTTAACCTCAGACCTCTCTTACTAAAACATAATTCAAGCCGGTCACTCTCTTTCACCCACCTGCTTTCCCTTTATCTGCTTCTTCTCACTTCTGGTGACAAATTCCCCAATCCTGCCCCCCCACCTCATACATCCTAATAATCCTCACCCCTATCTTTCTCAAACTAAGATAAACTACCGCAATCCCTCAGACATTAAACCTGTTCCCCTTACCCCACACTCCTGCTTCCTATCTCTGGAGCACTTTGGAATGCCTGGACCATCTGCAACAAGCTCCATGTTATCCATGACCTCTTTACCTCCCACAACCTTTCCTTCCTGGCACTCACTGAGACATGACTGACACCCCTTGATACGGCCTCACCAGCTGCACTGAGTTATGGCTGCCTCCAGTTTACCCACACTCCTTGCTCTGGCAACAGACATGGCGGAGGAGTGGGTTTCCTTCTTTCTACAAACTCTCTTCTGTCCTCCATATCTTCAATCCACAATACAGACAGGACAATCGCTTTCTATAACACCACCCTCACATCAGCAATAGACCCGTCGCTCCTCTTGTGCATGGCAAAGTGCGACAAATCAATAGGCAACCTTGACAGTCTCACCAAAAAACTTCAACAAGCACCCAGGGTCATGAAACAGCATTGGAAGAAAACACACCTGCCAGATGACTTCACAGCTTTCAAACGAGCTATACTTGCCTTCAAATTAACCATCATCTATGCTAAACAGACCTACATCTAAAATCTTGTATCTTCCTTATATTGCAACCCCTAACAACTGTTCAGCACATTTAATTCTCTCCTCCACGCACCACTACCCCCCCTGAACCACCTCACCTCTGCTGAGGACTTTGGCACATAAAAAAATAAGATTAACCAGGCAAGACAAACGTTTACTGTCCCACCAACCAAAGCACTTAATATACCAGACTTCTGCTCTTGCCTCACAACCTTCCTCTCCAACAACACTGAAGGAGAACTTACTCATCTCCTCCAAATCACACCTCACCAATTGTGTACTTGACCCCATCCCTTTCCACTTTCTCTCAATCCTTTCTAATATGCTCATCCCAGCCCTACCTCAACTCTTCAACCTATCACTATCTTCTTGTACCTTCCCCTCTGCTTTCAAACATGCCACCATCACACCCATCCTCAAAAAGCTAAACCTTTACCCGACTGTTAAGCACACCTATCACCCCATTTTGCTGCTCACGTTTGCTTCCGAACTCTTTGAGCAGCATGTCCATGCTCAACTTTCCTCTCACCTCTTGTCTAACTCTTTCATTGACAGCCTCCAATTTGGTTTCTGCCACACCACTCCACCAAAACTGCCCTGACCAAAATTACTAACAACTTACAGCCAAAGCTAACAGACATTTCTCAATCCTTCTCCTTCTAGACCTGTCCTCTGCTTTCGACTCAGTAGACCTTTGCCTACTGCTACAGATTATTTCTTCCCTTGGCACCAAAGACCTCGGCCTATCCTGGATTGCCTCATACCTTTCTGAACGCACATTTAGCATTTCCCACTCCCACACTAACTCCTCATCCTGCCCACTCTCTGTTGGAGTCCCAAAAGGCTCAGTCCTGGGGCCCCTACTTTTCTCTATCTATATCCTTGGCGTAGGACAACTCATAAAGTCCCATGGCTTCCAGTACCAACTGTACGTGGAGAACACACAGATCTACCTCTCTGACCCAGATGTCAACTCTCTGCTGTCGAGAATCCCGGAGTATCTCTTGTCCATATCCTGCTTCTTCACTTCTCGCTTCCTAAAACTCTATGTAGACAAAACTGAACTCATCATCTTTCCTCCATCTTATGTATCATCCCTACCCAATCTATTATGGTAAACGGCATCACGCTCTCTCCCGCACCTGAAATCCACCGCCTCGGAGTAACTCTTGACTCTGCCCTGACCTTCAAACCACACATCCAAACTCTTGCCACCTCCTGTTGCATTCAGCTAAAAATATTTCAAGAATCTGTCCTTTCCTCAGCCCTCAATCTACTAAAACACTTATACATGCCCACATAATCTCCTGCCTTGATTACTGCAACATCCTCCTCTGTAGCCTCCCCATTAGCTCTCTTGTACCACTCCAATCTGTCCTGAACTCTGTTGTCCGACTAATCCACCTCTTTCCTCATTACTCCCCTCTACAAATCCATCCACTGGCGCCCAATTTCCCATCGAATCCAGTTCAAACTACTAACAATGACCTACAAATCTATCCACAACTTGTCCCCTCCTTGTATCTCTGAACTAATCTCCCAATAACTTCCCACACATAATCTTAGATCCTCCCAAGATCTCCAAATCTAATGCATGTGACGAAATGGACTCCTTCAATGTAGAACATATGATGATTTCTTATGTAACGCAGACAGTATTGCATTTTGGTTTGCAAACTTTCATGGGTTAAGTCCTTAAACTCTTACCAGACAGTATGTTGTAGATGACTGTGGTGTTTAGTTTACCATGGTAATGTAATTATCTAACTTGTTTGTCACAGAAGGCCAGAGAACTTAATTATGCTAATCGTCCATTGTATATTACCATGTGGATTGTGGACTCTATGTAAATGGATTCAGCTACCATTGTTTAATGTCATGGTTTGCAGACTCAATGTCTCCTACTAACATTCCATTGTATTACTGCTAGGTGCTGTATCAATCAGTATTTGGCTCTCCATGTCTGGACTGCAATACGACCAAAAATGGTTATATGAGGCTTGAGGTCCAGCCAATGAAAAGACAGTGTTATTCCACCAATCGTGCAGTCCCCAATATCCTACAATGAGGGCTGAGGGTATATAAGGAAGACTGTTCACTTTGACCAGCATTTGGATACAGGCAGCTAATCTAGGATCTTCGGGTCCGATTGACCAGCCATAACCCCGGCCTAGGCATTTTGGTGCTGACCAAGGGGATCAGAACCTGGACTATAAGACCACAAGGACTTCAGCATTGAATTATCGGATTCGGCTGTGATGACAAAGACGGCATAAGGAAGCCACGCAGGTTGGGACAATCCAGTCACCTGCCTACAGACTTTGCCGTGCTATATTCTAATCCCTGGGGAGCCAGCGGAAGGTGAGACTCTGTTGCCTGTTACATTGCTGTGTTTTTTTGGGGATGTGTTATATCCTGTTAACTGTTTGGGATCCAATAAAGTCTTACTATTGTGCTTCTCTCACCCTGTGTTGTCTGAGTAGTGTTCCGCCTATGGTTAAGGACCTCGGGCTTTCATTTGGGGATGAGCCCTGGTCCACGTTGCCTTTGAAAAGGTGGCTGGGCCTGCGGACAAGACCACCCACTGACCCCCGGGTCTCCACAATTCGTGGCAGCGGTGGGATACTACTCAGCCTGGTTTATCCAGGGGAGCTGCAGGCGACTGGTGTTCGTGGACACCGTCCAAGGGCTCAACAACCAGGGATGCATATAAGCAGCATACCCAGCAGGCCATAGGTGAGGCATTCAGGTTTCGGACATTGCCATGTCCAACCCCACCAGCTCAGCCATGGGACGAGGACTGGAGTGGAAGTACAGCTGCTATAAGAAACTGCAACTACAGGTGCATGTCAGTTCCAAGAAATCGAATTCAGGGACACTGACACATGGTCGGATTTGATCCAGAAATTGGTCCAGTGGCATGCCCAGAAGGATGCCGAGAATGCTGGGGACCCCACCAAGATTGACCCAAAGGAATTAAACTGTATGCCATATCATGGATCCAGTGACAATCTGAAAAGACACCAGTTCCAAGCCCTGAGACTGCAAGAAACAGATCCTGTCAACAACATGCCTGAGCAGGGAGAGGACAAGTTGGAGTTTATGGACAACATCACTATCCCTGTTGCTTTGGAGACTGACTAGGAAGTTGTTGATGCGGGATTTGTGAGAAGCCTTCCCACACCTGTTGTTTCAGGGGCTAACCAGGAGGAGGTTGAAGTGGGGCTCATGGATGGCCCCCCACATCTGTTGTTTTGCAAGCTGACCCAGGACAAGGACTATCCAGCCAGTTTGTCACAGCCATCACCCACATCCAGGAAGCCAAGCAGCACCCTGATGTGGATCTTGCTACCACACCTTCAGAGACGAATCCATGTTCCCAGCCCCATCATTCTCCTCTAAGCCATCAACAGTGAGTAAACCTACACAGACTGTGGTCATTGACTGGGGGAAAATTGATAGCCAGTAGTTTATGGGAGCCCAACTCCTGAATCCCATTTTACTGCTTGTCCACAATATGTCTGCCTATCCAGCGGGAGGTAATCTAGGGGAGGTGTATAGATGCAAGCCTCGATTGCTGACTTCACCATTAAAAAAGACAATGCCGCCCAGAGGAGAAGGATGACCAGAGACTTATTACATTTGACTGCCCTGTCTGGTTACATACGAAGGGGGAGGTATGTGACGAAATGGACTCCTTCGATGTAGAACATATGATGATTTCTTATGTAACCCAGACAGTATTGTATTTTGGTTTGCAAACTTTCATGGGTTAAGTCCTTAAACTCTAACCAGACAGTATTTTGTAGATGACTGTGGTGTTTAATTTAGCATGGTAATGTAATTATCTAACTTGTTTGTCATAGAAGGCCAGAGAACTTAATTATGCTAATCGTCCAATGTATGTTACCATGTGGATCGCTGACTCTATGTAAATGGCTTCAGCTACCATTGTTTAATGTCATGGTTTGCATACTCAATGTCTCCTACTAACATTCTATTGTATTACTGCTAGGTGCTGTATCAATCAGTATTTGGCTCTCCATGTCTGGACTGCAATACGACCAAAAATGGTTATATGAGGCTCGAGCTCCAGCCAATGAAAAGACAATGTTATTCCACCAATCGTGCAGTCCCCAATATCCTGCAATGAGCACTGAGGGTATATAAGGAAGACTGTTCACTTTGACCAGCAGTTGGATACAGGCAGCTAATCTAGGATCTTCGGGTCCGATTGGCAAGCCATAACCCCAGGCCTAGGCATTTCAGTGCCGACCAAGGAGATCAGAACCTGGACTATAAAACCACAAGGACTTCAGCATCAAATTATCGAATTCGGCTGTGGTGACAAAGACTGCATAAGGAAGCCACGCAGGTTGGGACAATCCAGTTACCTGCCTACAGACTTTGCCGTGCTGACTGAGCTTCCTAAATCTGGCATTATTTCTTTCTCAGTGGGTGCCTGCTAAAAGCAGGGTGCCACTGGTTTGGAGTAAATAGCCCTGGTAGATCTGAGGCACGAAGATTCTAAACCCTGGTGAGCCAGCGGAAGGGTAAGACTCTTATGCCTGTTACATTGTTGTGTTTTGCTGGTTATGTATTATATGTGTTATATGCTGTTAACTGTTGGGGATCCAAGAAAGGCTTACTATTGTGGTTCCCTCACCCTATGTTGTCTGAGTAATGTTCCGCCCATGGTTAAGGAGCTCGGGCGTTCAGTCGGGGATGAGCCCTGGTCCTCGTTGTCTTTGTAAATGCAGCTGGGCCTGCGGACAAGAGCACCCATTGACCCCCGGGTCTCCACAATCCACACTTACTCATTCCGCACACAACTGCTTCCAAGATTTCTCCTGAATATCCCCCTTCCTCTGGAATTCTGCGCCCCATCACGTCTGATTATCCACCTTGTTCGGATCCTTGAAACAGATCCTGAAAACCCATCTCTTCAGGAAAGCTTACAACCTGCAATGACCATTCTGCCTCCTCATCAGGAGCTGCCGCCTCACCACCATCAGAGCTGCTGCCTCACCACCACCAGAGCTTCTGCACCCCTGACCTTCTGTCTCTTCCCCATTATCCAGTAGATTATAAATCTGTAAAGACAGGGTACTTTCCCCTCTGTACCAGTCTGTCATAGTTAAATTGTATACTGTAAACCAGGGGTCTCAAACACGCGGCCCGAGGGCCGCATGCGGCCCCTGGGGCTTCACTATGCGGCCCGCGGCACCTTGGACAACTTAATGATGCATCACCCCAGTGCAGGGGGTCGCTGCTGTCCCCGCTGTGTTTTGACTTCTGCCCCCGGCACTAACAAACTCTGCCACTCAGCAAGATCAATGCAAGCTGCCAGCCAATGAGAGGTCCGCAGGTGGTGGCGGAATATGACGTCACATGCGGGCCTCTAGCTGGCAGATTGCATTGATCTTGCTGAGCAACAGAGCTTGTCTGAGCGGCGGCTGGAGGAAGTCATAGCACAGCGGAGGCTGGAAGTCAGCACAGCGGGGACCGCAGCAGCCCCCTGCACTGGAGCGGTGCATCATTAAAGTGAGAAAAGTGAGTGTGTGTGAGAAGGTGTGTGTGAGAGGGTGAGTATGTGAGGATGTGTGTGTGAGGTGTGTGTGAGTTTGTGTATGTATGAGTGTGTGAGTGTGTATGAGGATGTGTGTGTGTGTGTGTGTGTATATGAGGGTGTGTGTGTGTGTGTGAGAGAGAGTATGTGTGTGTGTGTGGGTTTGTGTGTGAGGGTGTGTGAGAGTGTGTAAAAAGAAGGTAAAACAGGATGGGGGCATCACTCTAAAAATAGATCAGGATGGGGGACATCAGTACAAAAGGGGACCAGGATGTGAGACCTCACTAAAAAAGGGGTCCAGGATGGGGAACATCACTACTAAAGGGGATCGGGATGGGGGACATCACTACTAAGGGGGATCGGGATGGGGACATCACTACTAAAGGGGGGATCGGGATGGGGGACATCACCACTAAGGGGGATCGGGATGGGGGACATCACTACTAAGGGGGATCGGGATGGGGGACATCACTACTAAGGGGGATCAGGATGGGGAACATCACTAGAAAAGGGGATCAGGATGGGGAACATCACTAGAAAAGGGGATCAGGATGGGGACATCACTAGAAAAGGGGATCAGGATGGGGGACATTACTAGAAAAGGGGATCAGGATGGGGACATTACTAAAAAAGGGAATCAGGATGGGGGACATCAGTAGAAAAGGACATTACTACAGGATGGGGACATTACTACAAGAAGGGGATCAGGATTTGTACTTTACTACATTGAGCAAAAAATTCTGGTATTACTAAAAATATCACTTAGTACTACAAGGGATGCGGCCCCCCGCTATAAATGTTTTTCTATGTGCGGCCCACCAACCCAGCTGAGTTTGAGACCCCTGCTGTAAACAATCTATATAATTTTATATGTAACCCTTTCTCATGTACCGCACTATAGAATTAATGGTGCAATATAAATAATAATAATAATAATAATAATAATAATTATAAAGATGACCAGATCTTTAAAAATTTGATTCAGCCAAATTGAATGGATTTTTGCAGGACACTTGATTTGCAGCAAAATTATTTTTTTCACATTAAATGTTCTTTATTATATTCTGCGGTTTCCAAAGACCCAAGAGCATAATAAATGTAAGATGTGATGTATCAATCAAAGGGAAAAAAATATATGCACTGCTGCTTGCGGTCCGCTATCCTATCCATATTGCTGCCTTTTCATTCTCCTGCTGCAAGATGCATCTTCTGACCTATTCAGTCTAGTTGAAGACTTCTGGCTGACAGCAGGCCTCAGAGATCACTGTGCATCCCAAGTCTGTAACGTCACTACACAAAATACACAGTGACCTTCAAGGACAAGTGAGCAGTTAGGAGAATATATGTTTTGTTTTTTTTAATAAACTAGCCAGCCATCTATGGTTCAGCAAAATGTGAAACAGCTGGCCACCATTTAGTTAAATGCATGCAAAGCAAATTTACAAAAACCCCTATTATCAGAAATGGTAATTTAATTCTACCTAAATAAATTTGATCATCTCTTTAGATAACATCAGCCTCTCAAGTCTAATGCTTATACAAGTTTGTAGAGACTGCCGGGATTAAGCTCTGGCAAAATTAAGAGACCACTGCATAGTTTTCTAAAGATCACCATTTCTACATGTCTGACAGCCATTCCATTCCAATGTCAGTTGAATTCCAACCAAAGTACACCTCATTCTACCTAAAAGGAACCTGTCAGCTTGTTCTACCCCCTAACCTCTCACTACCTGTCCCTGCACCTTGGTAGCTGATCCCTAGCCATAACTGTCTGAGCTAAACGTGTCCTACAAAGATTAAGAAAAATGCTATATAACTTAAAAGCAGTCTCTATCCGAAGAGTGGAAAGGAAGGCTCCGGGGCATCATTCTTCCCTCCTTTCAGGCTCCTAGCACGCTCCGCTGGGTGTCCTCATTCTTTGAGATGTGCCACCTCTTTTTGAAATTCCTGCCTCTTTTGTAACTATGATGCGCCTTGCCGAAAAGTTATATCCTGCCCATATATATGCATACATGTATGCACCGGCTTGTATCATAGAAATCTGGAAGAAGGAGGAGCAAAATTTCAATCAGGGCTCTCTCCTGAATGAATGATTACGCCCATAGGGGCATAGTTGCAGCAGCGAGGTGGGGGGAGAGCGGACCTGGAGAGACCACCCACGTTACTGCCAGCCACTTGTCATGGATCATGTAAGTTTATAAAGAGATATATTTAACTATTATAAATCATTATTAAGTCAGTCAAGGATGGATAGCAAAGTTGTAGGAAGCTGCAGGGATAGGTAGTTATAGATTAGGGGGGTTAAACTACATGACAGTTTCCCCTTAAACTCAGTCTATGTTCAGTTAGACTGATTGACACCACCACATTTTCCCTCTTTCCAGTTACTGCTAAAATCTCATGATGCTGAGTAAAAGCGGCAGCAGTCAGTCAGGTAGGGTAGATGGTGACTGAATTCAGTTGATGCTGAAGTATCTCTCTGCATAGCAGAAGGGATCGGCACTGAGGCTCCTTTGGGGGCAGTGTAAAATAAAGAAAAAAAAAAAGTTTGTAAAATATGAAAAAAAGAAAAAACATTACATTTCATATCACCCCCCTTTTGACCCATTGAAAGAGAACTATAAAAAATACACATATTGGGTATTGCCACGTTCAGAAATGCCCAATCTATCAAAATCTAAAATTAATTAATGAGATCGAAAAACTGCGTAACAGAAAAAAAAGAAGAAATGCCAAAATTATATAGCAATAAAATGCAATAATAATCAAAACAGTGCATCTACCCAAAAACGGTATCATTAGAAATGTCAGCTCAGGATGCAAAAAATAATCTATCACACAGCCCCAGATCGCCAAGGAATTAGAATGCTATGGTTTGCAAGAATATGGCGCAAAAGCGTAATTCTTTTTCTTTGAAAATTTCAGAATTTTTTTGCACCACTTAGATACCAGTAAAAGCATAAAAGCATACAAGTTTAGTATCTATAAACTCGTACTGACCTGAGGCATCACACAGACACGTCAGTTTTACCATATGGTGAACATGCTGAATAAAGAACCCAAAATACAAACGTGTATTTGCACTTTTTTTGTAATCTTATTGCACTTGGAATGTTTTCATGTTTCCTGTACATTATATGGTAAAATAAATTATGTAAGTCAAAAATTTTACTCGTCCCGCATAAACAAACCCTCATATGACTAAATTGAATAAAAAATTAAAAAGTTATGGCTCTTGGAAGAAGGGCAGGGAATAACGAAAAATGGAAGACGAAAACTTGCCCAGGTGTGAAGGGGTTAACTTTGAGATGTTGCAGATCCTGCTGTTCTATTGGCAAAATGTAGGATGGGAAAATATGAAGCAAGGGAAAATATGAATATTATTGAGACGTGTTTCCTACTTCTGATTTATTAATGTTTATTTTTTGTGTTTGGTGGAATTCCTTCGGTGCTAAGTTTTTTCAAGTTGTGTGAGCAGAGCACACATTGTTAGAACACAGATTTCCTTTCACTACAAGAAAATGGAACTTTATTTTGCGATCACAGAAAGCCATACAACATGATATTCTTTGCAAAAACGCCATTGTACTATGAGTTTTGTCCTTCTCTATATCACCATATGACATTTCAGTTGTAAGTGCAATTTACTGGGTAACAAGTGTCAATTCATCATTGGAATTATTGTAAATTCAGTGCATTACTGTCCTAATGCCCAATGTATCTGGCAAGAATCTAACTTATTAAGGTCATTATGCTACTTTCATTCTTTTTCTCTTTTTTTCTTGACACTGGTAACCTTTAAACAGAATTTTTCTCCTATATCCATTTTACTTTCCCTTCTGTATATTGGACACGACTTAGTTCCATATTAAGTCATCCTTCATTTTTTGTGGCATATTATTTTGCCATATTTTTTACTCATTAATTTAACATACCGTATATACTCGTGTATAAGTCCCCCCCTCGGCTTATACACGGGTCAATACGGTATGTGGTGTGTGGGGGCTGTGTCCCGGGTGCTGGGGAGGCTGGAGGAGGTGGGGGGAGGCTGCAGACTGAGCGGCCCGTCACGTGGTGCCGCTCATTAGATATGCACGGCTCCCCCCGCCCATCACAGCGGCAGGGGGAGCCGTGCATACAGCCCCCAGTGGTAGTATAAAAGCAGCCCCCCCCCCGCTGAATTACTCGCCCCCCACACTGTGCAGAGCCCCCCCCACTGCATTACTAGCCCCCCACACTGTGCAGAGCCCCCCCGCTACATTACTCACCCCCCCATACTGTGCAGAGCCCCCCCCGCTGCATTACTCACCCCCCCATACTGTGCAGAGCCCGCCCGCTGCATTACTCCCCCCCCCCCGCTGCATTATCTTACCCTCCACCGTCTTCATCACCGCGGGCCCTCACGTCCATCCTCGTGTGTTCCGGGTCTCATGTGACCCGGCGCGATGACGTGATCCCACTGCGACCGCCGGGTCACATGAGACCGGGAACGCAGCGCGCGAGGATGGACGTGAGGGCCCGCGGTGATGAAGACGGTGGAGGGTAAGATAATGCAGCGGGGGGGCTCTGCACAGTATGGGGGGTGAGTAATGCAGCGGGGGGGCTCTGCACAGTATGGGGGGTGAGTAACGCAGCGGGGGGGGCTTTGCACAGTGTGGGGGGCTCTGCACAGTATGGGTGGCGAGTACTGGGGGCCTGCTGTATACTACTTGGGGCCTGCTGTATACTACTGGGGGCCTGCTGTATACTACTGGGGGCCTGCTGTATACTACTGGGGGCCTGCTGTATACTACTTGGGGCCTGCTGTATACTACTGGGGGCCTGCTGTATACTACTGGGGGCCTGCTGTATACTACTTGGGGCCTGCTGTATACTACTGGGGGCCTGCTGTATACTACTGGGGGCCTGCTGTATACTACTGGGGGCCTGCTGTATACTTGGGGCCTGCTGTATACTACTTGGGGCCTGTTGTATACTACTTGGGGCCTGCTGTATACTACTGGGGGCCTGCTGTATACTACTGGGGGCCTGCTGTATACTACTGGGGGCCTGCTGTATACTACTTGGGACCTGCTGTATACTACTTGGGGCCTGCTGTATACTACTGGGGGCCTGCTGTATACTACTTGGGGCCTGCTGTATACTACTGGGGGCCTGCTGTATACTACTGGGGGCCTGCTGTATACTACTGGGGGACTGCTGTATACTACTTGGGGCCTGCTGTATACTACTTGGGGCCTGCTGTATACTACTTGGGGCCTGCTGTACACTACTTGGGGCCTGCTGTATACTACTTGGGACCTGCTGTATACTACTGGGGGCCTGCTGTATACCATACTGCTGGGGCCTGTATACCTGTCCTGGTGGCTGTATACCATACTACTGGGGCCTGTATACCACTGGGAGGGCCTGTATACCACACTGCTGGGGTTGTATACCTGTGCTGGGGTCCACCCTCGGCTTATACGCGAGTCAATAAGTTTTCCCAGTTTTTGGGG
This sequence comes from Allobates femoralis, assembly GCA_033576535.1. Classification (NCBI taxonomy): domain Eukaryota; kingdom Metazoa; phylum Chordata; class Amphibia; order Anura; family Aromobatidae; genus Allobates; species Allobates femoralis. The sequence continues at coordinate 149,350,242 of JARQOC010000001.1, forward strand.
GCAAAAGTAGGGGGGTCGGCTTATACACGGGTCGGCTTATACACGAGTATATACGGTAGTTATTTTATTAACTATAAACATAACATTTCCTCTAATAATTGCTGAGTGAAATATGGTCTTCCCTTAAAAAGAAGTGATACTACAGATGATCAAATTTGTTTTGGCAACATAGGTTTGCACAAAATACGTAAAACCATGTTTTCTTCAATTCTCTTGAAAGTGGTCAGCCATAATTTTGCTGACTTTTAGAGGGGAGAAAATTAAATAAATAAAAAGAAACACCTTGCCACTCATCTGTCCTTCAACCACCACAGCCCATCGCCCACCCTTTTCTTAACTATTTCATATATAATTTCTTCATCGCTTAATTCACTATGCATATAGTGATGACACAGTGACACATTGTGCATTGCTTGAGGCTTAGGCTGGCTTCACACTACGGTGTGATCCGGTTCGGGGCTGTCCGGTGTAAACCAGACAGCCCCGGACCGGTTTTTGGCCCCATAGTAGCCTATGGGGCCGGATGGAGCTGGATGGCAGCTCTCTGCTATCCGGTTTCATCTCTCCAGATGAATCCGGGAGAATTCGGATTATGCTCACCGGACACAAAAAATGTTGCTTGCAATGTTTTTGTGTCCAGGGAGAAAAATCTCCCCAAATAGCCGGATCCCGGATTCGCCCGTATTGTCCCGGATCTGGGGCAATCCGATTCTCCATAACATGGGAGCCTATGGGGCCGGATTGCCCCGGTCCAGCCGAATCCGGGAACGGGATACCGGCGGCTGTACGCCACTGTTGTTTCAGGACCGCGGCTAGCTCCCTGCTAGCCGCAGTCTTGAAAAATCAGCAGCTGCGGCTGAAATTACAGCCATCAGGCTGCACACAGGACCGGAGGGAACATTTGGCCCTATGGTTCTGTGTGCTGATCCGGTGCTCGGCTGTCAGTTGCATGCCTGACAGCATTGGATCGGATCACACTGTGGTGTGAAGCCAGCCATAGTGAATCAAAACTCCATTCCAAAATCAATTGTCTAGCTGAATTTGATTCTGGGAATATTTTCGCATCTAGCAATGACATGCCACGGCATATAGCTTAATTTGTTAATCAACAGTGTTTTTATTTGCTGGGACTCTTTCAACTTCTGAACAAATACAACTAAATCACAGGTTGTCCAGTGAATTAATGTTCTTGGTCATTTGCTGTGCAGGGAATTACAGCAGAGCCTGAGTACTTAATGGGGTTGTTTTGCACCTATCTGCACAATGAATTCTTAGGGACTGAGGCATAATTATCACGTAATCCCGCATTTACATGGCACTTATGACCGCTCAGGTAAATGCAGCTCAAAACAAAGCTATGGCTTTTGCTGAAAGACATTCAGATGTTGCATATTTTGGAGTCTTTATGCGGACGCGCTTTCACTGAAAAGTGCGTTCCCAAAATAAATGAACATGGCAATTCTTTGCCCCATTTTCGGCACGCTTTTCTCATACGCTACATGATAAATGGGCTTGGGAAAAGTGCAGCGTCTCCAGTGTCTGAATGCAGTCATGAATGTTTGCACAAAACGCATGCAAAAAAGCGCCACTGCAAAATTACGCGGCAATTACGCCTCATCTGAACATAGCCTAAGGCTGAATGCACACTGTCGTGCATCAAACACGGAGTGTGTTTGATGCATGACAGTGATGCTAGTGTAATGCGTGTTTGTGGGTGTGTGTGGTGCGAGTGTGGTGCGTGTGGTGAGTGTACCTGCATGTATTGATGTGAGTGCATGTGTGGTGCGTGTGTGTGATGCTGTCCACGGTCCTGAAGGACCATGGGCAGCATTTGTCGGGGAATTCATACTCACCAGCTGTCAAAAGCCGGCGAGTTTGAATTTCCCACCATGCGCGTACAGTAATAATCATCCTGCCCCGCTGTGACAACGGTGCAAGATGATTATTATAATGTGCTTTAACACTCATGTCAGCATGTGTCCTGAGACTATCCAAGCTGCTGGACACATGCTGAGGTCATAAATGCCAAATTGTGTATTATGCCTATCAATCTGAAAATCCAGTAATTGTTGACTTTACAGTGTCATTTCTGAACTCCTGCTGCTCTCCTGTCAGTGAACAGCGGTAATGTATGCTCGCATTGCACTCGCGCGAGTGCCCTCGCCCAGTGTGCCTTCAGCCTTAGGGCCACATCACACACACAGATATCTGTGCAGATATTGTTTTGCAGATCTCTGGTTGCAGTGAAATCATGGACACATTATTACATTTGTATACGGCCACAAAATGGAACAATGTGTCCATGATTTCACTGCAACCAGAGATCTGCAAGCAATCTCTGCACAGATATCTGTGTGTGTGAGATGTGGCCTAAATCTATCCTGATTGCTTTGTACTTATGATTATCAGGTGTCCCAGAGAACAATAAACAGAATCAGAGTAATTTGGCTGCACATGTAGAGCAAATAAAGAATTTTGTTGTTTAATTGGTGCATATTTGCATATTTTACCTTCTGTTTGCAAGGTTGCAGTCTGTAATAAATTACACAAAATAAATATCTTGGTGCACACTTTCAAATCTGTATTTCTTGTCAATTTACTTGAAGATGTTCTCTTATTACAATTTCTTTTAAGAGCATCTATATATTTTTTTCCAGGAATAGAGCTTGTACCTAATATAGTCTTTGAGGATGTTCACATGTCTGTATGCAGTGGGAAAAAAAGTATTTAGTCAGCCACCAGTTGTGCAAGTTCTCCCACTTAAAAAGATGAGAAGGCCTGTAATTGACATCATAGATAGACCTCAACTATGAGAGACAAAATGAGAAAACAAATCCTGAAAATCACATTGTCTGATTTGGAAAACATTTTTTTCAAATTAAATATTTGGTCAATAACAAAAGTTCATCTCATTACTTTGTTATATATCCTTTGTTGGAAATGACAGAGGTCAAACTTTTTCTGTAAGTCTTCACAAGATTGGCACACGCTGTTGCTGGTATGTAGGCCCATTGCTCCATGCAGATCTCCTCTAGATAAGTGAGTTTAGGGCTGTCGCTGGGCAACACAGACTTTCAATTTCTTCCAAAGGTTTTCTATAGGGTTGAGATCGCAGACTGGCTAGGCCACTCAAGGGCCTTGAAATGTTTCTTATGAAGCCACTCCTTCATTGCCCTGGCACTGTGCTTGGGATCATTGTCATGCTGAAAAACCCATCCATGTTTCATCTTTAATGCCCTTGGTGATGGAATGAGGTTTTCACTCAAAATTTCACGACACATGGCCCCATTCATTGTTTTATAAGTCATCCTGGTATCTTGACAGAGAAACAGCCCCAAAGCATGATGTTGCCCCCCCCCCAGACTTCACAGTAAGTATGGTGTTCTTTGGATGCAACTCAGTATTCTTTCTCCTCCAAACATGACGAGTTATATTTCTACTAAACAGTTCTATTTTGATTTCATCTAACCATATGACATTCTCCTAATACTCTTCTGGATCATCGAAATGCTCCCTAGCAGAGTTCAGATGGGCCCAAACATGTAATGGCTTAAGCAGGGGGACACGTCAGGCACTGCAGGATCTAAGTTCGTTGTGGCGTAGGGTGTTACTGATGGTAGCCTGTGTTAAGTTTGTCCCAGCTCTCTGCAGGTCATTCACTAGGTCCCCCCGTGTGGTTCTGGGATTTTTGGTCACCGTTCTTGAAATAATTTTGACCCCACAGGGTGAGATCTTACATGGAGCCCCAGATCGAGGAAGATTATCAGTGGTCTTGTATGTCTTCCATTTTATAATTGTTGCTCCCACAGTTGCTTTTTTTACACCAAACTGCTTCCCTATTGCAGATTCGGTCTGCCCATCCTTGTGCAGGGCTACAATTTTGTTTCTGGTGTCTTTCGACAGCTCTTTAGTCTTCACCATAGTGGAGTTTGGAAGTGGACTGTTGGTGCCAGTACTACAGGTAATGAGTGAAGATCAGAGGAGCCTCTGAAAGAAGAATTTACAGGTCAGTGAGAGCCAGAAATCATGCTTGTTTGTAGGTGACCAAATACTTATTTTACATCAAAATTTAAAAAAACATTCTTTCCAAATCGGACAATGTGATTTTCAGGATTTGTTTTCTCATTTTGTCACTCATTGTTGAGGTACACCAATGATGTCAATTTCATGCCTCTCTCATCTTTTCAAGTGGGATAACTTGAACAATTGAATTGAATCTGAGTAAATGCAGGCCTTGAATATATAGCAGATTTGCTAAAGACCTTGTTCGGACTGAAGACTGGTAACAGAATCATTGGAGAGTGCAGATAGGTAATAGACAAAACTAAAGAGAAACAGGAGAGTATAATCCATTGCATCTGCAGACAGCCAGGTAGTCATTCTGAAAACTGCAGGTTGACATGTAGAAGGGGTGCCAGAAGGACCAGAGAAAGGTAACAAGGTAGGCAAGCCAGGAATAAGTCATGGAAACTACAGGCAGGTTACGATATTAGAAATGGCTGACCAGTGGGTGATCAGGGTTGCGAGTAACTACTGACAAGCATGTGAAGTTCTACCCTGACAGGTAGTAAGGTTACTGGAAACCACAGACAAGTAACTCATGACAGAGACAGGAGATATATCCTAATGACTGTGAACAGGAACTGTGCACAGACCACTAAAAAAGTTACTAGTAAGACTTAGAGCTATACTAATATTATAGTAAAAAACCTGGCTCACCAGAAGGGTGGTGCTCAAAAAAATAATTCAGATAAATTTGTATAGTTGGCACACACTTGTAGAAAAAAGAGGCAAATTTTTTGCAAGCAAAGATAGTTTATTCTCTTGCTTTTGGTGTATACAAGAACAGAAAATTATTCCAACGTTTTGGCTCTTATAGAGCCTTCTTCAGGGAGGTTTAATTGCACTACAAAAACATGTGAAACAGCAAAAAAGGACATTAAGATACAGGAAAGATAACATAATAGTATACAAGGTTACACATTGTGCAAATAACAGTAATAACATAAATATTCAAGCCTACCTAGGAGAATTATCCTGCGTAAATTACGTATCTGTTGTAGATATCAACATGAAGCCCATGGTGGGTCCACCAGAGGGCAGAGAATAATAGCTTACGTTTTCTCATAAATACCAGACTAGGTAATAAACAAGGGAAGAAATTTGTGTAAAAATCATAGCCCTAAGGCAAACATTTATAATTAGGCGTACATAGACAAAATAAAGAAACAATACCGTAATTTGGCGTTATAATGGATAAGCTTGATATAGCAGGCGCAGTATTGCACCTGATTATGTGTAATTTACCTAGACGGTATAAAGTAGAAAAAAGGAAAATAGTATGAAAAAAAAGAGACAGCATAGGGAGAAGAGAAAGGACTGAAGGGAATATGTGTAATTACCTATGAGGTATATAGGCGTATAAAGATCCAGGGAGTTTGCTCACCTGGACCAAGTTCCCTATTTATGGGGAAATTCAAAATTACTCTGTCAGGGAGAGGGTGAAAAAAACTATTAGAAGAGGGTACATAGTAGTATACTTAACTTCTGTGGTTAAGTATGGCTGTCTTAATGTGAGGATTAATAGTATGTTCCTCCTTGGAAACTAAGTAGAGAAATGGAATGAGGTAAATAGTACTATAGAAATTACTGAATATGTTGATAAAGCGTACCTAGTTTGCACTGTATATAGGTACTGCTGCACCTTTATGTATAAGCCCTATGGGTAAAATAGAGAAAAGAAGCATCTGGCTAATATATGTTAGGAATAAGCATAATATGATATTGTGTGACTGTCTATACAGCCCCTGTCCCTTGGATTACCATTGTGCTGGCTGTAGTGTCCTGGGGGTGGGGGGATTAAAGAGAGATGTGCCCTTTATAAAGACTCTGGGCCTGTGTAATGGTGGCAGCGGCGTGTAGTGACATTTTCCGGTCGTGGAGCGTGACCGGAAGTGCGCGATAGTGATGACGTCAGGCGCATGCGCACTAGGGAAGCGATGAGACTCAGTGGAACGCAAGCTTAGCGTTTCCAGGCATAGGGATCATGTAACAGATCCCACGCCTGCGCATTTGCCAGAAAGGTCTCCTACAGAGTTGTAGAGCAACTAGTGTTGCTGTGAGATTGGGTTAAAAGCACTGATAAGCGCTATGTCATATGGAAGGCTTACTTAGCGCTAACAAGCGCTGTGAATATCAAGATTAAATGTTAGGGAGCACTTGTGTAGTCAGGTAGAGTGGAACAGCAAACTTTTAGACAGGCAGATCTATAAGGCAATTTTATAAGTTTCATAGATTCTCTGTAAAGGAGAAAAAGAAAGCCTACAGGTGACAAGCTAGGCAATAAAGAGGTTAATGCTTGTTCCCTATCGTACGCTTTGAAAAGTTTAATAAAAATGTATGTGCACAAGCTTATGCTGCGGGGGAACCTGGTGAGGTGCAGTACCAATGGTTTCAAACCACAACTTTATTATAATCAATGATTAAAATCCCCATTGGCTTTTGCTGCTGGAGTTCCTTTTACTCTCCTGACATAGGGAGCTGTCAGAACAGTGGGTGTTATCACAGTCTAGTTCACCTCAGTTTATCTGTATGGACGAGGCTGAGTTGTGACCTGAGGTTAACCTGAGTGTGAAATCACCCCTTTTACAGCAGTAGTTAGAAAGCAGTCAGTTTCCAGTTTTGCTGTGAGAGGATATCGGTGAGGATCATGGAGTGTTTATAGTGGAGTAATATAGATTAAAAAGAGGATTGTCATTGTATGCTTTTTTCAAATACCGTAAATTATTTTTTACAGTGTGGTATATTATATACTATTTACTTAGCGGTTCCTAATGGCTGGGTTTAACATTGGCTTGACATTAGGAACCTCAGGCTTAGTGCCAGCTGGCAGTACATGGCTCGCATTAACTCCTTTATTATCCAGTTTGCCATTGCCACAGGGCATGTTGAAATGATGGGTACTGCTCCAGAAAATGGTGCTTCGATGAATACGCAATTTTCTGGGGTGGCTTCGGGCTTCAATTCATAGCAGTGGTAGACTCAGATTGCTTGATGTTCTCCACACTGAGGATTCCAGCCCCCAGCTTCCTAGTTGTACCTGGCTGGCAGCAAAAGAAAAACAAAGCTCCACATAATGTTTTTCAAATATTTAATTTTTCACTACTATGACATTAGTTTGGTTGCCATACTGGCAAGCAATCACAGATGCCAGAAGAGAGGGTGCGTGTGGTTAAATACCGTATTTTCCGCTTTTTAAGACGCACTTTTGCCTCCCCCAAACTGGGGGGGTAAAAGGGGGTGCGTCTTAAAAAGCGGATGTGAAAAAATAATCAATAAAAAAAAAATGAAATATTACCAGGGGGAGGGGGTTGCACCTGCCGAGTGGGGGTGCCGGACGCAGGTTCCGTAGGGTGAGGGGCACAGATTCCATACCGGAGCTGCAGGGGATGACCAGTGGTAGCGAGCGGTGGGCGCCGCCATATTCTCAGTGTGCAGCCGGCCGGTAGAGGTGCAGACTCCAGAATGGCCGCGGGTCTCCGTTATGGCCGCGGCCATTTTGTTGAAGTCTTTCCTGACTGGCTGCACAGTTAGTAATACTACTGAATGCAGCCAGCCAAAAGAAACATGGCGGCGCCCACCGCTTGCTGCCACCTCTCATCCCCCGGTACTCCGCTGCTGCCCCCGTGCCCCCACTGCAGCGTCGGTCCTGCTACTGTGCCTGTCACCCTCCTGAACCTGCCTCCGGACCCCCGCTCAGCAGCCGCATGTCAGTAAGCCATTGGGGTCCGGGGGGGGGGGGGATAGGGAAGAGGCATATACACAAAAGGGGCAATACACAGGATGGGGACATATACAGATGCGGGGGGGGTGATAGTTTAGGATGGGGGACATATATAAAGGATGGGGGCTAGTTCAGGATGGGGCATATATCAAGATGGGGGGGGTGATAGTTTCAGGATGGGGGGACATATATAAAGGATGGGGGGCATAGTTTCAGGATGGGGCATATATACAGGATGGGGGACATATATACAGGTTGGGGGGCATATACACAGGATGGGGGGAAAATATACAGGATTGGAGACATATACACAGGATGGGGGGCATATATACAGGATGGGGGACATATATACAGGATGGGGGGGCATATATACAGGATGGGGGGCATATATACAGGATGGGGGCATACATACAGGATGGGGGATATAGATAAGATGGGAGAATATATATGCCAGAATGGGGTGTATATACAGGATGGGGGGCCGTATTTACAGCATGGGGACATATATACCAGGATGAGGGACATGTATACCAGAATGGAGGGGACATATATACCGAAATACCAGGTGGGGGGGTTTATGTACCAGGATGAGGGACATATATACTGATTTGTAAGACAGGACACTGGCATTATAAGACGGACCCCATTTAACATTAAAAATAATTTATTTTCTCTTTTCCTTCACCAAATTTGGGGTGCGTCTTATAATCAGGTGCGTCTTATAAAGCGAAAAATACGGTATATATATATATATATATATTTGACTTTAGCCAATCAGGAGGGAGAAGCAGTGACAGTTGGTGTTAAAGCTTGGTAAGTAATACTTTAGGAAGCTAATATCTGCGAAAATAGCCGGCTCCACAGTAAAACTGTTTGAGCTGTGTTTGGCAACTGTTTGGCCCCTTTGAAGGTGTTTTCTAGGCCCTTGCTTTTGCCTCCATTAATTTGAATGGGGTTTGGAAGTTTAGCGAACTGTTCCTCGAACAAGTCAGCGAACATATGCCAGTTTGGCAAACTGAACCGAATCTGAACTTTAATACATTCACTTATCTCTAGTCAAGAGATTAAATTAACATATGTACTTTTAGATGTTCAAACTACTGCTAGTTCATCTTTTAAAGTCCATGGTATGCAGCTGAGTTATCCAGAGAAAGATTAATTTGATGATGATGCACCTAAACATGTTGAAGCTCTGAGTAGCACCATGAAATTACCGATTTTACTGCAGATTTTAAACCCAGGGAAAATGTTTGTTATTTTTGCATTCTCTAAAATGAATTATAGTCTTTGCATTTATTGTTTTGCACCATAATTGGTGTCTCTTTAATTCAGCTGCTCCATTGCTTCCTTAATCACCAATATGTGTTTTTGCCTGTCATGTTGGATGCATACATTTTATTATTATTTATTTATATAGCGCCATTAGGGTCCATGGCGCTTTAGATGAGGAAAGGGCAGACAAAGACAAGTACAATAAACGAGGACAATCAGGTCATACAGGTACAAGAGGGAGAGAATCCTGTCCGAGAGGGCACACAGTCTACGAGTGCTTTATAATATTTCATTAATACAATTTACTACTTTTTTTACACTGTCTGTATTTACTTTAGCCCTGGCACACATTTGTTATTTTGGGTTTCTTTTTCAGATATCAGATTGAATCAAAATTATTTGGTTAAGATTATATAAAACTGAAAAAATGTATAATAAAAATCTACATAAAATACCAGTCTAACTAGTTAGAAAATTCAATGCATAAATCCTTTAGCAATAAGTTAATGTTTATGATAAACATAACTTTATATGACTAGTGTATTCAATTGAGAAAAAAGGATATCTTTGAGAGAAATCAACAAGGTCTTGGTTAATACTTAAATAGCATTAACAATATCCTATAAACATAGAATATGCTATGTCGGCTATAACCTAGACCTGGAATGTGAAGGTCAAACAGGAAAGATGTAGGAAGTGCTGTCAACATCATGTCCACTTATAAAGTAGATGAATATGGCAAATGATCAAATCCATACGGAAAAAAAACCCTTTAAATTCAATTTTCAATTATAAAATTGTACCTGCTTATATAAAAAATATAGCATATATAGGACGACGTTTCGCTCGATCTGCGTTGCTGCCAAGGAAGACCAGAAGACTGGAGTATTTGGATGAAGGTGCATGTTTAATCCGACGCATTTCAGAGCCAGAAAAGCGTTAGATTAAACATACACCTTCATCCAGATACTCCAGTCTTCTGGTCTTCTTTGGCAGCAGCGCAGATCGAGCGAAACTTCATCCTATATATGGTATTTTTGGACCGTGGTGACCCGTGGATGTGTGGATCCAGCAGTAGCTGCCTATTGAGCATTTAAACTGGTTGTGGGTATACACAACCAGATCAGGTGAGCGGATTCTACTTATTGATACATCCCTCTCCACATTTAGGAGATAAGACCCTATTGCGCATTTTATCTCACTCTCTAGATATATAAAAAATATGACATTGAATTTATCTAATGCTTATCCTAACAGAACGTCTATATTTCATAAAAAGACATCTGGGTAATATACTTTGTAAATATGTATGTATTGGCTCTATGGATTTGTTTGTAAATAGAGATGGACGAACTGCCTGTTCGTGAGCAGGGTTGCGTCACTAAAGTTAGCCAATAGTCAATATGTACCAGGTCCAGGTCCTCTCTCCCTGATTTGATGCATCGCTGCATCACTTCCGGGCAGCCTCTTATCGACTTGGCGTATGTGATTGGCTGTGGCCATTCATGTGACTACTCCTCCCTGGAAGCCCAGAAGAGACACAGCACCGCGGCACAGCTGAATGGAATAATGTGGACCTGGTAAGTATAATCAATCTGATTATTAACTATTAACCTGCTTTATCACAGCACCCGGGTCACAAACCCGGGGAAAAACCACAAGTCTGCCCATCCCTATTTGTAAATTCATTGACATTTCCCATGTAAAAATGACCTGTATTGTTTTATTACAGAATCATAGATCAATTTTTTTTCTTATGAAAATCATCATGCTTCAGAGTTAAGTACATTTTTAAGATCCAATTCTTCTATGGTTCCCTTAATGAGCCATGTCTTCTGCTTAATTCTTACTGTTTCTAAAATGTAAGAACAGCATTGCAATATTACAAGATGATATTATTTTGATCCAAATGACTAGTGATGAGTTAACTTTGGTTGAACATAATGGCCAATTTCAAATCCGGGCCAAAATTAGCATTGTATGCTTTGTCCCTTGAACACGAACAGTTTGCAAGTTCAGGTTTTGTTCAAAACTTTTGGGATGACAAAAAGCTTTAGTGCATTTGCGCTAAAGCTTCTCTTCTATGTTATGATGACTGTCAGTGTCTAGGAGAGGGAGTGGAAGGTGTTTGATGAGGGCAGGGCGGTAGGTAGAGGTCTCAAGATCAGAGGAGCATGGGCCTTTTATTTTCTTCCTTCTCCACAATTATTATATGGATGTTCTGTGCCAGCAGCCAATCAGCAAATAATAAGCAAACTGAACTTGCAGATAAAAGGGCTTGTATGATTGGCTGCCTAAGTCACATGTCCTTGGCATATAAGAAGCGGTCATTTCCCTTTCTCACCATTTTCACAGTGTTATAGCTTAGGGACAGTCCTGCTACCACCACTGCTGCTACTGTGTACCTGCCTGTTAGATAGAAAGATAGTTTGTGACTCGATTTATAGTTAGATAGATAGATAGATAGATAGATAGATAGATAGATAGATAGATCGATAGATAGATAGATAATACAAGATGGTAGCCAAGGCCACAATAAAGGCTTGATGTTTATCAACTACCATTGGAGTGCTGCAACTGCTTTAATTTTGTATGTATGAGGAGCAATGAAGATTGCTTAGTTGAATTGCACCCAGTATTGCAGTGCTGCTCTGATTTTTGCTATATTAGATAGATAGATAGATAGATAGATAGATAGATAGATAGATAGATAGATAGATAGATAGATAATATATAGATAGATAGATAGACTGACTTAGTGACTCCTTCCTAAAATAGCCCTTTTGTGGCATAGAAGCACTGTTTGCCAACTGTTGTGTTCAAATCCACAGCATTTTATTTTGGCAGAGAAGCAGTGTTTGCTAAAAATCCCTAAAGATTGCCCTATATTCTTTTTCGGCATAGTACCACTGTTTGCCAAATCTACTGTGTTCACATTGAGAGCTTTTTTTGGCCTAAAAGCAGTGCTTGATAAATCTCCGTAAATATTGCCAAATAATCTTTTTGGGCACAGATCCAGTGTTTTCCAAATCTTTGTATGCACATCCACAGCTTTTTTGGCATAAAAGCAGTGTTTCATAAGTCTCTCGAAATATTGCCATAAACTCTTTTTGTGCATAGAACTAGTGTTTGCCAAATCTGCTGTATTCCCATTCACTGCTTTTTTTTGGCTTAACCCTCCGTCACATACAATAGGTCTGACAGGCACATATCTTTTACTTTCATTTCTCCTTCCTCACCAGATTGTGAGGAAATCCCCTCCCTCCAGGTAGTCTCCTGTCTCTAGCAGCTCTGTGAAATCTCATACCACAGTTGGATTGCAGAGCTTCTGGAGGACAGATATAACTGTGCTAATCTCTCAGGCGCATTGTATGTGAACACGTCACACTCAATAAGGTTGGTATTCTTGCTCTTTGCACTGCAAGTGTAATTTTTCTGGGGAAACTTCAGGATCTAATTCTGATTGAATATGTGTTTAATAGTACTTAAGGTACCTTAAAATTAAGTTTGTTTCCATAAATTTTCTTTGTAGAGTTTTTTGACAGAGTCGAACTGGGGACTATTTGACGGGAGTTTTGAAATGTTTGTATGTCAGAGTTATTAGTTTTATGTTAAGTAAATGTTTTTGTTTTTTTTGCACCTGATTATGTGTAGTCTCTTTTATTACATCCCTATGAAGGTCACTAATCACTTTTAGAGCACTGAAATTGCAAACATTAGATATTATAGGTATATTTCTAGCCTGCGCCTGACAGTCACATTGTATGTTAACTCGTTAGAACCGATATTGTATGTGACGGAGGGTTAAAATTAGTGTTTGCAAAATCTCCCTAAACATCACTGTAAACTCTTTTAGGGCGAGACCCAGTGTTTTCCAAATCTACAGTATTCATATCCATAGGTTCTTGGCATAAAAGCAGTGTTTCATAAATCTCTCTACATTTTGCCATAAAATTTTTTGGGCATAGAACTAATGTTTGCCTAATCTGGTATATTCATATCCACAGCTTTTTTTTTAGCCTAAAAGCAGTGTTTCATAAATGTCCCTAATTATTGCCATACCCTCTTTTAAGATATATATCTATTAGGGCGAGACCCAGTGTTTGCCAAATCTGCTATATTCACATCCACTGCTTTTTTGGCTTAAAATCAGTGTGTGATAAATCTCCTTAAATATTTTCATAGGGCCTTTTCACATCTACATTTGGTCTGTGTTTGTATGCATTTTTACTGCTAAAAACGCATCCAAATGCATGCAGTAATACACCCACAGGCTGCAATGCAAAACGCATTGCAAGCACATGCAAAAAAGCATGTGTCTTGCAAAAACGCAAGTGTTTTTGCAAACGCAGCCAAAAACGTGGGCTGCTGCATCTAGGGCTGTGTTTGCAAAAACACATGCGTTTTTGCATGCATTTGCAATACGTTTTGCATTGCAACCTATGAGTGCGTTAACGCATTTGTTTGGATGGCTTTTTAGCGGTAGAAACGCATACAAATGCAAACTTAGGCAAACACAGCCCAGCCTTAGATGTGAACTGGGCCATATACTCTTTTTGAATATGCAAATAGAGTCTGTGGAGCCTCTGTTAGGAGTCTCAAACACAGAACTAGCCATCTATCCCTCCAGGGAAGGACCCAGCCAAGGGGTGGCTCCTTGCGGAGAATACCATAACCACCATATGAAGTGGCCCTTTAAGTCAATATCCAACTCTTTTACAAGTTTACAGATATGACAAGGGAATACCAAGGTCAAGTATCCATCCACATACAGCTGTTTCGGGGTGTTGCCCCTCATCAGTGTGGAGTAGGATTCTGGCTAGGTGGGAGCAAGGCCTAGTAGACCAAGATTGCAAAGTATTCACTGATCTCAGGGAGACCAGTCCAAGAAAACACTGCGGGCAGCTGGCTAAAGCGCTCAAACACAGTGAATTCCTAGGCACATTGCCCCCTGGGAAATATGAATATGCAAATAGAGTCTGTGGAGCCTCTGTTAGGAGTCTCAAACACAGAACTAGCCATCTATCCCTCCAGGGAAGGACCCAGCCAAGGGGTGGCTCCTTGCGGAGAACACCATAACCACCATATGAAGTGGCCCTTTAAGTCAATATCCAACTCTTTTACAAGTTTACAGATATGACAAGGGAATACCAAGGCCAAGTATCCATCCACATACAGCTGTTTCGGGGTGTTGCCCCTCATCAGTGTGGAGTAGGATTCTGGCTAGGTGGGAGCAAGGCCTAGTAGACCAAGATTGCAAAGTATTCACTGATCTCAGGGAGACCAGTCCAAGAAAACACTGCGGGCAGCTGGCTAAAGCGCTCAATCACAGTGAATTCCTAGGCACATTGCCCCCTGGGAAATATGAATATGCAAATAGAGTCTGTGGAGCCTCTGTTAGGAGTCTCAAACACAGAACTAGCCATCTATCCCTCCAGGGAAGGACCCAGCCAAGGGGTGGCTTCTTGCGGAGAACACCATAACCACCATATGAAGTGGCCCTTTAAGTCAATATCCAACCCTTTTACAAGTTTACAGATATGACAAGGGAATACCAAGGCCAAGTATCCATCCACATACAGCTGTTTCGGGGTGTTGCCCCTCATCAGTGTGGAGTAGGATTCTGGCTAGGTGGGAGCAAGGCCTAGTAGACCAAGATTGCAAAGTATATACTCTTTTTGGGCATAGAACCAATGTTTGCCAAATCTGCTGTATTCACATACACAGCTTTTTTTTGGCATAAAAGCAGCATATTTTAAATCTCCCTTACTATTTCCCTAAACTCTTTATGGGCATAGAATCAGTGTTTGCCAAATCTGCTGTGTTCCCACATTGGCATTTTGTGGCATAGAACAACTGAGTTCCAAATCTGTTTGTATTAAATTGAGTGGTAAAGGCCATGGTCATGATGAAAAGGGGGCCCTGTTCCAGACCCTGTGCTAGACCCTGTGCCATGTATGCAGGATGTGCAATTCTGCAATTTTTATTCTGTATCAATTGATGCTACTTTCGTGGTATCTGGCTGTCAGA
This sequence comes from Allobates femoralis, assembly GCA_033576535.1. Taxonomy (NCBI): domain Eukaryota; kingdom Metazoa; phylum Chordata; class Amphibia; order Anura; family Aromobatidae; genus Allobates; species Allobates femoralis. The sequence continues at coordinate 149,365,327 of JARQOC010000001.1, forward strand.
ATTTTGGATATTCTTTTTTCCTTTTGTGCATACTAGGCCTTTTCCAAAATGGAACTGTTCCACTTCTGTTCATGTTTTCCCTGTCTTTAAAAATTCTAGTTTACCTTTTAGCCAATTCTTGAGTATTCTGCTTGAATTCCTGGCTCCTTACTTCTCAAGGTTAGTTCTCCTCCAGTAAGTCCAGGTCAACTCTTTCCTGCAACCTCTTCTGCTCTCATTGTCTTATTTGCAACTTGCTGCTCTGCTTTTCAACTTATGCCTCAGCCTGTCAGCTCTGGTCATGTAAGCCCTGTGTGCTTTAAACATCTTATTGTTGTTAAGTGTGCAGCAGCCGTTTTCTGGACAATTTAGACTTGTTAATGCTCTGCAATGGTTTCGGGAATCATTTTCAGAGACTTACCTAACCCAGGCCTCCTGGGTTTATGACTGTGGTTATTTACTAAATTGCCTCTCCCGATAAGTGTATTTTAATGTGCATGCCGACTGGTTTCATACCAATCGATCCAAAGTATACTATTTATAATCATGTTGCTGACATCACGAGCTCTCGCCTAGGCGAATCTGATGATCAAGTCTTGTGATCCATGTTTAAATGTAGTAGATGATTTTTTGGCCGCTATGTCATTAATGTTTGATGACTGTAATCGTTGCACCTCTGCTGAGACCGCCTTACTAAACTTGCGCCAGGGTAATTGTTCAGTTTTTAAATATGCTACTGATATTAGAAGCCTAGTTGTAGATATTAATTTAGACAGTTATGCACAATTCCCTATATTTAGAAGAAGTCTGTCTAGTATTATAAAACATGAACTAGCCTGCTCAAAGTCACTGTTTGTTCAACATTGTGAATGCATAGACATTCGCCTTACTGAGTGTAGACAGGAGAAATTGGCAGTATTTAATCATATGTCTAACTTTTCCCTTCCTACCAAAGAGAATGCAGGTAAAATATCTGGGAGGCAGAGGAGGTGCCTATGCAGATTGACTCAGTGCAGAGGCATGAGACTAATGAGAGCCAGGAGCAGTACCCCTGGGAAAGTCTATGCTTCTATTGCAGTTAATCTGACCATTTTCTAATCAACTTCCCCAAGTGACCAAAGTGGCCTAACAAAGTGTTAGCAGTGGTAAGAGAATATCATAACTGTGATGATGAATCAAACTTCTCTGAATATAGCATGCCGTTAAATGCTGTATTTCTCTTTATATGACTGCACCAGGGAGCAAAAGGAAAAGAACTCAAACTGTTCACTCTCTATTAAAATCTTGTTTTCACTATAGTGGATCTCTAGTGCAGCTATGATTGACTATGGCGCATCGGGTAATTTTATGGATATTCTGTTTGTTAAAGAACACGGTATTGAGACACAGCATAGAGCCTCTCCGATTACCATGGAAATGATGGATGGGTCACCTTTAATTTCGGCACCTGTTGATCAGGAGACTGTACCTCTTGCCATTTTGTTGGAGCTAAATCATCAGCACCAATTTTCTTTATTGCTAATCTCTTCTTCTGATTCTCTTGTGATTCTAGGGGTCCCTTGCTTGTATTCTTAGAATCCGACTATCAACTGGGAGACCAAGGAGATTACCTTTCTAACAAGGAGGAATTCAGCACTAATGGATACAGTTGCTGAGTCCCTGGATTCAGACCTTCCTGCACAGGTATCCACTTTACCTTCCAAATGAAACATTTTCTGACATTTATGACAAAAAGAAAGCAAATTAGCTTCCTCCGCATAGGCATTAAGACTGTTTTCTTGAGTTGCTTCCTAGGGCAGCAATTTCTTTTAGTAATGTGCTGCATATCCATTTGCGACACCTGAGCTTCATGCTTTGAAGGGTTATATTGATGAAAATTTGGCCAAGGGCTTTATACATCCTTCCTCACCAGCAGGGGTGCCTATTTTTTTTGTAAAAAAGAAGGATGGGATGCTAAGATCTTGTATCATCTATAGGGAACTCAATAAGGTGTCTATCCAGGAATCATTATCCCTCACATTTTATTGCTGAATTATTGGAAAGAGTCCGTCATATCAAAATATTCTCTAAATTGTTTTGTTCCATATCCATCCCGGTGATTAATGGAAGACAACATTCAGATGTTGGTATGGACATTTTGAATACTTGATAATGCCTTTGGGCTTTGCAATGCCCCTGCAACATTTCAACATCTTGCCAATGATATTTTTAGAGAAGTGATGGACCAGTTTATTGTGATCTATCTGGATGATATTCTAATTTTGTCTAATACATTACAAGAGCATCGAGTACATGTCGAATTGGGTTTGAAATGATTGAAAGAGTACCATCTTTATATCAAGCCGGAGAAGTGTGAGTTTCATTATTCTGAGATACAAGTCTTAGGTTATATCATCTCTCCCCAGGTTCTGAACATGGAATCTGATAAAATTCAGGCAATCCCTTATTGGCTGTTGCTGAAGAACGTTAAAGAAGTTCAACATTTCATTGAGTTTTTACATTTTTGTAGATGTTTCATTCAAAATTTTTCAGAGTTTGCTTGGCCCATCACTTCCCTGAGTAAGAAGGAAAAACCCTCTTAGGGTACCTTTACACGCCGCAACTTTTGTCGGCGATCGGAGGCAACCTAACGTGCGTGTGCACATTTTTCATGGTTGCCTCCGAACGCCAAAGGCACTTTTACATGCCGCAATTTCTCCCTCAACCTAAGGCAATGTGTCGTCCCGGAAGTTCCCACACCAACAGTGGGAAACATCCGGTTGACTCCCGATGCCGTTTCATATGCCGCAATCCCCAAAGGAATGTGGGCGTACATGTTCTGCCCCGCAAGAACATAGGCGTGACAGACTTGTGTATTCCGCGCCCCAAACACGCTGATTAGACAACGCAATAACATCATGATTGGGCAGCCTACGCTGGCTAATACATGACGCCTTTGCAATTGTGTAGTGTGAAAGGACAGCTGTTCAAATATGTCGCCCTGTGAAGGGACACCCAATGGAAACACAGTAGCCACCACCAATCATCGCTGGAGGGGGGCGGTCTCCAGCACGCTGTGGCATGCCTCCGGGAAATCAATAGGCGAAGCTGATTCCATCCCTATCGCCCCTTCACACGCCAAAAGCAGGGAATTTCCCCTTCATAGTCGCATCTGGTTTTCGAGCAGTGCTCTGAAATTCCAACCGGCCACAACTTTCAAAAACACCACCGGGTTCCCCAAATGTACGCCGCAATTTAGTAGCAATTTCATGTTGACGGTGACGGGGCTCCGGATTGCCTGTCAGTTTTCACACCCCACTTGCGGCACGTAAAGGTACCCTAAGAGGTCAGCACAGACACAATAAGCTTTTCATTAGCTTAAGACGTGTTTCACTTCAGCTCTGCTTTTCATCCATCCGGACCCACCACATCCCTTCATCGTGTAAGTGGACACTTTTGATTGAGCATTGGGGGCCATTCTCTCTAAAAGAACTGGAAAGCAGGCACTGTTACATCCTTGTGCTTTCTTTTCTCTTAGACTTACCTCTGCATAGAAAAACTATGATGTGGGAGACAAAGAACTTCTGGCTAGTATTGGGGCTTTTAAGGAATGGAGGCACCATCTGCAAGGAGTTGCACAACAGATCATAGTGCTGACTTACCATTACAATTTAGAGTTCCTCAGATCCGTTAGATGTCTTTCTCCACGTCGGTCTTGTTAAAATGTATTTTTAAACCCATTTAATTTTGTTATTTTGTAGCATCCAGGTTCTCCTAATGGGAAGGCTGATGCCATATTTCAAATCCATGCTGTGGATTCCGTACCTGGGTGCCCGTCCAAGACCATTCTATCTTTACTTCAGCAGAGTAATACATGACCAGAGCTTGCAGAAGGAGACCAAGGAGGCCTATAATGGTGATGTATTTCTAGCTAACCAACTTGTTCATATCAATTTTGTCCTTAAGGGAGGTATGTGGTTCTGAGATTGACGTATCTACATCCCTGAGGCTGTACGTATGTCGATCCTCAAGTTGACCCATGCCTCCAAGTTAGCTGGCCGTAGGGGGTTACAAAAGACATAACAGTTCCTGAGCGATGTTTCTGGTGGCAAACTTGCGTGATATATAACAAGGACTGTGTTCTCTTTTGCAAGGTATATGCATGTTATAAGACTCCTCCTGCTTCACCTTTGTGTCTTTTTCAACCACTACCTGTTCCATTCTGTCTTTTGGGGTCTATCGCAATGGAGTTCATTGAATCTTTCTATTTCTGGTGGCAGGAGTACGATCCTGGTGGTGGTTGATTTTCTGACTAAGGCTGCTCATTTTGATCTTTGCCTCCCCTCAGCTAAAAAGGTTGTGAACTTAGTGATGCAGAATATTTTTCAGCTGCACGGGGCTCTAGATGAAATTATCTATGACCGTGGAGTGCAATTCACTTCAAGATTCTGGAAAGGGTTTTGTTTTGCACTCAATATTAATGTTCGACTGAGTTGCATGAGGTTTGAGGGCTCCCTGCCCAGTGGGCTTATACATGTCGCTGACCAAGCTGATTAATTCTTTCTATAATATTCTGTGAAACTTAATTTTTTGTGCCACCTGAGTGTGGCCAAGCACAAAATTGATTGGTGCGGTTGCATGAGTTCTGAGGGCCACCTGCCCACTAGACCTATATAGGTCACTTACCCATCTAACCGGAATCCTTCTTGTTGTAATCCATAAAACTGAAACTTATGCCATCTATGTATGGTGGAGCATAAAATTAACTGGAGTGGTTTCATGAGGTTTGATGGACCCCGACCCACTGGGCCTATACAGATCACTGACAGACCTGGATTCTTCTTCCAACAGTAGCCCATGAAGCTGATACTTGTGCCAACTGAGTGTCATGGAGCATAAGATTAATTGGAACTTTTGCATGAGGTTTGAGGGCACCCTGCCCAACAGTCCAGCACCTGTCACTCATTTTCCTGTTTCTGATCAATGTTTAACTTTAAAATGCTAGGCCAGGCCCTGTTCCAGATCCTGTGCCATGCATGCAGGCTGTGCGATACTACATAAAGAAAGAAGGAGACGGCACTCATTGGACCGGTGAAGACAGGTTTCTTTATTCCAGTCGCGGTATTACATCAGATAGAGGGTGCGGGGAGGGAAGTGCCGGGATGACGGAGCCAGTTTAGAGTAGTGCTTACTCTTCAACAGATTCTGTGGATCTGTTGAAGAGTAATCACTACTTGAAACGGGCTCCGTCATCCCAGCACCTCCCTCCCCGCACCCTCCATCTGATGTAATACCGCGACTGGAATAAAGAAACCTGTCTTCACCGGTCCAATGAGTGCCGTCTCCTTCTTTCTTTATGGATAAAAATGACTATATCCTACGGCTGAGCAACTCTGGACCTGGTTTTGTGCCACAATTTCAATTGCAGCAATATAAGGTCAGTGCCAGGTTTTCTTTCTCTATCTGCCATACTACAGTTTTTGGTCTGGGTCAATTAATGCTACTTCGGTAGTATCTGGCCCTAATTATTTAAATGAGGAGACTCCACTTACGGTGCCTTTGTTGTGTGTTTTGTGAATTTAGCAGGGACCTCTGAGCACCATGAATACACGTAATACGGATGCTTGAAATGCTTGGCTGAACCTTAACCCATGCATCCATAATGCACCATGATAAAAATGTTAACTCTGAGGAATAGATGGCCCTTTTTCTGGTGTTTGCCCTAATTTGAGCTATTTTGGCAGCTTTTGGGCCCCTTTGAAGGTGTTCTCTATGCCCTAGATTTTGCCTCCTTTGACTTCATTGGGGTTCGGTAGTTTGGTGAACTGTTCATCGAACATTTGAGGAAACATATGCCCTTATGTGAATCAAACCCAAATTTCAAAAGGTTTGCTCATCTCTAGAAAGGACAATTTAGAAATAAATGAAAGTATATTGCAAACTAATATATGAGGCTCTCGAATGATAGAGATTCTACTTAATTTAGTTGCACATCTAGAACAAAGTTTTTAGGTAAGTATTCCCATGGAAATCTTGGAAAAGTATAAAAAAAAACTTCTCTACTTCCAAATAAATCAGCAGATTCAGCACTGAACACTAGATGGCTGAAATAAACAGGGTTTAGACTTACATTCTCTCCAGTCTCACAGATATAAGCTTCCCTTACATTTTTAATGAAATGCCTACAGAAAAATGGAATTACCTATTGTTGGCATTTTATTTGCCTTGCAGGCAAATAAAAATTATTTCTTTCTATCTTCATAATATTTTACCACTTCTGTGACTGCTTGTCCATCAATAAATGTAGCTATCCTAGTAGCAGTATATGAAGCAATATTTGTGCTGTGATTTTATTATGTCTTGAAGTGATTAAAGAAATCTCATCCTCAGTGGTTAAAGATATGTACTGGATCACCAGATACAGATGTGCAAGTCTATGTCCATATAAACATAACACTATGCTTGTTTTATGTCAAATTTATTGTCTGCAGTAATGTCATTATTCAGCAACTAGAGGTCACTGTCTAGTAAGCACAATATAAAGACTGCATACACAGAGATGTTAATCACAGGAAAATGAAGTGCAGCCATTTTTAGGAGCAATCTGAAGTTATCCAAGGCCCCCTTCACATCACATATTTTGGGGATCCGATTTGGCTCCCCATGTTCCCTATGGGCACACATGGGCATGGATTGGTCCTTAACCCCTTTACGACTAATGACGAGTATACTCGTCATGAAAAGATGTCAGTTCCCGCATCATGATGAGTATACTCGTCATGGCTTTGAACTGTCACTGCTTCTAAACGAACAGTGACAGCTCAAATCTAAAAGCTGTCAGTGACAGCCAAGGGTTAGGGGAAGAGGTGTGGGCACCCCTGTTAACCCCTTCACCCCCCCTCCCCAATCATACTTATCTGCCGGTGGGCTGCACCGCACCCGCCGGCCATGAGCTGATGCTCCAGCTCACCCTGTGTCCTGTCCCCGCCCCCTGTGTCCAGAGCCCCCTGTGTCCTGCAGCCCCCCCTGTGTCCAGAGCCCCCTGTGTCCTGTCCCCGTCCCCTGTGCAGCCCCTCCTGTGTCCTGTCTCCGCCCCCTGTGTCCAGAGCCCCCTGTGTCCTGTCCCCGTCCCCTGTGCAGCCCCCCCCCTGTGTCCTGTCCATCCCCGCCCTCCACCCGACATAGTTTGTCTGCCGGCGGGCTTATGCGCCCGCCGGCGAAGCTGCAGGGCCCCCTCCTCCTCCCTGCTGGTCCCCAGCCCCCGGTCCTCCGTCCCCAGCCCCCGATCCCCGGTCCCCAGCCCCGCTCACCTATCCCGGCGGGCTGCACGCTCACTGAACCCGCCCGCACTGTCGGGCCTCCTCTGCAGTCCGGTGTGGCTCCTCCTCTTCTCAGGGGCTCCTCCTCCTCATCGCTGGGTAAGTATGAATGAATGAATGAACGAATGAAAGAATGAATGAAAGAATGAATGAAAGAATGAAAGAATGAATGAATGAATGAATGAATGAATGGATGGATGGGTGGATGGATGGGTGGGTGGATGGATGGATGGATGGGTGGATGGATGTGTGCGTGCGTGGATGTGCGTGTGTGGATGTGTGTGCGTGGTTGTGTGCATGCGTGGATGTCAGCAAGTGGATGTGCATACGTATATGTGCATACGTGGATGTGCGTACGTGGATGTGCGTACGTGGATGTGCGTGCGTGGATGTGCGTACGTGGATGTGCGTGCGTGGATGTGCGTGCGTGGATGTGCGTACGTGGATGTGCGTACGTGGATGTGCGTACGTGGATGTGCGTGCGTGGATGTGCGTACGTGAATGTGCGTGCGTGGATGTGTGCGTACGTGGATGTGTGCATACATGAATGTGCGTGGATGTGGATGTACGTGGACGTGTGTGTGGATGTACGTGGATGTCAGCATGCGTGCGTGGATGTGTGCATGCGTGGATGTGTGTGCGTGGTTGTGTGCATGCGTGGATGTGCGTACGTGGATGTGCGTACGTGGATGTGCGTGCGTGGATGATGGGTGCATAGGTGGATGGATGGGTGCAACAAGGGATCAAGTGTCCTCTTGTTATAGTCTCTGGGATCATAGTCATGGTGCACTGTATAACTGATCATTGTCATACAGTGCACCATAACTCTGACCCCTGAGACTGTAGGAAGAGGACACTTGATCCCTTGCTGCAGTCTCTGGATTGAGCAGAGGCGATCGAGCGTCGTGGGACCTTCGTTGTGGACTACGTCGGAGGCGATCGAGCGTCGTGGGACCTTCGTTGTGGACTACGTCGGATCTTTATAATAAAGATGGAGTCCGAATTTTGTTTGTGTTTTTTTTTCAAATAAAAAGATTTTTCTATGTGTGTATTTTCTGACTATTTACCAGAGATTCCTAATGGCGGGTCTAACATTGGCCCTATTTTATGAATCTCGGGCTTAGTGCCAGCTGCTAATAAAAAGCTGGCATTAACCCCTTTATTACCCAGTTTGCCACCGGCACCAGGGCAACTGGAAGAGCATGGGTACAGCGCCAGAAAATGGCGCTTCAATGAATGCGCCATTTTCTGGAGCGGCTGCGGGCTGCAATTCGCAGCATGAGGGGCCCAGAACGCTTGGGCCTTTCCATGCTGAGGATTCCAGCCCCCAGCTGCCTAGTTGTACCTGGCTGGGCCAAAAATATGGCGGAGCCCTACGTCATTTTTTTTCTAGAATTAGTTCTAGAAATAAAAAAAAATGGGCTTCGCTGTATTTTTGGTTGCAGCCAGGTACAACGAGGCAGCTGGGGGTTGCTGGCAGTCTGTAGCTGCCAAGTTGTACCTGGCTGGACCAAAAATATGGCGGAGCCCTACGCCATTTTTTTTTCTAGAATTAGTTCTAGAAATAAAAAAAAATGTGCTTCGCTGTATTTTTGGTTGCAGCCAGGTACAACGAGGCAGCTGGGGGTTGCTGGCAGTCTGTAGCTGCCAAGTTGTACCTGGCTGGACCAAAAATATGGCGGAGCCCCCACATCATTTTTTTTTCTAGAATTAGTTCTAGAAATAAAATAAAGCCTTCGCTGTATTTGTAGCCAGCCATGTACAACTTGGTAGCTGGCTGACTGGAATCCTCAGCGTGGAGAGACTCAAATGTTGTGGGTCCCCCACGCTGCAAATTTCAACCCACAGCCACCCAAGAAAATAGCGCATTCATTAGAGGCGGCATTTTCTGGTGCTGTACCCCAACTCTACCAGTTGCCCTTGTGCTGGTGGCACACGGGTTCTCCATATGCGACATGGTGTCCGCTAACAATTTCAATAGAAAATTAGCTCCAATTGTTAGCGGAAACCATGTCGGGTATGGAGAGCCCCTCCCTGTGTGCCTGAACATTGGAGCTCCCCCACAAGTGACCCCATTTTGGAAACTAGACCCCCGAAGGAACGTATCTAGATGCTTAGTGAGCACTTTGAACCCCCAGATGCTTCACAAATTCATCCATAAAAATGAAAAAGCACGTTTTTTTCCACAAAAAGTTTCTTTTTTTCATTTTTACGGATCAATTTGTGAAGCACCTGGGGGTTCAAAGTGCTTACTATGCATCTAGATACGTTCCTTGGGTGGTCTAGTTTCCAAAATGGGGTCACTTGTGGGGAAGCTCCAATGTTTAGGCACATAGGGGCTCTTCATATCCTACAAGGTGTCCGCTAACAATTCCAATTGTTAGTGGACACCATGTTGCGTATGGAGAGCCCCTGTGTGTCTCCACATTGGAGCTCCCCCACAAGTGACCCGATTTTGGAAACTAGACCCCCAAAGGATTATATCTAGATGCATAGTGAGCACTTTGAACCCCCATATGCTTCAGAAATTCATCCGTAAAACTGAAAAAGCACTTTTTTTTCCACAAAAAATTTATTTTTTCATTATTATGGATCAATTTGTGAAGCATCTGGGGTTCAAAGTGCTCACTATGCATCTAGATATGTTCCTTTGGGGGTCTAGTTTCCAAAATGGGGTCACTTGTGGGGGAGCTCCAATGTGGAGACACACAGGGACCCTCCAAACGCGACATGGTGTCAGCTAACAATTTGAGCTCATTTTCCATTCAAATTGTTAGCGGACACCATGTCGCGTTTGGAGGGCCCCGGTGTGTCTCCACATTGGAGCTCCCCCACAAGTGACCCCATTTCGGAAACTAGACCCCCTAAGGAACATATCTAAATGCATAGTGAGCACTTTGAACCCCCAGATACTTCACAAATTCATCAATAAAAATGAAAAAGCACTTTTTTTTTCCACACAAATTTTCTTTTTTCATTTTTACAGATCAATTTGTGAAGCACCTGGGGGTAGAAAGTGCTCACTATGCATCTAGATATGTTCCTTTGGGGGTGTAGTTTCCAAAATGGGGTCATTTGTGGGGGAGCTCCAATGTGGAGACACACCGGGACCCTCCATACACGACATGGTGTCCGCTAACAATTTGAATGGAAAATTAGCTCAAATTGTTAGCGGACACCATGTCGCGTTTGGAGGGTCCCTGTGTGTCTCCACATTGGAGCTCCCCCACAAGTGACCCTATTTTGGAAACTAGACCCCAAAGGAACATATCTAGGTACATAGTGAGCACTTTGAACCCCCAGATGTTTCACAAATTGATCCGTAATAATGAAAAAATAATTTTTTAGTGGAAAAAAAGTGCTTTTTCATTTTTACGGATGAATTTCTGAAGCATATGGGGGTTCAAAGTGCTCACTATGCATCTAGATACGTTCCTTCGGGGGTCTAGTTTCCAAAATGGGGTTACTTGTGGGGGAGCTCCAATGTGGAGATACACAGGGACCCTCCAAACGCGACATGGTGTCCGCTAACAATTTGAGCTAATTTTCCATTCAAATTGTTAGCGGACACCATGTCGTGTATGGAGGGTCCCGGTGTGTCTCCACATTGGAGCTCCCCCACAAATGACCCCATTTTGGAAACTAGACCCCCTAAGGAAGGTATCTAGATGCATAGTGAGCACTTTGAACCCCCAGATGCTTCACAAATTCATTCATAAAAATTAAAAAAACACTTTTTTCACAAAAAAATTCTTTTTGCCTACATTTTTTCAGTTTCACATGGGCAAAGGGATAAAATAAATCCCAAAATTTGTTGGGCAATTTCTCCTGAGTACACCGATACCTTATATGTGGTCATAAACCACTGTTTGGGCGCACGGCAGGGCTCAGAAGTGAAGGAGCGCCATTTCACTTTTTGAACGGAAAATTGGCTCTAAAATTCAAATTGCACTCCTTCCCTTCTGAGCCTTGCCGTGCGCCCAAACAGTGGTTTATGACCACATATGAGGTATCGGTGTACTCAGGAGAAATTGCCCAACACATTTTAGGATGCATTTTATCCTGTTGCCCATGTGAAAATGAAAAAATTGAGGCTAAAAAACATTTTTGTTACAAAAATTAAAATGTCCATTTTTTCCTTCAACTTTATTTTAGTTCCTGTGAAGCACCTGAAGGGTTAATAATCTTCTTCAATATAGTTTTGAGTAGCTTCAGGGGTGCAGTTTTTGGAATGGTGTCACTTTTGGGTGTTTTCTGTCATGTACACCCCTCAAAGAGACTTCAAATGTGATGTGGTCACTAAAAAATTGGTTTTGTAAATTTTGCTGGAAAAATGAATAATTGCTGATGAACTTTGAACCCTTATAACGATCTACCAAAATTTTTTTTTTCTTCCAAAATTGTGCTGATGTGAAGTATACATGTGGGACATGTTATTTATTAACTATTTTGTGGCACATAACTCTCTGGTTTAGCAGAATAAAAATTAAAAATGTGAAAATTGCTACATTTTTAAAATTTTTGCCAAATTTTTTATTTTTTCACAAATAAACGCAAAAATTATCGACCTAAATTTAATACTAACATGAAGCCCAATATGTCACGAAAAAACAATCTTAGAATCGCTAGGATCCGTTGAAGCGTTCCAGAGATATTACCTCATAAAGGGAGAGTGGTCAGAATTACAAAAAATGGTCCGGTCATTAAGCTGCAAAGTGACTCGGTCCTTAAGGGTTAATAGCCATCCGCGTGTGCAGGAATCCGATAATGTTCGATTTTTTTCATGCCACCAAAATCAGAGAATGCTCTTGATTTTGGGTTGCCTTCTAAAAAGCGGACACAATCGGACAGAATCAAACAGCAGTGGATCCAACGCTGTCCGATTCAAATAACATGGGGATCTATGGAGCTCGGATCCGGGAGAAAACAAGGCCGTTTCCCGGATCCGGTTTTAGTGTCCTGAGCATGCTCAGGACACTAAAACTGGCCTGTTCAGTGTCATTTCACTTTAGCAGTGTATCTACATACACTACTAAAGTAAAATTAAAGAGAGCAATGGTTAAAAATAAAAAAAAATGCTCACCTCTCTGCTGATATCCCGTAATGCGAGGCGTCCACCTCCGATGGCTGCAGGACGTTAATCAGCTGACCGGGCTAGGCAGCAACCCGATCAGATGATGTGTCTCGTCACAGCATCAGCTGAGTAGTTTAAATCACCCTCAAAAACCTATCGGTGATTTAAACTGCTCAGCTGATGCTTTCATGTGACACATCAGCTGATTGGGTTGCCGCCCTCACCGGTCAGCTGATTAAGGTCCTACAGCCATTGGAGATGGATGCCTCGCATCGCAGGACACTCGGCGGAGAGGTGAGCATTTTTTTTAATTATTAAACATTGCTTTCTTTCCCTTTTGCAATGTATGTAGATACATCTTGAAAGTGAAAGTACAGTTCCCAGCTCTTTCTTTGTCCAGCTCCCTCAAAATCCTAGATCCAGACATAGAAATGGTATCTGGAGTATACACATCCGGTCTTGTCCATTTCTGTCCGTGTGGTCTTGCAAAAACAAAAAACAGGATCCTCATGGACAGGAAAAAAACGTGATGTGAAGGGGGCCTAAGAAATAAGCAGGATGTGCAGGACAGTAATCCAGCTTCATTTGCATTATGAATTAACCCTACGGGATCACAGATATGGTTGAGTGGAGATGGTCATGTTCATGACGAGATTGGAAAAAGATTGCTTCAAGGGATGCCACCGAAAGACTAGAAAAGCCTGGGGCCTATCATAAGCCATGTTAAACACATAAGTTAATTGAGTCAACGTCATCTGCACCGCAGTTCACCTGCCAGGCAGGGCCGTATTTGCAGTTCCTGCCGCCCTAGGCACTGTTAGCGATGGCGCCCCCCCCCCCCGTCATGGACCTCCCTGTCGCGGCCCCGCCCCCACATCCCCCCTGTCTCCCTAAATTTCAAGTAGCTTCTCCCCACATACTTGCAGCTTCTCCCCCCCACATTCAATGTAGCACATATACAAGGTTTGTCCAACCATACTACAGAGACATACTGATAGAATGTTTACATTGTTAGCCCCAATGGGGACAGTGTTGATGATGTATGTAAAGTGCTGTGGAGTGCATAGTGTAATATAAGTGCAAAGATACGGTATTATTCTTAATATTATGTCACAATACCGAGATCTGAGGATCTTCTATTTCGAGGTCAGGGGCTCTCTGATGCCATGACGCTTCCTGTCTCGCTTTCTTCCCCTTGATCCTGTAGTGCGGTGGACAAGAGGGCATTAACTGGTTAACAACATGAAGTATGGTGTGTGTACTAAATGAGCCATAAACCCTCCTCATACCATGTCCAGCAGACATTGTAGGACTACATGCGTGATCTTATATTGCACTCTGACCAATGTTATTCGATGTCTGAGAGCAGATTATCAAGTGTCAGACGATTTTTTTCTCAGCCAGATTCTGGATGAGAAAAAGGTTGCAACATGCTGCTACAGTCTGCGATTCATGCGTGAGACTCGCCAATGCAAGCCTACAGGTCCGACAAAATCACATACCGCACACTGACAGCACACGGACCATCCGAGAGGTATCAGTTTTTTTCACAGATACATTATCATTTTGGAGCTCAGTTCCTGTAAATGATTCTACACTAATAGCTGCTGAGAAAAAAAACAGATTGCACACGGATGTGATCTGAGAATCTGAGAAAAATGTCAGACACTCGCACAGCAGTTGCATACCAAACGGAGCAAAAAACAGATGACTGTACCCAATTTATTACATATTTTAGGAGTCGGAGTTGGTCCATTTTCTACTGACTCACAAACAGCACAGAGGGACACACCGAGGCCCAGAGTAACCCCTCCACTGCCAGGTACCACACAGAGGGGTACACTGAGCCCCAGAGTAACCCCACCACTGCCAGGTACATGACACAGAGGGGTACACCAACTTAGCACATCCCAGCCCCCCCCATCTCCCATGCACATCCCAGCACCCCTGTCTCCCATGCACATCCCAGCACCACACCCTGTCTCCCATGCACATCCCAGCACCACACCCTGCCTGCCATGCACATCCCAGCACCACCCGCAATCTCCCATGCACATCCCAGCACCACCCGCCATCTCCCATGCTCATCCCAGCACTCCCCCTGCCATGCACACATCCTAGCACCGCCGTCTCCCATGCACATCCATCCCAGCACCCTTTGTCTCCCATGCACATCCCAACACCCCCTATCTCCCATGCACATTCCAACACCCCCGTCTCCCATGCACATCCCAGCACCACACCCTGCCTGCCATGCACATCCCAGCACCACCCGCAATCTCCCATGCACATCCCAGCACTACCCGCAATCTCCCATGCACATCCCAGCACCACCTGCCATCTCCCATGCACATCCCAGCACCACCTGCCATCTCCCATGCACATCCCAGCACCACCTGCCATCTCCCATGCACATCCCAGCACCCCTGTCTCCCATGCACATCCCAGCACCACACCCTGTCTCCCATGCACATCCCAGCACCACACCCTGCCTGCAATGCACATCCCAGCACCACCCGCAATCTCCCATGCACATCCCAGCACTACCCGCAATCTCCCATGCACATCCCAGCACCACCTGCCATCTCCCATGCACATCCCAGCACCACCCGCCATCTCCCATGCTCATCCCAGCACTCCCCCTGCCATGCACACATCCTAGCACCGCCGTCTCCCATGCACATCCATCCCAGCACCCCCCGTCTCCCATGCAGATCCATCCCAGCACCCCCTGTGTCCCATGCACATCCCAGCACCACCTGCCATCTCCCATGCACATCCCAGCACCACCCGCCATCTCCCATGCACATTCCAACACCCCCTATCTCCCATGCACATTCCAACACCCCCGTCTCACATGCACATCCATCCCAGCACCCCCCGTCTCCCATGCAGATCCATCCCAGCACCCCCTGTGTCCCATGCACATCCCAGCACTCCCCCTGCCATGCACAGATATCCCAGCATTCCCCTGTCTCCCATGTACATCCGACCATCCCAGCACCCTTCATCTCCCATGCACACCCCAGCACTCCCCCTGCCATGCACATCCAAGCACTCTCCACATCCCCCATGCACATCCGATCCCAGCACCTTATCTCCCATCCACAACCTTCCCTGCAACATCCATCCCAGCACCTCCTGTGTCCCATGCACATCCCAGCCAGCACTCCCCCTGCCATGCATATCCCATGACCCCCCCCCCCCCCTGCCAGGCATATCCCATCACCCCCCCCCCCCCCGCCTGCCATGCATATCCCATCACTCCCCCCTGCCTGCCGTGCACATTCTATCACCCCCCCCCCCATTAACTGTGATGCACTGTGATGCACATCCCAGCACTCCCCTGGGCCCTGCCATGTGCATCTCACAGTGCACACAGGGATCAGGGATTGCATCCCTGCAGGGCCGCACTGTGCACATCATCCCTGGACCCTACCTCACTTGCCTGTGCTGCACTGTGCACAGCACAGCAGCACAGACATCCACATACCCCGCCGATGCGATGAGCTGCCTTGGTCCACTGCGGTCCTCCTCTCAGCAGTGCTTCCCTCGCTCCAGCGCTGACAGAGAGCCCCCTGGAGACGCTGCATAAGAGCCCCCTGGAGACGCTGCCCAAGAGCCCCCTGGAGACAGGCCGCCCCACCACCTCCTCCTAGGGTCACACGTCAGTCCCCTCCTGACTGGGAGCGCTGTTTCCATGGAGACTGTAGTAATGGCGCCTCCGCCGGTGTCTCCACTATAATCGGATGAGGCCGCGCTGACAGTGCAGGACCTTCCAGAGCTGAGAGCCCCGCAGGCTGCAGCAGCCGGAAGACTGAGGTGGGTGGGAGGCAGACGGAGGTGGGCGGAGCCTATCCCTCCCATCCCGGACCAAAAGAAAAAAAATAAAATAAAAAAAAAATTAAAAAAAACCTTGCTCAGATGCCGCCCTAGCCACATTCTGGCGCCCTAGGCACGTGCCTACGGGTGCCTAGTGGTAAATACGGCCCTGCTGCCAGGGTGAATTCATATCCATCCGCATCCATCAGTTATCTGTCTGGAATAGGCCTTGGTCAGTAAGACATTTTAAACTTACTACGCCAAAGCAATGGGTAACCATGCAAACAACACTTTACTTTTTGGCACGAAAAAACTCGAGACTGAGATCGAATCTGTATTTAATTACATAGGTATATTGACTTTTTCAGGATAAAGTTTATTGCCAAGAACAGCAAACTGGATCATCCAGCAAAGTGGGGGAAACTTGTCCCACATCAGCCTAGTCAACTTTTTTATTATTTAACTTTTTTTACCTTGTACCTTGCTGGTACATACAAAAAGCACTTCTGTGTTTGTTTCTCTTCTCTAAATCAGAGAGACACCATAGGGAAAATATTTACTCTGCTGGAAAGAATTTATGGGCCTTATGTGCAGGTGGTGCAACTAAGCAGTAGGTTCTTCAGCTGGCCCAGTGCAAGAAGGAGATGTGAATGCAGTACGCAAATGCTCTTCAGAAGGTGATGCAGGCATTCCAAAGATGTGATCTAGCAGGCATGGGCATCTTTCAGGAACTGGACCAGTTCCTAAAATATCAGTTCATTGCTGCAATGGTTAATAAGTGTTTATGAGACAGGCTCCAAGAAATGACTCATGGTGACTCAGCTCTGAATATTTATGACAGCTACCTAGTCACATTCAAACAAGAGGAGGAGTAAGAGCCTGTAATCATGTGAATGGTGGGCAGTGTCAAATTATAGAAGGCCAGAAAGAATCACGAGAAGTGGTAATCTTGAGGGAAACAGTCTAGACTCTGAGACCCATGCATGAGCAAATGCAGGAGCTCCAACTCAAGGTAGCCACTACTGGTGACTCTGCACTTTGAGCTCCTATGGAAACACCAGCCGGGAGGCTGGGTTCCATGAGACATGACACTTAGGGACCATGACCCCTTTAGGGGCTCCAATGCTGACGATGTCAACTATACAGTCATGTCACGAGACTGGTCTGTACATATAGGGTTCAAGTTGGCTACTAAACAGTTAAAAAAAAGGATAATCTGCTGCAACACTAAACACTTAATGTGCACATTGAGATGAGTGAAATGACAGGCCAGGCTGCAGAGCTAATACAGGTATAATGAATGGGTTTATATGCCTCTATTTGTAATTAAAACCATGAAAAGTATGTGTTGGACTCCAACAAGATGCACCTTGGCGTTGATCATCGGGCACTCCGCAGTGACCACTGCTGAAGTTAAGTCTTCCTATTTGCATTGTATTCTAGAGCAATGATTGTTATATTCCTTTTTTCATTATACCTGTATTAGCTGTGCAGCCCGGCCACTCATTGCACTCATCTCAATGTGCACATTAAGTGTTTAGTGTTGCAGCAGAATATCCTTTTCTATAAATCCTGACAGGCATTTCCTATCATAATTGTAATCCAAAGAGTAAGTGAAAGTAACAACGCCAACAGAAAATAATTCATATGATAAAAATTAATAAATAATTAAAACCACATCATAGATGAAAAAGAAGATAAAGCAGACAAAATGCAGATACAAGTCAGAGAACCTAAACAATGTAAATACCGTATATACTCGTGTATAAGCCGACCCGTGTATAAGCCGACCCCCCTACTTTTGCCCCCAAAACCTGGGAAAATCTATTGACTCGCGTATAAGCCGAGGGTGGACTCCAGCACAGGTATACAACCCCCAGCAGTGAGGTATACAGCAGCCTCCCAGTGGTAGTATACAGCAGCCTCCCCAGTGGTAGTATACAGCAGCAGCCCCAGTGGTAGTATACAGCAGCCCCAGAGGTATATGCAGCCCCAGAGGTATATGCAGCCCCAGAGGTGTATACAGCAGCCCCAATATACAGCAGCCCCAGTGGTATTGCAGCCCCAGTGGTATTGCAGCCCCTATATACAGCAGCCCCAGTGGTATTGCAGCCCCTATATACAGCAGCCCCAGTGGTATTGCAGCCCCAGTGGTGTATACAGCAGCCCCTATATACAGCAGCCCCAGTGGTATTGCAGCCCCTATATACAGCAGCCCCAGTGGTATTGCAGCCCCAGTGGTATTGCAGCCCCTATATACAGCAGCCCCAGTGGTATTGCAACCCCAGTAATGCAGGGCCCCTATATACAGCAACCCCAGTGGTATTGCAGCCCCAGTGGTATTGCAGCCCCTATATACAGCAGCCCCAGTGGTATTGCAGCCCAAGTGGTGTATACAGCAGCCCCTATATACAGCAGCCCCAGTGGTATTGCAGCCCCAGTGGTATTGCAGCCCCAGTGGTGTATACAGCCCCTATATACAGCAGCCCCAGTGGTATTGCAGCCCCAGTGGTATTACAGCCCCTATATACAGCAGCCCCAGTGGTATTGCAGCCCCAGTGGTATTGCAGCCCCTATATACAGCAGCCCCAGTGGTATTGCAGCCCCAGTAATGCAGGGCCCCTATATACAGCAACCCCAGTGGTATTGCAGCCCCAGTGGTATTGCAGCCTCTATATACAGCAGCCCCAGTGGTATTGCAGCCCCAGTGGTATTGCAGCCCTAGTGGTGTATACAGCAGCCCCTATATACAGCAGCCCCAGTGGTATTGCAGTCCCAGTGGTATTGCAGCCCCAGTGTTGTATACAGCCCCTATATACAGCAGCCCCAGTGGTATTGCAGCCCCAGTGGTATTGCAGCCCCTATATACAGCAGCCCCAGTGGTATTGCAGCCCCAGTGGTATTGCAGCCCCTATATACAGCAGCCCCAGTGGTATTGCAGCCCCAGTAATGCAGGGCCCCTATATACAGCAACCCCAGTGGTATTGCAGCCCCAGTGGTATTGCAGCCCCTATATACAGCAGCCCCAGTGGTATTGCAGCCCCAGTGGTATTGCAGCCCCAGTGGTGTATACAGCCCCTATATACAGCAGCCCCAGTGGTACTGCAGCCCCAGTGGTATTGCAGCCCCTATATACAGCAGCCCCAGTGGTATTGCAGCCCCAGTGGTGTATACAGCAGCCCCTATATACAGCAGCCCCAGTGGTATTGCAGCCCCAGTGGTACTGCAGCCCCTATATACAGCAGCCCCAGTGGTATTGCAGCCCCAGTAATGCAGGGCCGATATATATACAGCAGCCCCAGTGGTAGTATACAGGCAGCCCCAGTAATGCAGGGCCCCCCCCCTCATGCTCTGGTCTCCTGTAAAGCAAATTATACTTATCAGTGCCCGCTGCCGTCCGCGCCCGCATCTGCCGACATCCCGATCCTCCGTCTTCATGCATCTTCTTCCTGTTTCCTGTGCGCGTCGCCGGTAATGACGTCATTGCCTGCGACGCGCACAGAAGCAGGAAGAAGATGAATGAAGATGGAGGATCGCATGTCGGCAGCGGCGGGCGCGGACGGCAGCGGGCACTGATAAGTATAATTTGCTTTACAGGAGACCGGAGCATGAGGGGGGGCCCTGCATTACTGGGGATGCGGGGGCTGCTGTATACCGCTGTATACAGCAGCCCCCGCACTGACTCGCGTATAAGCCGAGGGGGTACTTTTCAGCCCAATTTTTGGGCTGAAAAACTCGGCTTATACGCGAGTATATACAGTATGTCATAGCCATTTAAGTCACAATGAGTTGCTAAGGCATGCAATCTACAATAATTACAACAAATTAGCAAAAGAAAATAGTTTTGCATGCCTGAGTCAAAAAAGAAATCACATCAATATATCATGGTCAAAATAAAAAAAGGATGAAGCAGTCAAATAAGCCAAAATATATATACGGACAAATTGGTATGGTATGGATATTCAAATTACCAACAATAGTAAATATAAAAGTTTGTAACATATAGAAATTTCTGACAGCTAAGTAACACAATTTAGTCATATGGCATATAGTAAGAATATATCCATAGTGAAAATAGTTAATTTACCAATATAAACAGTGTTGCAACTATACACAGCATAGCTATACTAGGTGGTGTTTGTTCCTTTAGAGGCCATAAACAGTAGCTGTATGACATTTGCTGTTACATCATTCTTTTGGCAAAGAGGATTTCATTTGACTGACAACAATATATAAAATAAAATAAAACTAAATTAGGACAATTAACAGATCTTTTTTGGCGCACCTAATGTTTAGTTTGCCAATTCAAAATATGAACAAACCTCTCCGACACTATTAGCACGCTGTAGTATTAGCTTTTCTTGATATCATGTGTATCCTGACAAACTTTTCTGGTTGATTTGATATTTTTTAATAATTGGATAAGGGTTTCTAAAATTTTGTAAACTTTCAATTGTTCTCATGTTGAGTGTCATGGGGCAGTAGTTTTGGGCGACAAATTTACTCCAAATGCGCCAGCACGCTACATGACAGACATGGTCCTGACTGGGTGTGTGCAGTTGTGTCAAGTGAGCTGTATGCCCATACGGGCCACATGTTGCCATTAGCTTTGGTTAACCAGGATCAGATGACAACTTTTTTTTTTGGAGGGACACCATGTTTTTACAACATTTATATATATGTAATGGTTCTTCCATACGTTGGCAAAATAGTAGCGAGCACATAACATCAAGGTCATTCAACTTTTACAGAGCATGTTCAGACACTTTTTCAGTCCCATCTGGGTTGTCCCTGATCTTACTGGTGCTATGAGTTCCAGCTCAGGCCAGTCAACACCAAAAGTTCTATCAATAACAGTGAATTTCCCTCTTCATGGCTCCACATCTATTATTCTTGTAAAGGAGGGGGTACAGTGGTTTTGATGACTATGGCCAGAGTAGAGACTTTTTCTCTAAGATGCTTCCATATCAATGTCTCTTTTCCTCATAGGGCCCCTTTACACACTGAGACTTTCCAGCGATCCCATCAGCGATTAAACCTGGCCGGGATCGCTGGAAAGCCTCTATGCAGTCACTGGTGAGCTGTCAAACAGGCAGACTCACCAGTGACCAGTCAGCAGCGATATCGCTGGTAATCAGGGTAAAGACCGGGTAGCTAAGCTGCGCGCTCTGGTTAGTTACCCGGTGGTTACCCTGGTTACTAGCGTCCTCCCGCTTACAAGCTGGGCTAAGCGGGACGATGCTGGTAACCAGGGTAAACACTGGGTAAATAAGCAGAGCGCTCTGTTTAGTTAACCGGGGTTTACCCTGGTTACCAGTGCCCAGCATCTAATAGGCGGCGCTGGGCATTGGCTGGGAGGTCGCTGATCGTTGGTCTCTCAATGTCACACACAGCGATGCGTACTGACCAGCGGGAGACCAAGGACCAAAAAATGGTCCTGAACGATTTGTAGCGATCAGCGACCGCACAGGAGTGGCCAGGTTGCTGATGCGTGTCACACACTGCAACATCGCTGGAGAGGTCGCTGTTACGTCACAAAACCTGTGACGTTTCAGCAATATCGGTAGCGATGTTGCAGTGTGTGAAGTACCGTTTAGAGAAGGGGGTTTTGGGTTCATCAGTAGAGTCAGAGAAGAGCCTTGAACTCTCGGCAGTCTGCCCAAGAAAGTTAACTCCATTCACATATCAGTCTATCCTGACCTACCATCATGAGGCATGGAGCCTTTGGTACTAAAGTTCTATCATCTGGACCTTTTTCCCCGGGGCTACGTTGTTAGCTAGCCTCAGTGTTGACTCCCGTTCTGTGACTCAGTCAGCACATCTGGATCATGCTATTTCATTTTGGACTCCTTTCTCCATTTTGTTGCCACAGCTCACCCACTACATGTGGCCCTCATGTACTTTCAGACCATATGTCTGCTTTAGTCACAAGTAGGGGTCTATCTGAAGCACCACAGGCAACTGTCACCTTCCCAAGATGCAGATCCCTCCTATTGAGGGCTAGTCCTAACAAGTAATTAGTGCTTGCCCCACAGTCAGCTGATCACACATAATACTTACTATACATTACACATAGCACATTACCTTTACAATTCACAATATACATTATTTACAAAGATGCAGTACACAATTCATATGACATCATGATAGCACAATTGGTGTCTACAGGAAAAGGAACACAACATTAATCAATCCATTTGCTTATAACAAAAATGAATTGTAAATTAAAAATTGGCACTGGAAATTGATGGTGTATTGTAAGAGTAAAAAAAAACTCATTCCGCAAGTATAATTGACAGATCATCTAGTAGCAGCAGCAGTGCACCTGCACCAACACACAGGTCATCATTGGCCTCCTTTGCCTTTACTTTTTTTATCAAATCATTTTTATTTATTTTTAAAGAAAAGTAGGACAAATACAAAATTCAGTGCCATTCTAAACAGTGTAACACAATCGCATAGAACAGCACAACCTCATAATGTATCCTAACATAAAAAACATCTGGAAAACAACCTGCATCCCTCCCCCTAAACTGCATAGCACCCCCCTATCCAACTAGGACGACCTAATTTCAGAGTTGTAAACTTTTAGCCTCCCCAATGTGCCCTGAAGATAATTCATTAAGTACCACTCTGCCTGCACAAACAGTGTCATTATTCGATGTATCTCATCCCGGGAGCATTTCTGTTCAATGAACTTCCGCCACTTATTGAAAAACTGTTCCGTTGGTTTGGTTTTTGTCCCTTTCAGCTTCTAACTTCTCTAGATGTAACAACTGTTTAATATTGTGCAACAGCTCATTCAAGGATGGGATCTCGGCCGAGACCCAGTGCCTCAGGATACATTTTTTTGCTAGAATCGCTATGTCATGTAGGAGTGATTTCTTACCTTCCCCTTTTCTCCCTCCCGTTAGATAGTGAAAAATCCATGACATTGGTTCCAAGTCCCAATCTTCCCCCCCAACTCTCGCACTAAAGCGGTGGACCTGTTTCCAAAATGTTTGTGTGGCACTACAGACCCACAAACCGTAACACATATCTATGCGCTCAGCCCCACATTTCAGGAATAGCTGATTGTTACCTGGGTTAGTCGATCGGTATGGGAGATTGAAACCATATATGGCTCTGTGTATAAGTCTGAACTGAGTGTCTCTCCAATTCTCATTAATAACATTCTTCCTAAATACACTCCAGCCCTGCAGGATCTTCTCCATTACTTTGCCTTTATTAACTGTAATAGTGGGGAGGAAACAAAAGGTATGATGAAATATATTGTTTGCAGCCCTTGAGGACTGTATTTGGCCACACCTGCCCTAGAAATCTCTGACAGATAGACAGGGGCAATAGGAATCCTTGAGCTCTTTCACAGAACTGCGAATCTCCCTGGATCCTCTTAGGCCTTGTGCCCACAGTACACTGTTTGATGTTTTTTTACGCAGATTTTGAGAATCTTTATCAAAACCATCATGTCTTTCCTTAAGGGCCCGTTACACGCTTCAATGTCGCAGCGATACGACCAATGATTCGATTGGGCCTGGATCGCTTGAATGTCGTTCATTGATCGCTAGTGAGGTGTCACACGTACAGATATCATGAACGACTCCGCGACAAGCAAACGATATTAGCAGTCGTTTGGATGCCTATGTTCCTCAGTTCTGAATAGGTGAAGTCGTAAATGACATCGTTATCAAGGTGTCACACACTCCGATGCTGCAGGCTGAATGGACGACTAATGACTGATTTATAGTCGTGTTCATAAACCTGCGATCAACGATCGTTGGTTGTATCTACGTGTCACATGCAATGACGTTGTAATGACGTCATTGCACCACCCGAAAAGCTGTGACGTTTCAACGATATCGTTCACAAACATGTAGCATGTGACAGGCCCTTTAGGCCAGCAAAGTGCTTTGCCCATGTTGCTTTTTTTTCCTTTCAGATGTGATGCAGATTTCTTTTTTCTGGCCCCAAATCTGCTCTTAATCTGCAAGTAAAAAAAACAATGTTGTCACACCACTTCTGAACCCTCAAAGTCTTTGCTGGCTTCAGGACAGAAATGCAGATTTTGAAGCAGATTCTCAAAATCTGCTTCGAAAATAGCATCAACAATGCACCATGGGCACAGGGTCCTACAAGTCATGTGCCCATGGGGTTTTGTTCACAGAAAACATCTCCCATATACTGTGAGAACAGACTTGCAGGCACTAGTGATAGTGTGAGAAGAGGTGCCATCACAAAGATTACTGAAGTTCAGACTCAAGGGGTCACACAGGGGCTATTCAGCAAGTTTGAACGCACTACATTCACTGATGTCACGACCCCTCACACGTGCTGTCTAACAATACTAGTGAGATATACCCTCTACATCTCACGCAATATCATGGCTCTTATGAAGCAGCACGTGTTACGAGTGCTGATGCCACTGAGGTTACCTCAGGTCACACTTTGAGGTTCACTGATATCCATTGTGTAACTTGAGAAAACCCCAGGGAAGTCACGGCTTGTCACACTACAGGGGGCCGTGAAGTGCCTGCTGTCCCACCTTACGGAGGATACAGTCTCGGATGTTGCCCCCCACATGATGGAACTACTTCAGCATTTATTTGGGTTTCATTTTTTTGCTTTGCTTGTTTCTAATTATGTTTTACATATTTTATGGGGGTGTTGGGTGTGGCGCCCTTTTGGCTAGGTGCCCCAGGGTAGTACTACACTGTGACAACAAATGTGTTCACCCTGTAAGTTGTCAGTTCAGGGTTTAACCTGTGGAGTCTGTACTTGCACAGACTTAGGACTAGGCCACTTAGAATAAGGGGGACCGGTAATTTAGTAGCCCCATCTTTAAGTGGGGGCGCAAGACAGCAGGCAACGGGCCAGGACTGGTTGGAGCCAGCTGGTCCTATTGAGGGAAACGCCGGCAACACGGGAAGCCGAGGCGGACAGAAGTTCAACTCTGACCGCAGACCGACAATCTGCAGGCCCATAGAAACCGGGTTGCTGACAGCGCCACAAGGTACCTCGCCCCTCAGGACCAAGAACCGGTTCAAGGCACTAGAGGAGAAGGGCCAAAATTGTGGTGCCAGCGGGAGGCTTTGCTTACTTGGGCTTCCCGTCCGGACCGGTAGGGTATAGACCTTGCCTACTAGCTACAGACTGTGGGACTGGCGGGAGAGCTCTGCGAGGGTGGTAAAGACTGGAAGAGAGAAGTTAGCCCTGAAAGACAAAGAGAGAACATCTAGAGACTCCATAAGGGGGACCCTGAGCTGGCAACATGCACCCAGTAAACCAAACTGTACCGTGTCCCATTTTACCATCTGCCGGTACCTAGTAAAGTGGAGTAAAACTTTAACTGGTCTCCATCGTTCTTCTCACTGGTGCCCGAAGGGCTCAGCACCATCAGAAGCTCAGCAGAGAGGTAAGAACTGCAACACCAACCATCACTACAACTCCACATTCCTAATCCATCATCACTGCCCTGAGGTAATAGCTCCACCTGTAGGGAGCTGGACTACTCTCTGCAGCACCCACCATCACCTCACCAGCCGGCTTGCAGCATCGGTACCATATTACCAGGAACTAC